>CM077670.1:331781122-332123622 GCA_039707655.1 Elymus sibiricus | reverse complement strand
GAAACTCACCGTGCCCGCCGGAGCAATGACTGGCATCGGCGGAGGGGTCGTGCCATTCTTTTCGCACATGCTCTGCACATTTGGTTTTCTCGAGTCAGTCATATTAGTTAGTAATGAAAGGAACATTACGTGCATGATTTGGCTAATATGCAGAAGAAACTTACCACGAAGAGCTCGTATAGGGCCCGTTGACCCGCCTCGTTCCGGTTCCTCTCCTCCTCCAATAGCTTAGCCGTCCTCTCCTCCACCTCCCTCTCCCTCGCCGCCGCCTGCCGTCTCTCTTCCTCTAGAAGCGCCTGGGTCCTCGCTTCTGCTTTCTCAAGAGCAGCCTGGGTCTTCGCTCTCTCTGCCTCAATAGCAGCCTGCAACACCACTCGTTAGCATTGTAATCATCGACGGCCGCACACACAATGTAATGGAGGAAAGGTATCTGAGTCCGTATAACTAACCTGGAATTCGAGCTCCATTGGCCGTGCACGAGGCCTTATCTCAGGATCGGAGCTGGTCTGGCGCTTCTTGATCTGCGGGAGAGTGCTAGTACAACGTATCAGTCCATCCCCAATGGCTAACAAGCCATGGTGCCTCCCGCCACCAGATATCATCACCAGCTCTGGATTAAGAGATTGCTGGCTCGGGTTAAACTCCGGCCCTTTCCTCGCCTTCCCCTCGTCTCTGTACCTCACAAGCTTGTTGTGGGAGGCGCGGTTGCTGAATTTCTCTGGATCATCGAGGTCAGACTCAGAGAATGCCTTGGCCTTCTTGTACGAGGCAGTATTGGACATGGCATAGAGGTCGAACAGCTCTGGCACTGGAGCCTTGTTGTGCCGCGCCTAAAAGAGAGGAACAGAGTATTAGTTAAGGGCTCAAGCTAGCATGAAGAATGAATTTGCATGAATCATGAAGCAAACCACATACCCAGTTTTCCCCGAACCCACGTAGGTTGACGCTGCCTAGATGGTGTGGGACACCTTTCATTTGGGCACGCTTCTCCTTTGCACCGTCGTGGACGTTGCGCCATTGGGGAGTGCACCACTCATCCACCAACGCCTCCCAATAGTCCATCCTATCCGCACACCATCTCGGGGGCACCTAAGTTAAGCAAGAGAAATTTGAGCGCTACGCATACGAATCAAATCAAGGAACTAAGTACAAGGCCTTAAGAATAGGTAATTACCTTCATGTACTTCTCCTTACTCAGATACTTGAGGCGGCACTTCTCTTTTTTCCTCCGAATACCAGTCGAGGCGTAGTAGTCTCGAATAGCCTGCGTCCGAGCCTCATGCCGAAAGTTTTGAAGTAGGCGCCTGCACCCGTTGTCGATAACCCGAGCCGCGGCCTCCTCCTGTCCCTCAGCACACCTGTAGAAGGTTTGCAATCAAACAAGAAAACACGGATTAGTACAATCACTAGGGTTGCCAATCAAAGAAGAAAACACAACGTAGACGGCAAAGGAGAAATTACCCAAAACGTCTGGATCACAATGTCGGCGACCGTGTGGCACTCGACATCGCCGATCCTATGCCCCGGCGGGGCCGGGGCAGCCAAGTAGTGCTCCCAGGTCATTCCTAGCTCTGGAACCCGGCCCTCACCGGGCAACGTGACCCACCCCGGGAAGCTCTGGCGACAAATCACGCCAAGGACACTGTTGGGCTTGCGGCAACCAGGCCCGTGTGTCCAAGACCTGCAGTATGACAAGGCCAATGCATTAGATATTCGAAGAAACGTGAAGACAAAAGGTTAAAAAAGAGTAAATGCACTTACTTCTCCCCCTGCGGCGCAATCAACCACCTCTGGTCGGGGGTCGCCGGGGTGGGCGGGAGCTTTGTACCACCACGCTGGTAGACTTTGCGCCCCTCAACCCACTCACTCTCGCTATAGCTATCAGAACTATAGCCACCCTCAGCACGGCCACTCGACGAGCCCGCACCTGGGCTCTGCTGCGACTCAGCGTAATCCCTAGTCTCGTGGGACGAAGGCTCGGCGGCCCGACGCTCGTCGGCCCCAGGCTCGTCGGCCGTAGGCGCGTCTGTCGTAGCCTCGTCTGTCGTAGGCTCGTCGGCCTGAGGCTCGTGGACCGGAGTCCGAGACGGCTGCACCTCAGGCTGCTCCATCTCAGACGGAGCACTCCTGTGGTCGGGTGAATCAGCTGGGGGTGGCGGCGAGGAAGGCGTAGTAGCAGCCTTCCTACCTCTCCCGCCGCCACGTCCACCTCTACCAACCTTCTTCCCCCCCCGACCTCTCCCGGTCGAAGAAGAAGCGCCCGCCGGTGTCTGCATACTGAGATCAAGCGCTCTCCGGAGGTGGTGGGGTGGGATGGAAGTACCCTCCCACCACGCGCCGAGGAAGGAGCCTCGGAGCGCTCTCGACCCGCGCCCACCATCTGTCAACACCTGCAATGACAAAGAGTAAACGAAGTTAGTACAACATTAAAAAAATGAATACCTGACATGAATATAATTTAAGTGTATCATCATCATGAACATAATAAAAAATTGAATACCTAACATGAACCAATTAATAATATATATGTACATAATAATAATTGAATACCTGACATGAACTATAATATTAATCTTCATCGTCATCATTAATTAATGCATCATCACCGTCTATATATGCTTCGGGGTCAATAAATGCATCATCATCATCACTATCAGTAATGACGTGCTCATCATCATCATCAATAAATGCATCAACATGTGGAAGGCCTCCTGTACGTAATCGGTCAAGCATTGACAGGTCATCCGCAGCAGTAACCTCTTCTTGTTCCGGCTCTTCTTGTTCCGGTTCAGGCTCGGATTCACTGCCGCTGTCTACTTCAATGTTCTGAGGTGAAGTAGAGCGGTTCTTGAAACGTTTTTTGGAAAGACATGTTTCTTGGAAGAATTCTCCTTCATATGTGTCTGGGTTAATGTGAGGTTCATAATCCTCTTCATTGTCGGGGTGTTGGGGTGTCGGGGTCGGGGTCGGGGTCGGGGTGTCGTGTCTGGGTGTCGTGATGTCGCGGTGTCAGGGGTGTCGGGGTGTCGGGGTCGGGGTGCCGTGTCGGGGTCGGGGTGTCGGGGTGTCGGGTCGGGGTCGGGGTGCCGTGTCGGTGTCGGGGTGTCGGGTCGGGGTCGGGGTGCCGTGCCGGGGTCGGGGTCGGGGTGTCGGGGTGCCGTGTCGGGGTCAGGATCGAGGTCGGGGTGTCGGGGTCGGGGTGTCGGGTCGGGGTCGAGGTGCCGTGTCGGGGTCGGGTTTTTTTCTCTTTTTTTCTTTTCTTCTTCTTCCTCTTCTTTCTTTTCTTCCTTTTCTTCCTTTTTTTCCTTCTTCTTCTTCTTCTTCTTCCTCCTTTCCTTTTTCCTCTTCTTTTTCTCCTCCTCTCCTCTTTTTTCTTCTTCTTCTTCCTCTTCTTCTTTTTTCTTCTCCTCCTCCTCCTCTTCTTCTTCTTCCTTTCCTTTTTTCCTCTTCTTCTTCTCCTCCTCTCCTCTTTTTTTCTTCTTCTTCTTCTTCTTTTTTCTTCTCCTCCTCCTCTTCTTCTGTTTCTTCTTCTTATTATTATTTTTTGTTCTTTTTCTTTTTTATTTTTCCTTTTTTTTCATCTTCTTTTCTTCTTTTTTTTCTTCTAGGTTTTTTTTCTACCTAAATGTCTAAATGTTTTTTCCTATTTACCCAAACACCTAAACAACTATTTGCAAAACATCTAAAAACAGAAAACTAAAAATCTAATTAGAAAAATAGAAAAAAAAATTAAAAGGGGGGCAGGGGAAGCTCACCAGAGAGGGGCAGGGGGCAGGGCGGCCGGCGGCGAGGAGAGGAGGCCGGCGGCGAGGAGAGGAAGCCGCCGGGGAGGGGGCAGCGGCGGCAGGAGGGCCGTGAGGAGGGGGCGGTGCCGCGGTGGTGGAGGTGCGCCACGGGGAGGGGGGCAGGCGGTGGTGGAGGGCGGGGAGGGGGCGGCGGCGGCGGTGAGAGAGGGGGGGAGGGGGCGGCGGCGAGAGGGCGGGGAGGGGGCGGCAAGAGGGCGGGGAGGGGGCGGCGGCGGCGGCAGAGAGGGGAACGGGCGCGAGTTTGAGAGAGAGAGAGGTGAGAGAAAGAGAGAGAGGCGGGAGGCGCGGGGGGATGGCGAAAATTAAGTCCCCTCTTTGCCGTCTGCCAGCAGACGGCAAAGAGGGGGGCCGTTAGCCCGTCCCCGCCGTTACACTGTGGGGCCCCCTCACCTCTTTGCCGTCTGCTGGCAGACGGCAAAGAAGTGGCCCGTGTGACCTGGCAAGTGCAGTACCAAGTGGGGCCCACTTTGTTCTTTGTCGTCTGCTGGCAGACGGCAAAGAACTCTTTGCCGTCTGCCAGCAGACGGCAAAGAAGTGCAGATGGCAAAGAGCCTCTTTGCCATCAGCATGTTCTTTGCCGTCTTCTTTATAAAAGCAGACGGCAAATATCCTCTTTGCCATCTGCCAGCAGACGACAAAGAGCTGGCAGATGGCAAAGTCCCTGATTCCAGTAGTGTCAAGTGTGGGTGCAATAGCAATGATTTCATATTTAACATAAGGAACTATAGCAAGTTCATCTCCATAAGCATAATTAATATTGGCATCACGGCCACAAGCATCAAATTCATCAAAAAGGGATATTTCAAGCGAATTAACAGAATCACAATTGTCTATGGATTCATGCATTTCATTATTCTCTTCCAAAGCAGCAGACATTCTCCCAATGAATTCACTAACATAGGTAATGGAAGCATAGTTTTTATCACAATATTTAAGTATGGCAAAAATTTTAGATTTGTAGAGAGTAATATCATACTTTTCAATCAAAGAAGCAACTTCATGGGCACCCTTAAAAGCAACAAATTCTTCAATTTGTTTGATATCATAGTAGCTATAAACACCCTTGGCATAAGAAGATAAGATTTCATTATCATTAAACTCACATAGGTAGGGAAGGTGTTTTTTAGGGTTCTGAGAGCAACAAGTAACTTCATATATTTCGCGTAGATTCCAAGCATAGCATAGGAAACAATTTATTTGATTCCATAAGAGTCTCCCTTTTTGAGACAAACGGTGACGCACAAAATGAGCATGCTCATCTATTGATTTTCCCTCAACTAAACTAGTTGGGGTCAGCACGAGCACAAATGGATCGAAGATAATCCAAGTAGAAAACTTTAAGTGGATCCATAGTATCTTAAGTTTTTGTTTTATTTTCTGTTCTTGTGTGTTTGACATGAAGGCAATAAAAGCAAGCAAGCAAGCAAATAAAATGTTTTTGTGTTTTTGTAAAATTGTTTTAGAAGTGGGGGGGATGAAAACGAGAGGCAAATGCAAATAAAATAAATGCAAGTGGATGATAGTTTGTGCGAAGGTACTTGGTAATTTTGATGATGTCTCCCCGGCAACGGCGCCAGAAATTCTTCCTGCTACTTGTAGACTGCGTTGGTATTTCCCCGAAGAGGAGAGGATGATGCAGTATAGTAGAGATAAGTATTTCCCTCAGTTAAGAACCAAGGTTATCAATCCAGTAGGAGAACCAAGCAAAATCCTGTTAAACGCACCTGCACACACAAAAGCAACCACTTGCACCCAACGCAAATAAGAGGGTTGTCAATCCTCTTAGCGGTTATTTGCAAGGATTAATTCTGATAGTGATAGATAGATAAACTAAAATACTAAATAAAATAAAAGTAAATAAATTGCAGCAAGGTATTTTTGGTTTTAATATATGATAAAAGTAGACCCGGGGGTCATAGTTTTCACTAGAGGCTTCTCTCTCGAACACATAACATACGGTGGGTAAACAAATTACTGTTGGGCAATTGATAGAAAAGCAAATAATTATGATGGATTCATGGCAATGATCATGTATATAGGCATCACGTCCGAGACAAGTAGACCGACTCTTGCCTGCATCTACTACTATTACTCCACCCATCGACCGCTATCCAGCATGCATCTAGGGTATTAAGTATGAAACAGAGTAACGCCTTAAGCAAGATGACATGATGTAGACAAAGTAAACTCAAGCAATATGATTAAACCCCATCTTTCTATCCTTAATGGCAACAATAATAATACGTGTCATGTCCCTTTCTGTCACTGGGATTGAGCACCGCAAGATTGAACCCATCACAAAGCACCTCTCCCATTGCAAGATAAACCAATCTAGTTAGCGAAACCAAATCGATAGATCGGAGAGAAATACAAAGCTATAATAATCATGCATAAAAGAGTTCAGAGAAGACTCAAATATTTCTCATGAATAATCTGATCATAAACTCACAATTCATTGGATCCCAACAAACACACCGCAAAAGAAGATTACATCGGATAGAACTCCAAGAACATCGAGGAGAACATGGTATTGAAGATCAAAGAGAGAGAAGAAGCCATCTAGCTACTAGCTATGGACCCGTAGGTCTGTGGTAAACTACTCACACATCATCGAAAGGGCAGCAAGGTTGATGAAGAAGCCCTCCGTGATCGATTCCCCCTCCGGCAGAGTACCGGAAAAGGCCTCCAGATGGGATCATGGAAGAACAGAGGCTTGCGGCGGCGGAAAGGTTTTCTCTTCTGTCTCTTTGGTATATTGGGAATATTTGGGAATTTATAGCGCTGGAATTAGGCCAGGAGGGGCTATGAGGGGCCCACAAGCCCGGGGGCGCGTCTACCCCGCTAGGCGCGCCCTCCAGGCTTGCCGCCTCCTCGTGGCTCTTCTGGTCTTCTCCCGAAGCTTCGTGGGTCTCTTCTGGTCCAGAAAAAAATAATCCAAAGTTTTTTTTCTCGTTTGGACTCTTTTTGATAATGATTTTCTGAAAAGACAAAAACAAGCAAAAAACAGCAACTGGCACTGGGCACTGGGTTAATAGGTTAGTCCCAAAAAATGATATATAATGGCATATGATTGCATATAAAACATCCAAGATTGATACTATAATAGCATGGAACAATCAAAAATTATAGATACGTTGGAGACGTATCACGGCTGATATGGCTTTCGGAGGTGGGGAAGAAGATCTTAGGCATCTGGAGATGGAGCCAAGGGTACTGCTTCGCTGTGATGGATGGTTTTGTCATTGGAGCAGCTCCGGTGAGGTGTACGACGGCGAGGCTGAAGCAGGACAAGAGAGACAACGTTAACCTGAAGTGGGATTCTAATAGCATTGATAC
This sequence comes from Elymus sibiricus, assembly GCA_039707655.1. NCBI lineage: Eukaryota > Viridiplantae > Streptophyta > Magnoliopsida > Poales > Poaceae > Elymus > Elymus sibiricus. The sequence goes on along the minus strand of CM077670.1, from coordinate 332,116,480 downwards.
ATCTCCAACGTATCTATAATTTTTTATTGTTCCATGCTATTAAAGTATCAATCTTGGATGTTTTTATATACATTTACAGCAATTATATATCATTTTTTGGGACTAACCTATTAACTTAGTGCCCAGTGCCAGTTGCTGTTTTTTTGCCTGTTTTTGGTTTTCCAGAATATCAGTACCAAACGAAGTCCAAATGCCACGAAACTTTTTGGAGATTTTTTTCTGGACATAAGAGACACTAGAAGCTTCGGGAGGGGACGAGAAGATTAAGCAGTGGCCCACGAGGCACCACGGCGCGCCCTGGTATCTCGTGGGGCCCACACAGCTCCGTTTGACCTAACTCCACCTCTATAAATTCTCTAAAATCGGGAAACAAACAGAGGAGTCCACGAAATACTTTTTCCGCCGCCGCAAGTTTCTGTTCTCGAGAGATCCCATCTGGAGGCCTTTTCCGGTACTCCGCCGGAGGGGGAATCAATCACGGAGGGGCTCTACATCAACCTTGCTGCCCTTTCGATGATGCGTGAGTACTTTACCACAGACCTTCGGGTCCATAGTTAGTAGCTAGATGGCTTCTTCTCTCTTTTTGATCTTCAATACAATGTTCTCCTTGATGTTCTTGGAGTTCTATCCGATGTAATCACTTTTTGCGGTGTGTTTGTTGGGATCCGATGAATTGTGAGTTTATGATCAGATTATCCATGAATATTATTTGAGTTTTCTTTGAACTCTTTTATGCATGATTATTATAGCTTCGTATTTCTCTCTGATCTATTGATTTGGTTTGGCCAACTAGATTGATTTATCTTGCAATGGGAGAGGTGCTTTGTAATGGGTTCGATGTTGCGGTGCTCAATCCCAGTGACAGAAAGGGACATGACACGTATGTATCATTGCTATTAAGGGTAAAAATATGGGGTTTATTCTTGCGTGAGTTTACTTTCTCTACATCATGTCATCTTGCTTAAGGCGTTACTCCGTTCTTTATGGACTTAATACACTAGATGCATGCTGGATAGCGGTCGATGTGTGGAGTAATAGTAGTAGATGCAGGCAGGAGTCGGTCTACTTGTCTCGGACGTGATGCCTATATACATGATCATTGCCTTGGATATCGTCATGATTATTTGCTTTTCTATCAATTGCCGAACAGTAATTTGTTCACCTATCGTATGCTATTTTCAAGAGAGAAGCCTCTAGTGAAAATTATGGCCCCCGGGTCTATCTTAATTATATATTGAAAATCCTAAAAATACCTTGCTGCACTTTTACTTTATTTATTTTATTTTGTATTTTTTGTTGATCTATTTATCTATCACCATACAATTTAATCTTGCAATTGACCGCCAAGGGATTGACAACCCCTCGTTCGCGTTGGGTGCGAGGACTTGTTGTTTTGTGTGCAGGTACTGCTAACGAGTTGTTGCATGATTCTCCTACTGGATTGATAACCTTGGTTTCATAACTGAGGGAAATTCTTATCTCTACTGTACTGCATCATCCCCTCCTCTTCGGGGAAATCCCAATGTAGCTCACAAGTAGCAGGAAGAATTTCTGTCGCCGTTGCCGGGGAGACATCATCAACATCTATCAAGTACCTATGCATAAAACTTTCATATCCTTGCATTTACTTTATTTGCCTTTGCCTCTCGTTTTCATCTCCCCCACTTCTAAATTATTTTTCCAAAAATACAAAAATATTTTCCGTTTGCTTTTTTTTCTTGTTTGCTTCTTTGCTTGCTTGTTATCTTGTTTGCGTAGCCACGATGTCTCAAGAAAATACAAAATTGTGTGATTTTTCCAATACTAATAATAATGATTTTATTAGTACTCCGATTGCTCCTCCCGCCGCTAGTGCGGAGACTTGTGATATTAATGCCGCTTTATTAAATCTTGTCATGAAAGAACAATTTTCTGGTAGTCCTAATGAAGATGCAGCATCCCATCTTAACACTTTCGTAGAATTGTGTGATATGCAAAAGAAAAAAATGTGGATAATGATATTGTGAAATTAAAATTATTCCCGTTCTCATTGCGGGATCGTGCAAAAATTTGGTTTTCATCTTTACCACGAAATAGTATCGATTCTTGGGATAGGTGTAAAGATGCTTTTATTACCAAGTATTTTCCTCCCGCGAAAATTATTTCCCTTAGAAATCAAATTATGAATTTCAAGGAACTTGATCATGAACATGTTGCTCAATCTTGGGAAAGGATGAAATTAATGATAAGAAATTGCCCTACTTATGGTTTAAATTTGTGGATGATCATACAAAATTTTTATGCGGGATTAAATTTTATTTCTAGAAATCTTTTAGATTCCGCCGTGGGTGGTAATTTTATGGAGATTACATTGGGAGAAGATACTAAATTGCTTGATAATATTATGGCAAATTATTCACAATGGCATACTGAAAGAGCACCTACTAGTAAAAAAGTGAATTCTGTTGAAAAAATTAGTACTTTGAGTGATAAAGTTGATGCGCTTATGAAATTGGTTGCTAGCAAAAATATTCCTATTGATCCTAATGATGTGCCTTTATCCACCTTGATTGAGCAAAATAATGATCCCGTAGATGTGAATTTTGTCTCGCGAAACAATTTTAATAATAATGCTTATAGAGGTAATTTTAATCCTAGGCGGTTTCCTGGAAATTCCTCTAATAATTATGGCAATTCCTATGGTAATTCCTATAATAATAATAGGATGCCCTCTGATCTTTAAAGTAATATTAAAGAATTTATTAATGCTCAAAAAGTTTTCAACACTACGATAGAAGAAAAATTAAGTAAACTTGACGATATGTCTAGGAGCATTGATAGAATTATTCATGATGTGGAAAATCTTAAGACTAAAATTTTGCCACCCAAAATTGATATTAATGAATCAATTAAAGCTTTATATGTCTCCATGGATGAGAGTAAGAAAAGAACCGCTATGCTAAAAGCTAAACGAGAATTTTTAGAAAAAGTGATTCCTCCCGGTTTGTATCGTAGTAATGATGAAGATATTAAAATGATTGGTGTTTCATCTATTGATTCCTTGTTTAGCAATATAAAACTTGATGAAAAGGGGACCGAAGAAGAGTCAACTTTAGCTAGGAGGCGTCCCCATAATTCGGAGGGTGAAAATCTTAATGAAAAAATTGATAAAAGTGGGTCTGGAGAGGTAAAAACTTTAACTAGCGATGTGCCCACTCTCTTGGATTACAAAGATTTTAATTATGATAGTTGTTCTTTGATTGAGTGTATTTCTTTGTTACAATCCATGCTAAATTCACCCAACGCTTATGAACAAAATAAGGCTTTTACTAAGCACATTGTAGAAGCAATGATGAAAGCGTTAGAAGAAAAGCTAGAACTAGAAATTTCAATACCTAGAAAATTATATGATGAGTGGGAACCCACCATTAAAGTTAAAATTAAAATTTATGAGTGCAATGCTTTATGTGATTTGGGTGCTTGTGTTTCCACAATTCCAAAATCCCTATGTGATTTGCTAGGTTTTACCAATATAGATGAATGTTCTCTTAATTTGCACTTGGTGGATTCCACTATTAAAAAGCCATTGGGAAGAATTAATGATGTTCTTATTCTTGCAAATAGAAATTATGTGCCCGTTGATTTATTGTACTTGACATTGAATGCAATCCTTCTTGCCCCATAATACTTGGTAGACCGTTCTTACGAACTATTGGTGCTATTATTGATATGAAGAAGGTAATATAAGATTTCAATTTCCACTAAAAAAAGGGATGGAACACTTCCCTAGGAAAATAATTAAAGCACCCTATTAATCCATTATGAGGGCCACTTATGGAATCAACTTGAAGGATGACAATACTTGAAAACTACGCATTATGCCTAGCTAGGGGCATAAAACAATAGCGCTTGTTGGGAGGCAACCCAATGAATAAAATAAATTTTTACTTTTTGTTTCTGTTCTTGTGTGTTTACATAATTATGCTACTGTTATGATTGTGTTTTTATGTTTTAATTAGTGTTTGTGCCAAGTAATGCCTTTGGGATGATTTGGAAGATAGTATAATTGATGCTGTTTGGAAAACAGAAAGTTTTGCGTCCAGTGCTGAAATTTTAGTTCTGTACTGGATCGTCAGAAAAATCTGACATTTTTACACAGTATTGGTATATAAATTTCCCACGTTTTCCTAATTTTTTAGAAATTTTGGAGTTACATAAGTATAGATTTTAAATAGATCTTTACAGACTGTTCTGTTTTAGACAGATTCTGTTTTTGTTGCATAGTTTGCTTATTTTGATGAATCTATGGATTGTATCGGGGGGTATAAGCCATGGAAAAGTTGGAGCACAGTATCATTATGCCAATATTAAATATGAATCAATTTACAACAGTACTTAAATTTAAGGATTTGTTTGTTATACTAATGAATCTCACGAAGGTTATGTTGAGTTTTGTGTGATTGAAGTTTCCAAGTTTTGGGTGAGATCACGATAGATGAAGGAACAAGGAGTGGTAAGAGCCTAAGATTGGGGATTCCCAAGGCACCCCAAGGTAATATTCAAGGAAGACTCAAGCTTCTAAGCTTGGGGATGCCCCGGAAGGCATCCCCTCTTTCTTCTACCAACTATCGGTAATTTTACTTGGAGCTATTATTTTATTCATCACATGATATGTGTTTTACTTGGAGCGTCGTATATTATATGAGTCTTTGCTTTGCTTGCTTTTTAGTTTGTCACAATCATCTTTGCTGGACACACCTATTTGAGAGAGCCACACATTAATCATGATTTGTTAGAATACTCTATGTGCTTCACTTAATTTTTTTGAGCTAGGCAGTTGCTCTAGTGCTTCACTTAAATCTTTTTGAGCACGGCGGTGGCTAAATTTTGAAGAAATATTTAAACTCTCATGCTTCATTTATATTATTTTGAGAGTTGATAAGATTGAAATTTTGAAGAAATATTTGAACTCTCATGCTTCACTTATATTATTTTGAGAGTTGATAAATTTTGAAGAAATATGTGCACTCTCATGCTTCACTTATATATTTTTGAGAGTTGATAATAGTAATGGTAATTTGCACAAGATATGAATTTGGTCCCAAAGTGATGAATATTCAAGAGGGATATAATAAAAACTTTCATATAGATCATTGGATATGATAAGTTTGATTCCTTGCAATAGTTTTGCAATATGGAGATGATAATATGTGAGTCATGTTAGTGAGTAATTATGATTTAGTAAGAATATTGGTGTTAAGGTTTGTGATTCCCTATGCATGCACATTAAGTCAATAGTTATGCAACGAAATTATATCCTACTTATGGTGCATTATTCGGTGTTAGTTATGTTCAATGCATGTTTATGACCGTTTTCGCTTTTTGGTTGGTTGCTTCTCAATCTATTTGCTAGCCTTCATTTGTACTAAGCGGGAATACTGCTTGTGCATCCAAACTCCTAAAACCCAAGTTGTGCCAAATGAGTCCACCATATCTACCTATATGCGGTATTTCAATGCTGTTCCAAGTAAATTTGCATGTGCCAACTCTAATTTTTCAAAATAATTTTCCGTTTTGTGTGCCCGTACCGCTCATGAAGCGGCAGGGGGTGCCAATATTTTCCATGCTAGGTGTGTTATTCTCACGATGAGTGTTTATTCACTTGTCATTGCACGAGAGAGTGGCAGGTAATAGGGATGCCCAGTCCCACAATGAATCAAAATTAATAATAACAAATTCCTTGGAAAGTGTTCGTATGGAAGGCACCCGTGGATACGGCTAGCCATGGATTGTGAAAGAATGGTGGAAAGGAAATAAACTTTATTTTCTGTTTGGGAACCGCCTATGATGTGTCTAGCATGGAAGATATTGGGAATTCTCGGTCGTTTTCGGAGACAGGAAAAGCATGCCTCTCAAAATGATTTTATCTCTCTAATTTAAGCTTTGAGCTCTGGCACATTCGCAAATCTCTGCTTCCCTCTATGAAGGGCCTATCTATTTACTTTTATGCAATTTTTATTTTTATTTGAGTCTCCATCTTCTCTTACAAAGCACCAACTAGAGAGCACTATTGTCATACTTGTGCATTGTGTGTAGCTAATATTGAGTTTGTTTCATGAATGGATCAATGATTGAGCATAATGGGCTAGGGATAACTTTCTTTAGCGTTGATATTTTGAAAGACATGGTTGCTTGTTAGTATGCTTGAGTATTTATATCTTCATGTCAAACTATAGACTATTGCTTTGAATCATTCAAGTCCAAATGTCCATGCTACAAAAGAAAAAATATATGATGAATATGATAGGTAGCATTCCACATCAAAAATTTTGTTTTTATCATTTACCTACTCGAGGACGAGCAGGAATTAAGCTTGGGGATGCTTGATACGTCTCCAACGTATCTATAATTTTTGATTGTTCCATGCTATTATAGTATCAATCTTGGATGTTTTTATATACATTTACAACAATTATATATTATTTTTTGGGACTAACCTATTAACTTAGTGCCCAATGCCAGTTGTTGTTTTTTGCCTGTTTTTGGTTTTCCAGAATATCAGTACCAAACGAAGTCCAAATGCCACGAAACTTTTTGGAGATTTTTTTCTGGACATAAGAGACACTAGAAGCCTTGGGAGGGGACGAGAAGATGAAGCAGTGGCCCACGAGGCACCACAGCGCTCCCCAGGGGGGCGCGCCCAGGTACCTCATGGGGCCCACACGGCTCTGTTTGACCTAACTCCACCTCTATAAATTCTCTAAAATCGGGAAACCAACAGAGGAGTCCACGAAATACTTTTTCCGCCGCCGCAAGTTTCTGTTCTCGAGAGATCCCATCTGGAGGCCTTTTCCGGTACTCCACCGGAGGGGGAATCAATCACGGAGGGGCTCTACATCAACCTTGCTGCCCTTCCGATGATGCGTGAGTAGTTTACCACAGACCTTCGGGTCCATAGTTAGTAGCTAGATGACTTCTTCTCTCTTTTTAATCTTCAATACAATGGTCTCCTCGATGTTCTTGGAGTTCTATCCGATGTAATCACTTTTTGCGGTGTGTTTGTTGGGATCCGATGAATTGTGAGTTTATGATCAGATTATCCATGAATATTATTTGAGTTCTCTCTAAACTATTTTATGCATGATTATTATAGCTTCGTATTTCTCTCCGATCTATTGATTTGGTTTTGCCAACTAGATTGATTTATCTTGCAATGGGAGAGGTGCTTTGTAATGGGTTCGATCTTGCAGTGCTCAATCCCAGTGACAGAAAGGGACATGACACGTATGTATCGTTGCTATTAAGGGTAAAAAGATGGGGTTTATTCATGCGTGAGTTTACTTTGTCTACATCATGTCATCTTGCTTAAGGCGTTACTCTGCTCTTTATTGACTTAATACACTAGATGCATGCTGGATAGCGGTCGATGTGTGGAGTAATAGTAGTAGATGCAGGCAGGAGTCGGTCTACTTGTCTCGGACATGATGCCTATATACATGATCATTGCCTTGGATATCGTCATGATTATTTGCTTTTCTATCAATTGCCCAACAGTAATTTGTTCACCCACCGTATGCTATTTTCAAGAGAGAAGCCTCTAGTGATAACTATGGCCCCCGAGTATATCTTAATTATATATTGAAACTCCTAAAAATACCTTGCTGCACTTTTACTTTATTTATTTTATTTTGTATTTTTGTTCGATCTATTTATCTATCACCATACAATTTAATCTTGCAATTGACCGCCAAGGGATTGACAACCCCTTGTTCGCGTTGGGTGCGAGGATTTGTTGTTTTGTGTGCAGGTACTGCTAACGAGTTATTGCGTGATTCTCCTACTGGATTGATAACCTTGGTTTCATAACTAAGGGAAATACTTATCTCTACTGTACTGCATCATCCCCTCCTCTTCGGGGAAATCCCAACGCAGCTCACAAGTAGCAAGCATCTCCAATAGATGATGTAAAATACATCACCAAAAAGTGCTAGATGTAAAATACATCAGCCGCTCGTCTCTGAACTTAACTGTCGAAACTGAATTTAAGTGTCAAAACTGAAATGTACTCACGAAACTGAATTTTGCTGTCGAAACTGAATTTTACTGTCGGAACTGAACGCAGTAGTAGCAGACAAGCAATGCACTAGTAATTTTGGCCGCTCGAGCACTAGTGGCAGAGAAGTAGTGACCTAAATCGGTAGCCGCTCCAGCAGGGAACGTACTACCAGATTGCAGACGAGGCAGCTGGTCGTGGAGCAGTAGCTGCGCCCAGAGCATCAGCGCGTGCGAGAGCCGTAGCAGCAGTAGGAGCGCGAGCGAGTGCCGGTGCTGCTGCTCGTGCAGCAGTTGTGTGAGCAAGAGTAGAGCAGCAGCGCGAGCAAGAGCAAGAGCAGAGCAGCAGCACGAGCGAGAGCCGGAGCAGCAGCAGCAGCACGGCCAGCGACAGCCGGAGCAGCACCAGCAGAAGCTCCTGCTGATGTGGACGTTGCCGCCGAGGGAGCAATGCCATGGCGGAGAGACGGCGTGGAGGAAGTGACCGGTGACGCCGCTGTCGATGGAGCCGCGCCATGGCAGCTCGGGATCGAGCAGCGGCAGCACCGTGAGATCAAATAAAGGAGAAAATGCAGCGATTAGTGTTGAACCTCTTTGGTGGCGCCGACTAGGCCTCAACTTCATCCGAGGAATCGGTGATGGTGCTGCGGTTCCGGTGGTGCAGGTGAAGACGGCGTTGTGGGAATGGAGGTGGCACGATAGACGAGGTGAACGTCGGGGCAGCTCCTTGGAGGTGGAGGACGGGGCGGCTGAACCGGCGGGACGACAAGATCGACGACAGTTCCTCATCTGGTGCGGCGGTTGAGGGACGTTGAGCTGTTGCCGCGGACGATGTCGTCGGGGAAGAGGCTCCGGCTGGGCAGCGGTCGGGTGGCGGACAGAGGAGCATGGAGTTTCGCGGGTTTTGGCGGCCTCGGTGTACGAATGGGGGCGTAGGGGGTGGGAAGGAGGAACCATGGCTTAGGGACGCGCTTGTCCCAAATGTGGGGGTAAGTTACGAAAGTACCCCTACCCGTTTGGACCATGGGACGTCGAGGCCAGATTTTTGGCTGAGGGGTAGAAGGGGGATTTCGCGTGTCGGGGCGGCGCGACCGATTTCGGAGGAGGGGGGGAGTTTTCGCGCGCGTTGAAATTTCGGGATAACAAGGCGCGGGTTGAAAGGGCAGGAGTTTCGCAGCACAAGAGACAAACAGATAGCTTGAAATTTTGGGATAACAAGGCGCCGCTTGAAATTTCAGGAGAACAAGCTTAACATGTACAAAAAAACAAAAACAAAAAACAATTCGCACCACACAAGAGAGAGTCATGTCCCGGTGTGCGTGGTCTTCACCGGTTTCCCTTAATTAACCATGCCATGTATGGTTTTTGGGTTCGGTTTCCCCTATTAACCGGACCAACTCTCTTCTTCTTAATGCACTGCAAGAGCTCCCCGCCCTCTGACGAGGTTCCGTAAAAAAAAGAGTCATGTCCCGTTTTAATATATGAATTACTACAAATGCCATTCAAAAACAACAATGAACAACTTAAAATTTTGGTAGAACAGCTTACCGTGTACGGTACCAAATCAATTCGTACTTCCCTCAACAACAACAAAAAACAATTTGTACCGTCTACCATATGGACTAAAACTGAGTCCATTTTCCGTATTTGAATGGGATTGTTGTCAGGTTAGTTATACCATCATCTAAATATCATCTTCACAACACATGACATGAATATAGTAGTAAATTCCCATTTAAATATGAACTACATGTACCATATGATCTCGAATTCAAATATGTGTATCCATTTTATGTTGAATTCAAATCATAGTACATGTATGCTCTAGCTAGATGTTCAGAATCTAAATGATGTTTGATATGTGTAATGTGTTTAACTCGCAACACACACACACACACACACACACACACACACACACACACAACATTTAGATGTCAGCTGCCAAAGCCACCCATTATCTCCAATTTGAATAGTTCTGTCCATGCATGGATGAAATGTGGTCAAACGATGCATACCAACGGTATATCAAATTCAAATCAATTTGGCCTTGTTCGATGTGTATATGGTATGGCATGCTCGATTCAAAACCACACCACACATATGTCCATTATATCATGCATGCATGGGTTTCAAACATCATGATCTCTTATTCAAATACTTGAATTCACTTTTATATTGATTATGACCTCACCATTTCTTTTACACCCACACAGTCGTCTTCTCTTTATAGTTGTACCACTAACTTTCTCTCGTGCATGCATGCACACACACTCCCACTCGGCATTATCCATCGCACACACACACACAATATATATCTTTCTTCGGGTCTGTATCCCACGATCTCTAAAGTTAGGTAGATCTCTCCATCGTCCTCTCTTTCCCACACACACAATGATCGATATACCCCACTAGCTAGCAGGTCTGCCTACCACACACACATGTACACACAATCCCTTCCCCCTCTCACCATCCATCCCTCACGCCCCAGCTACAAGGCGCGCATGCACACACACACACGCGCAGGCGCGCGCTCTCACCCCCTCATCTCTTATTATCGATCTCGCACTTGTACAGTACCTCAGGACTCGCACCCACCCACACACACAAACCTCCCCCTCTTCGTCACTTCGGGCCTTCTTTAATTATCTCTCACATGCATGCGCACCGATCGATATTCCTCTTTGTATATATATAGCTAGGTCTTTCCCTGTTTTCCACACAAAGCGATCGATCTATATCTAGTCAGGTCTCGCCCTTTTTCCCACGTACACATCGATCAATCTACCTCTCTAGATAGGACTGCCTAGCTATCACACACACATTGTCTATCCATCGTCTCACCTCTCATCATCCATGCCTTCCGCTTCATCTCTCAGACACGCGCAACCGCGCACGTTCTCGCCCCCTCTCTTAAAATATCGATCTCGCACTTGTATACTCCTTCCAAGTCTCCATCCAGTTGGCCTCTCGCACCATCTCCCAACACCCCCCTCTCCCAATGCTTGTAGGCTCATAGGGTTCTTCCCTCTATCTGTCTCTATCAATATATCGCACAGACGACCCCTCCCCTCCCTTCTCGTATATCACCCCCATGCACATACATATATGTATATAGGCCTCTCTTTCACACAAATTGCATCATTGACACACATACTCCCTCTATATTTCCCTTCCCCCCTCCCCCATACACACAAATTCACGAATCTCCCGTGATTTCTTGCACACACCATCTCTCTCTCTCTCAGACACATAGACTATGTGTACGAAAGAGAAGAGGTGCACGCACGCACTCGTTCCCACATACAAATGTGCGGGTACACGGTGGAGCACATTTGTATAAGAAATGTGCGCGTGTACAAAGGCTTTAGATGATGTGGCACTAGTACTTCCATTATGTGAAAAAGCACGTAAGTTAGAATTCCAATGGCATGCTACAAAATGTCTCTCTTTTTTCAGTCAATATATTATGATTAAAATGATGTGGGTGCACCCATGAGGCCACGTGGCACATGAGGGAGGGGTTGTTGCGAGCTTCTTGTGTGGATTGATCATAGTGACGTCCTGCTGGTTCCAGAAGAATGTTGTAGACACAACAGGGTACAATTAGGTTTTGATAGACGCGAATCCTAGCCACGTAGACCATTGGATCAACACCAATCAACGGCTGACATCACGTCACACGTGAACGATTGAAAATTTCAAAGCTGATTATATAGAAAATATATTTGCCAAAAAAATTATATAGAAAATAGCCAGCAGCGGGCTCCTCGCTATCACTACGAGAGGTTGGTGGGCGTCCGGCTCCGCCACGTACGCATCTGAGAGTGCGGGCCCACTTTCGCCTCCGACAAGCATAGTAGTACTGCCCACCGCTATGACTTTTGCAGTGCCGGGTCCATGCCATTGTAAAAAAAACTACCACGCCTCCCGCACGGCAAAAACGCCGCCCTACCCTTTCTTAATCGGGATTTGTATCGACCAATCTCGTCAAGGATTAGGCGGTAAACTTACAGCCTGTCACCTTCGTGTCACACCAACACACGGTCGGTCCGGCCCGCCGCTCTCCGAAGGGATGCGCATCGGCTTGGTACATCACCGACATGTGCGACTGCATGTGAACAAACCGACGGTCCAAGCTCCCCGCCTACCGCCAAAAGCCCGGCCTATCGAGATTTCTTGCAAACCGGCAGTTGCGAACGATCGCGTGGCAGTTTCATGTGTAGTAGAACCGCACAAAGGGTGATTGGAGTTCCTAACCTTCTCGTTGAACTCAGTGGTTAATCTCCTCTAACAGTTAATTAGCCTTTGCAAGATTAGCCGTCACTGTCACCATAATGGCACTTTGCACATATTTTTGTAACGAACATGGACGCTTGATTTTAGTTGAACTGCACAAAAGCATATCCAAATTATAGTTGCACATTCCACGAGCTTGACGACCAACCTTGATGTTGCTCAATTTTAGTGCAACTAATGAAGAAGCTGCCATCTCATGGGACCAAGTACTTCTTGCTAACTGCATGATGCAAACATTGCTTCATTTTAGGTGAACTGGACAAAAAGGTCGCATGAATATAATCATCCATGTTGGTGACTGGTGTCAACCCATCTACTATGGCGTTGACTGCAGATATGGTTCCCATGACGAGGTATGTTCCTTTTTGGTACTACCCTTTGCCAGAACGATCCTGTATGTTGACTCTGCATGCAGCTAGTGATCTTGTCCTAATGTTTTGGCACTGCCATGAGAAAGCAATAATGTTACGTATTATTTCGCACCTTAATCTAATGCCACTAATAATTTGAGGCAATGTTTTAGCACCGCTAGTGCCACTGATAAAATGAAGTAATAATACAGTTAAAATAAAGCTGATGTCTTCGCTATCATTTCATTTCCAATGTAGATAATGAAAGTGCTTCTCTTTGTTAGTATACGTTTCATCAAATAGTCCCATTCTTAAAGTAATGACACATTTAAGTATTTCTGCAAACAGGGATGCTTAATTTTAGTTGAACTGCACAAAAAAAGTGATTGGAATGACGCAAGGCCCTTCCTGGTTCATCACTTGTAGAAGGTGTATCCAGGAGAATTGGGTTGATGTGCCCTATGAGGCCAACCATTGAGTCCACTTATGAGTCCCTATGACGCCTACCGTCGAGGCGGCGCAGGGCCCCTCTCTCCCTCGCAGCACGGCGGGCACCATAGTTTTAGTTGAACTGCACACAAAAAGAGATTGGAATGACTCAAGGCCCCTCCAACTGCCACACTGAATTTGTTCATAGTTTTCAACGAATTGCCTTCATGGCAAGATACGATGACCTGAAAAATAACTTGATCTCACTAAGTCATCTCACACAGGTCAGTCATGTCCTTCATCCACATCATCGTGCTTTGTCATACTGTGCTACTGTTGTATTTTCTTTTAATAAACTTCTTGTATCGCAATCTTTTCCCATTAAGAAAATGAAGTTGCTTCTATTTATTAGTGTATGTTTCATCAACTAGTGCCACTATTATATTAATCACACTTTTTCATTATCTGTGCAAATAGGGTTATTCATCTACATTTTAGTGGAACTGCACAAATGTTTGGATGGAACCCGCATATGCAGAGTGTGAGTGCCACCATCTAAAATAACGTGGCTTCGAACGGCACAGATGTTCGGATGGTTCCACAAGTTCTTGGCGACCCGCTTATGCAGAACATGTTAATCTGCCGGTGTTTGACATGCATGCCCATAAACTAGACTGGTTTCAGTATTGCAGCAAATCCTTGAATCAAATAGCTTACATGAATTAGGTTTATGGTTTGCTGGATATATTGGCACTTCTCCAGGGATTACTCTTTTCTCAGAGAAGCATCAATCAATTTTTCTTTACATGTACACATTCTCACAACTTTGTTTTAGTTTTGAAGTTAATATTGGCTCTGATCTGTGAATCAATGAGATGCATATTCATCTTTGTTGTACTTATTATAGGAATCTTATGAGTTGGTTGTGAATCTTGGAAGTTGTGAAACACGGCATGATGATGTAGGCGACAGCAACCCTATCAAGCTCTTCAATACTCCCTCCGTTTCTTTTGACTTTGACCAAATTTACATAAAAAATCAACATCTACAATACCAAAGTTATATGAAAGTTAATTTCGTGATGCATCTAATAATATTGATTTCATATTGTGAATGTTGGTATTTTTTCCTATCAAGTTAGTCCAACATTACAAAGTTTGACTTTGACCAAATTATATATGTAAACTAAAAAAAAAGTTTTAGGGTGGTAGGCATTTTTGTAAGCCTTTCGTTGGTCTAGATCTAACGGTAGATAAGGGTAGTACTAGGTAACGTGGGGTCAGTACCCAAGTTTATGTGGGGTCGCTTCGTAAGTGAGGGGTAAATTAGTTATTGGGATGGATCCACTCATAACGCGCCGCCGCTCTCGTCCAATCCAAAACCACCGCCCACCGCTCCTCTTGCATTCCAAGACCACCGCCGCTCCTCTCCTCTTCCATTCCAAAACCGCCGCCGCTCCTCTTCCATTCCAAAACCACCGCCGGCGAGTGAATGTGCTGTGGAGAAGTAGATTGATGGAGGAGTACAACCGATATGTGACGATCGCCGACGGCAACCCTGTGCAGCTAGCCAGGATGATGGAGATACAGTCTTGGTTTGACAACCAGCGGCAATTAGCGGCGACGGTGATGGCGATGGCCAAATATCTGAAAAAGAGCGAAAAGGCGGCGATCCACCCAAATGGAGTCGCGCGGGAGTCCATAGAGCTGCTCCTCTGGGCCATGGAGCAGACAGATTCGCCGAATCCGGTCATGAGGCGGAGGTGGTGGGAGTATCGATCCAAGATCGAGCATCCACACGGTGCCGTTTGTGAGGGTGCCGTGTTAAAGCGAGCCGGTGGAGTCTTTGTCGACCGTACCCAACCGCAAGAGGAGGAAAGCAGTTGGCGCGACGACACTTCCCCGCCATTCTCCAAGGCTCCCTCGCCGTTCACCTCATCTCACGGGGCGGCGGTCTGCCGCCGAGGAATAGGAAGGGAGTGCCCCGACGAATAATCATAGGAGGAGCTTAGGGCTATCAGAGTTTGCAGGTTGTGAATTGTGTTTTGTGTTGTGTATTTTGGGTACTTTCATATATGAATGTCTTTTGAATTTTAGATCTTTGCAGTATTGAGCATATGAAGTATTTTTTGAATTCCATAGATCTATTTTTAGTACTTTCAAAAATGTAGTTTCATATAAAAGTGCAGACCATGTGATTTTCAGAGAAGAAACTGCAAGTTTCAGAGCCAGAGCATTTATATCAACACGCCCTTTTCAAACAAGGATAATAGCATCTTCCAAATTTTATTCATGGTCAAAAATGGAACTAACAGCAAGCTAACATCATACTGATCAACATTCATGTATAGCACATCTTCATATGATGCACAGTCAAAAAGATATGCTATTTTCAAAATGCCCAGACAATGTTGAGATTGCGAAAAACAGAGAAAACTAGGGACGAAATTCCGGCTAGTGTTGGAGGTGGTGTGTGTGGATGAAAAGGAGAGACTCACATGTCAGTAATAGCAGAGGCAAAAAAATTGGGAATATTGCAACTGTAGCAGGGGTAATCGATCCCGGGCCGAGCAGGTGCGGGTAAGGGGGTATAGCTACTGGGCTACTGCGGCGTACTCAACAGAAAGAAGGCGCACAAACTACTACTACAATGCCCCGTCTTCCCCGGCTCCGGTTCGTTCCCGTCTTGTACGTGGAGAGGCTGACAGTCGGGACCCACAAGGTCCATGGCCCTACGCAAGCAAGTGCCTCATTGGAAAAAAAGCTTTCTCTTGGAAAAGGATATTCGTTTCTCCTAATGGTATACTGACGTTGGGGCCCACGGGTCTGTCAACATAGTCAATAAACGAGATAAATTTACAACGAAAACTGTCATCGGAGAGCTAGCAGGTATAATTTTTTCAGAGGGCGAACAAGTATCAGCTGGGTAGTGGCCTGCCCAGCCTAGGTTTTGTTTTTTAACATGCGCAGGGCGCAGCCCACGACATGCCGACACAGTGTTTTAAACTTATTGTTTTGAGCTCCAGCATGTATCGACTGGCCCATGGGCCTCCCAGCCTAGGTTTTATTTTGTCTTAAATATCCGCAGCCCAACTTATGCTTTTTTGAAGAAAACGTAGAACTCTTTTCTATTTTTCTATATATAAGAATAAGAATGCCAGGTCCAACTTATGTTTTCCCTTCTAACTATATTATATATATTTAAATTATTTTATGTTATTATATATTATTATTATCATATATTTAATAGATACATATATATATATATTAAAAAATATCTCATGTCTTATTAACTTATAAAAAATAAATGTTTAACAGAAGTTCGCAAGGAAAATCCTGGTTTTTTTTCTGATAACGAAAATCCTGGTGATTGCGTACAAAAGCTTGCTTAGATTTAAGGACCAATGTAATAATAACGCGCTCATTTTTTTTTAGCAATAACGCGCTAATTATCTAATTTTATATATAATAAAATGCCCAGGCTCGATTTATTTTTTGATAACATTGCTCCGTCCAACCCAACATTTTATTTACAACAAGCCCAGCAAATTCGTGTATTTCGAGAAAGTGCAAATGGGCTGTGATTTCTTAGAAAAAAAAATAAATGGACCGCATAGATGCTACATTATTTGTTCACCCATCCCAGCAAATGGACTGTAAATTCTAAAAACATGGGTTGAATATGTGCCACATTTTTGCAAGCTGACATGTGGGCCAATAGGTCGAAGCCCACGCAAGGCATTGTCAACTTGGTCAACAAATGATTCTGGCATCCATACCATTGCATTTACATCCAACGGCCGGCATGCATCGTCAATCTGTCGTCTTCTTCCTCCAGCGCCGCTGGGAACGCCCGCTCCCGCCTCCGGCGGCTAGCGGCTCTGCTTAGCACGCCTCGCTGCGAAGCGCTACCCCACCGCCGGCCAGGCCATCCCTCCAACCCTCCACACCTCCTATTATTCTCCATCGACTGCAGCCCCACGCCGCACCAGAACCAGTTAACCCTCGTAGTCCTCTCTGTCTGCGACTCCACTGCCGCGTCTTCCTCATCTCCTGGTCGTTCCCGTCCGGGGCCTCGCCATCGTCCACCGCCTTGGTGCGCTCGGCATGGCGTGGTCAACGTGGTCAACAAATGAGAGTCATCGGAAGAGGACTGTAGGTGGAGAGGCTGACAGTGGGGACGCACCAGGTCCATGGACGCACGCATGCAACTGCCTCCTTATTATGTGAAAAAAAATTATTCTTCCCCCTGACAGCTGGGACCCACCAGCTACATCTTCGCATGCAAGGAAGTGCCTCCTTATTACGCGGAAAAAAATGTTTCATCCCCCTACCAGCTGGGACCCAGCAGCTACAGCTTCACACGCAAGGAAGTGCCTCCTTATTACGGGCAAAAAAAAATTATTCCTCCTCCTGACAGCTAGGACCCACCAGCTATATCTTCGCACATAAGGAGGCTGACATTGTGGGCCAATAGGTCGAAGCCTACGGAAGGCGTTGTCAACTTAGTCAACAAATGATTTTGACATATGTAGTCGTTGGATGTACATCCAACGGCCGACATGCATCTTCAATCTCTCGTCTTCTTCCTCCAGTGCCGGCGGGACCTCCTGCTCCCGCCTCCGGCGGCCAGTGGCGCTGCTTCACACGCCTCGCTGCGAAGCGCTACCGCCAGCCAGGCCTTCCCTCCACCCCTCCTGTTATTCTCCGCTGACTGCAGCCCCAGGTCGCACCGAACCAGTCAACCCTCATATGTCGTACTCCTCTCCGTCTGTGAATCCACTGCCGCATCTTCCCCATCTCCTGGTCGTTCCCGTCCGGGGCCTCGCCGTCGTCCACCGCCTTCGTGCGCTCGGTCGGCGTGGTCAACAAACGAGAGTCATCGGAAGAGGACTATACGTGGAGAGGCTGACAGCTGGGACCCACGAGGTCCATGGTCGCACGCAAGGAAAGTGCCTCCTTATTATGCTGGAAAAAAGTTTTCTCCCCCTGACAGCTGGGACCCACCAGCTACATCTTCGCACACAAGGAAGTGCCTCCTTATTGCGCGAAAAAAAATCATTCCTCCCCATGACAGCTGGGACTCACCAGCTATATCTTCGCACGGAAGGAAGTGCCTCCTTATCCCCCAAACAGCTGGGACCCACCAGGTCGAAGCGTACATATCGTTATTTGTCTGGTCGCAAGCGTGTACGTACATACTGATCGATCGGTCTCTCTTCCACGATGAACTGTGGCCGTGTAAGGAGCGGCACGTGTCGTAGTAGAGCCCCTAACGTAGCAATTCAGGTAGCCCCGTCTAAATCGTGTACACGTACGTACAGCCACACGGCAAAAAATACGGCCACGTACGTACATATACGAGCGGGGTCTCGAACGCGTACTCACGCAGACGTACGGCCAGGGCTCGTGTACATGGAGAGAGGCAACGGACGGCAGCAACGGCCTCCTGTTCATCGGCAGCCAACCGGCTGGGTCGGAACGGAGGAAACAACGTCGTGTTCATCGGGAGCCAAGCGACTGGGTCAAAACACGTCCAGTTCATCGGGAGCCAGCCTACTTGGACGGAACAGCCGAAACGGGGTCCTATTCATCGACTCGGGGTCTGGCATACCGCAAAACGGAGGAAACGGCCTTCTGTTCGACCGCCTACGGTCGAAACAGGGTCATGTTCATCGGCTGGGGGCCTGGTGCTACTTGTGAGCTGCGTTGGTAATTCCCTGAGGAGTAAGGGAGATGCAGTACAGTAGAGATAAGTATTTCCCTCAATTATGAAACCAAGGTTATCAATCCAGTAGGAGAATCACGCAACACCTCATTAACAGCACCTGCACACAAAACAACAAATCCTTGCACCCAACGCAAACAAGGGGTTGTCAATCACTCGGCGGTAAGTTGCAAGATTAAATTGTATGTGATAGATAGATAGATAGATAGATTGAAACAAAAATACAAAATAAAATAAATAAAGAAAAAGTGCAGCAAGTATTTTTAGGGTTTTAGTATATGATTTAGATAGACCCGGGGGCCATAGTTTTCACTAGAGGCTTGTCTCAAGAAAATAGCATACGGTGGGTAAACAAATTACTGTTGGGCAATTGATAGAAAAGCAAATAATCATGACGATATCCAAGGCAATGATCATGTATATAGGCATCACGTCCAATACAAGTAGACCGACTCCTGCCTGCATCTACTACTATTACTCCACACATCGACCGCTATCCAGCAAGCATCTAGTGTATTAAGTCCATAAAGAACGGAGTAACGCCTTAAGAATGATGACATGATATAGACAAGATAAACTCACGTATGAATAAACCCCATCTTTTTACCCTTAATAGCAATGATACATGCGTGTCATCCTTTCTGTCACTGGGATTGAGCACCGCAAGATCGAACCCATTACAAAGCACCTCTTCCCATGGCAAGATAAATCAATCTAGTTGGCCAAACCAAATCAATAGATCGGAGAAGAAATATGAAGCTATAATAATCATGCATAAAAGAGTTTAGAGAAAACTCAAATAATATTCATGGATAATCTGATCATAAACTCACAATTCATTGGATCCCAACAAACACACCGCAAAAAGTGATTACATCGGATAGAACTCCATGAACATCGGGGAGAACATTGTATTGAAGATCAAAAAGAGAGAAGAAGTCATCTAGATAATAAATATGGACCCGAAGGTCTATGGTAAACTACTCACGCATCATCGGAAGGGCAGCAAGGTTGATGTAGAGCCCCTCCGTGATCGATTCCCCCTCCGGTGGAGTACCGGAAAAGGCCTCCAGATGGGATCTCTCGAGAACAGAAACTTGCGGTGGCGGAAAAAGTATTTTGTGGACTCCCCTGAGGGTTTCTGATTTTTTGGGAATTTATAGTGGTAGAATTAGGTCAAACGGAGCTGAGGTGGGCCCACGAGGCACCAGGGCACGCCTGCCCCCCCAAGGCGCGCCCTGGTGGCTCGTGGCCACCTCCTCTGGCGTCTGGTCTTCTCCCGAAGCTTCTAGTGTTGGTATTGTCCAGAAAAAAATCTCCAAAAAGTTTCGTGGCATTTGGACTTCATTTGGTATTGATATTCTGTAAAACCAAAAACAGGCAGAAAACAGCAACTGGCACTGGGCACTAAGTTAATAGGTTAGTCCCAAAAAATGATATATAATTGCTGTAAATGCATATAAAAACATCCAAGATTGATAATATAACAGCATGGTACAATTAAAAATTATAGATATGTTGGAGACGTATCAGCATCCCCAAGCTTAATTCCTGCTCGTCCTCGAGTAGGTAAATGATAAAAACAGAATTTTTGATGTGGAATGCTGCCTATCATATTCATCATATATTCTTTTCTTTTGTAGCAAGGACATTGGCCTTGAATGATTCAAAGCAATAGTCTATAATTTGACATGAAGATATAAATACTCAAGCATGCTAACAAGCAATCATGTCCTTCAAAATATCAACGCTAAAGAAAGTTATCCCTAGCCTATTATGCTCAATCATTGATCCATTCATGAAACACACTCAAATATTAGCTACACACAATGCACAAGTATGACAATAGTGCTCTCTAGTTGGTGCTTTATAAGAGAAGATGGAGACTCAAAATAAAAATAAAAATTGCATAAAGTAAATAGATAGGCCCTTCACAGAGGGAAGCAGAGATTTGCTAATGTGCCAGAGCTCAAAGCTTAAATTAGAGAGATAAAAAGATTTTGAGAGGCATGCTTTTCCTGTCAACGAAAACGACCGAGAATTCCCAATATCTTCCATGCTAGACACATCATAGGCGGTTCCCAAACAGAAAGTAAAGTTTATTTCCTTTCCACCATTCTTTCACAATCCATGGCTAGCCGTATCCACGGGTGCCCTCCATACCATCAGTTTCCAAGGAATTTTGTTGTTATTAATTTTGATTTCATTGTGGGACTGGGCATCCCTATTACCAGCCACTCTCTCGTGCAATGACAAGTGAATAAACACTCATCGTGAGAATAACACACCTAGCATGGAAAATATTGGCTACCCCCTGCCGCTTCATGAGCGGTACGGGCACACAAAAAAGAAAAAATATTTTGAAAATTAGAGTTGGCACACGCAAATTTACTTAGAACGGCATGGAAATACCGCATATAGGTAGATATAGTGGACTCATTTGGCACAACTTGGGTTTAAGGAGTTTGGATGCACAAGCAGTATTTCCGCTTAGTACAAATGAAGGCTAGCAAAAGATTGAGAAGCAACCAACCAAAAAATGAAAACGGTCATAAACATGCATTGAACATAACTAACACCGAATAATGCACCATAAGTAGGATATAATTTCATTGCATAACTATTGACTTAATGTGCATGCATAGGGAATCAAAAACCTTAACACTAATATTTTTACTAAATCACAATTACTCACTAACATGACTCACATATTATCATTTCCATATCGCAAAACTATTGCAAGGAATCACACTTATCATATCCAATGATCTATATGAAAGTTTTTATTATATCCCTCTTGAATATTCATCACTTTAGGACCAAATTCATATCTTGTGCAAATTACCATTACTTTCATCAACTCTCAAAAAGGTATAAGTGAAGCATGAGAGTGCAAATATTTCTTCAAAAATTTCATCTTATCAACTCTCAAAATAATATAAGTGAAGCATGAGAGTTTATTTCTTCAAAATTTTAATCATGTTGATACGTCCATTTTGCATCATATTTTGCTACTATTATTTATAGTGTTTTTAATCAATATAACACTTTGTGGAGCAATTCTAATGCCTTTTCTCTCTTAATATGCAAGATTTACACAAGGAGGGAGATTGCCGGCAGCTGGAATTCTGGACCTGAAAAAGCTATGTCAGAGATACCTATTCTGCATATCTCCAAATGAGCTGAAATTTTACAGAGATTTATTTTGGATTAAATAAAAAATACTGGAAGCAAGAAGTACCAGAGGGGGCCACCAGGTGCCCACGAGGCACCAGGGCGCGCCACCCCCCCCAGGCGCGCCCTGATACCTCGTGGGGGCCCTGGCCATCCTCTGGCCCCCATTTTCTGGTATATAAGTCCATTTGCCCTAGAAAAAATATAGAGAAGACTTTTGGGATGGTGCGCCACTGTCTCGAGGCGGAACTTGGGCAGGAGCACTTTTGCTCTCTGGCGGAGAGATTCTGCCGGGGATACTTCCCTCCGGGAGGGGGAAATCGTCGCCATCGACATCACCAGCGATCCTCTCATCGTGGGAGGACTAATCTTCATCAACATCTTCACTAGCACCATCTCATCTCTAACCCTAGTTCATCTCTTGTATTCAATCTTTGTCTCAAAACCTCAGATTGGTACATGTGGATTGCTAGTAGTGTCGATTACACCTTGTAGTTGATGCTAGTTTGTTTATTTGGTGGAAGATTATATGTTCAGATCTATTATGCTATTCAACACCTCTCTGATCTTGGACATGAATATGATTTGTGAGTAGTTACTTTTGTTCTTGAGGACATGGGAGAAGTCTTGTCATAAGTAGTCATGTGAATTTGGTATTCGTTCGATATTTTGATGATATGTATGTTGTTGATTCCCTTAGTGGTGTCGTGTGAACGTCGACTACATGACACTTCACCATCTTTGGGACTAAGGGAATGCATTGTGGAGTAGTAATTAGATGATGGGTTGCTAGAATGACAGAAGCTTAAACCCTAGTTTATGCGCTATTCCGTAAGGGGTTGATTTGGATCCATATGTTTAATGCTATGGTTAGAGTTATCTTAATTCTTCTTTCGTAGTTGTGGATGCTTGCAAGAGGGGGTAATCATAAGTGGGAGGCTTGTTCAAGTAAGAACAGCACCCAAGCACCGGTCCACCCACATATCAAATTATCAAAGTAGCGAACACGAATCAAACAAACATGATGAAAGTGACTAGATGAAATTCCCATGTGTCCTCGAGAACGCTTTACTTACTATAAGAGATCGTTCCGGCTTGTCCTTTGCTATAAAAAGGATTGGGCCACCTTGCTACCCTCTTTGTTACTATTGCCACTTGTCACTTGTTACAAATTATCTTGCTATCAAACTACTCATTACCGATAATTTCAGTGCTTGCAGAAAATACCTTTCTGAAAACCGCTTGTCATTTCCTTCTGCTCCTCGTTGGGTTCAACACTCTTACTTATCGAAAGGACTACGATTGATCCCCTATACTTGTGGGTCATCAAGACTCTTTTCTAGCGCCGTTGTCGGGGAGGGAAGCGTCTTTGGTGAGTGGAATTTGGTAAGGAAACATTTATATTATGTGCTAAAATTTACTGTCACTTGTCACTACGGAAAGTAATCCTTTGAGGGGTTTGTTCGGGGTATCTTCACCTCGACCGGAAACACAAATAGTTGCTCCTCAACCTACTGCACCTACTGAAAATATTTATTATGAGATTCCTCCGGGTATGATAGAGAAACTGCTAACTAATCCTTATGCAGGAGATGGAACGGTACATCCTGATATGCACTTGATCTATGTGGATGAAATTTGTGGATTGTTTAAGCTTGCAGGTTTATCTGGAGATGGAGTTAAGAAGAAAATATTATCTTTATCTTTGGAGGGAAAGGCATTAATGTGGTATAGGCTATGTGATGATACTGATACATGGGACTGAAACCAATTGAAACTGGAATTCCATCAAAAAAATTATCCTATGCATTTGGTTCATCGTGATTGGAATTATATATATAATTTTTGGCCTCGTGAAGGAGAAAGCATCGCTCAAGCTTGGGGGAGGCTTAAGTACATGATGTACACATGCCCCAATCATGATCTCTCAAAAGAAATTATCTTACAGAATTTTTATGCTCGGCTTTCTCATGATAATCAAACTACGCTCGATTCTTCTTCGACTGGCTCCTTTATGAAGAAAACTATTGAATTCAGATGGGATCTTCTAGAAAGAATTAAACGCAACTCTGAAGATTGGGAACTCGACAAAGGTAATGAGTCGGGTATAATACTTGAGTTTGATTGTGTTAAATCTTTTATGGCCACCGATGCTTTTCATAAGTTTAGCACTAAATATGGGCTTGACTCTGAGATAGTAGCTTCCTTTTGTGAATCATTTGCTACTCATGTTGATCTCCCTAAGGAGAAGTGGTTTAAATATCATCCCCCTGTTAAAGAAAAGATTGAGGAACCTGTTAGTGTTAAAGAAGAAACAATTGTTTACCATGTTGATCCAGTTGTGCCTACTGCTTATATTGAGAAACTACCTTTTCCTGTTAGGATTAAGGAACATGCTAAAGCTTCAACTGTGGTTAACAAATGTAATATTAGAGCACCTAGACCCTCTGAACAAATTCAAGTTGAACCTGATATTGCTATGGTTAAAATCTCTTAGTCGATAATATAGATGGGCATGTTATTTACTTTTGTGAGGAGGCTGCTAGAATTGCTAAACCTGTTAGAAATGAACGAGATATGTTAGACAAGAACAAGCCCATAGTTGGCATGCCTGTTATTTCTGTTAAGATTGGAGATCATTGCTATCATGGTTTGTGTGATATGGGTGCTAGTGTGAGTGCTATTCCATTTTCTTTATATCAAGAAGTAATGCATGATATTGCACCTGTTGAAATTGAAGATATTGATGTTACTATTAAGCTAGCGAACAGAGATACTATTACACCACTTGGGATTGTTAGAGATGTTGAAGTCTTGTGTGGTAAAATCAAATACCCTACTAATTTCTTAGTACTTGGTTCACAACAAGATAATTTTTGTCCCATTATATTTGGTAGACCTTTCTTGAATACCGTTAATGCTGAAATTGATTGTGTTAAAGAAAAGGTTCGAGTCAAGTTTGGTGATATATCTCATGAATTTAATTTCTCCAAATTTCGTAGACAACCTCATGATAAAGAATTGCCTAGTAAAGATGAAATTATTGGTCTTGCTTCTATTGCCGTACCTCCTACTGATCCGTTAGAACAATATTTGCTAGACCACGAAAACGATATGCATATGAATGAAAGAAATGAAATAGATAAGATGTTCTTTGATCAACCACCTATCCTTAAACATAATTTGCTTGTTGAAACTCTTGGAGGCCCTCCTCCACCTAAGGGTGATCGTATATTTGAATTGAAGCAATTGCCTGATACATTGAAATATGCTTATCTTGATGAAAAGAAGATATATCTTGTTATTATTAGTGCTAACCTTTTAGCGCATGAAGAAAAGAGATTACTAAAAACTCTGAGGAAGCACCGTGCTGCTATTGGATATACTCTTGATGATCTTAAGGGCATTAGTCCCACTCTATGTCAGCACAAAATTAATATGGAGCCTGATGCTAAGCCAGTTGTCGACCCCCAACGACGATTAAATCCTAAGATGAAAGAGGTGGTAAGAACCGAAATATTAAAACTTCTGGAAGCAGGTATAATCTATCCCATAGCTGATAGTAGATGGGTAAGTCCCGCTCATTGTGTCCCTAAGAAAGGAGGTATTACCATTGTTCCTAATGATAAAAATGAACTCATTCCACAAAGAATTGTAACTGGTTATAGGATGGTAATTGATTTTAGAAAATTAAACAAAGCTACTAGAAAAGATCATTACCCCTTACCTTTTATTGATCAAATGTTAGAAAGATTATCTAAGCATACACACTTTTGTTTCCTAGATGGTTATTCTGGTTTTTCTCAAATACCCGTATCACAACCAGATCAAGAGAAAACCACCTTTACTTGTCCTTTTGGAACTTATGCTTATAGACGTATGCCTTTTGGTTTATGTAATGCACCTGCTACCTTTCAAAGATGTATGACTGCTATATTCTCTGACTTTTGTGAAAAGATTGTTGAGGTATTCATGGATGATTTCTCCGTTTACGGAACTTCTTTTGATGATTGCTTAAGCAACCTTGATTGAGTTTTGCAGAGATGTGAAGAAACTAATCTTGTCTTGAATTGGGAGAAGTGCCACTTTATGGTGAATGAAGGCATTGTCTTGGGGCATAAAATTTCTGAAAGAGGTATTGAAGTTGATAAAGCTACGGTTGATGCTATTGAGAAAATGCCATGTCCTAAAGATATTAAAGGTATAAGAAGTTTCCTAGGTCATGTTGGTTTCTATAGGAGATTTATTAAAGACTTCTCTAAAATTTCTAGGCCTCTTACCAATCTTTTGCAAAAAGATGTTCCATTTGTTTTTGATGATGATTGTCTAGAAGCCTTTGAAACACTTAAGAAAGCCTTAACCACTTCACCTATTGTCCAACCTCCTAATTGGAACTTGCCTTTTGAAATTATGTGTGATGCTAGTGACTATGATGTTGGTGCTGTTCTAGGACAGAGAGTTGATAAGAAATTAAATGTTATCCATTATGCTAGTAAAACTCTAGACAGTGCCCAAAGAAATTATGCTACTACTGAAAAAGAATTTCTAGCAGTTGTGTTTGCATGTGATAAATTCAGATCTTACATAGTTGATTCTAAAGTAACTGTTCACACCGATCATGCTGCTATTAAATATCTTATGGAAAAGAAAGATGCTAAACCTAGCTCATTAGGTGGGTTTTATTGCTACAAGAATTTGACTTGCATATTACTGATAGGAAGGGAGCAGAGAATCCCGTAGCAGATAATTTGTCTAGAATGGAAAATGTTCTTGATGACCCACTACCCATTAATGATGATTTTCCTGATGAACAATTAGCTATCATAAATGCTTCTCGTAATACTCCATGGTATGCAGACTATGCTAATTATATTGTTGCTAAATTTATACCACCTAGTTTCACATACCAACAAAAGGAAAAGTTCTTTGATTTAAGACATTACTTCTGGGATGACCCACATCTTTATAAAGAAGGAGTAGATGGTATTATTAGACGTTGTGTACCTGAGCATGAACAGGAACAAATCCTACGGAAGTGTCATTCCGAGGCTTACGGAGGACACCATGCGGGAGATAGAACTGCACACAAGGTATTACAATCTGGTTTTTATTGGCCTACTCTTCTCAAGGATGCTCGTAAGTTCGTCCTATCGTGTGACGAATGTCAAAGAATTGGTAATGTTGGTAGACATCAGGAAATGCCTATGAATTATTCACTTGCTGTTGAACCATTTGATGTTTGGGGATTTGATTTTATGGGACCTTTTCCTAAATCCAATGGGTATACTCATATTTTAGTTGCTGTTGCTTACGTTACTAAGTGTGTAGAAGCTATTCCAACTGGTAGTGCTGATCATAACACTTCTATTAAAATGCTTAAAGAAGTTATTTTCGCGAGGTTTGGAGTCCCTAGATATTTAATGACTGATGGTAGTTCACATTTTATTCATGGTGCATTCCGTAAATTGCTCGCTAAATATGATGTCAACCATAGAATGGCATCTCCCTATCACCCTCAAACTAGTGGTCAAGTAGAATTGAGTAATAGAGAAATAAAATTAATTTTGCAAAAAACCGTCAATAGATCTAGAAAGAATTGGTCTAAGAAACTTGACGATGCATTATGGGCTTATAGAACTGCTTATAAAAATCCTATGGGTATGTCTCCTTATAAAATGGTTTATGGAAAAGCATGTCATTTACCTCTTGAGTTAGAACATAAAGCATATTGGGCAATTAAAGAACTAAATTATGATTTTGAACTTGCCGGTGAAAAGAGGATATTTGATATTAGCTCATTAGATGAATGGAGAACCCAAGCTTATGAAAATGCCAAATTGTTTAAAGAGAAAGTTAAAAGATGGCATGATAGAAGAATTCAAAAACGGGAATTTAAAGTAGGTGAGCAAGTTCTATTGTACAATTCTCGTTTGAAATTCTTCGCAGGAAAACTTCTCTCTAAATGGGAACGACCGTATATCATCGAAGAAGTTTATCACTCTGGAGCTATCAAAATAAACAACTCCGAATGCACTAATCCGAGAGTGGTGAATGGGCAAAGAATTAAGCACTATATTTCAGGTACCCCCATTAATGTTGAAACTAATATTATTGAAACAATTACACCGGAGGAATACATAAGAGAGACCTTCCGGAACACTCCAGAACCCTGAAAAGGAAGAGGTATGTGATACAGTAAGTAAACCGACTCCAAAAATTCCATAAAAATACTTTTTGTCAGTTTTGGAATATTAGAAAAAAATACAAAAAATAAGAAACAGCCGAGGGGACCCACCTGGTGCCCACGAGGGACCAGGGCACGCCACCCCCCCCCCCAGGCGCGCCCTGGTGGCTCGTGGGCCCCACGTGAGCCTTCCCGACTCCGTTTTCTTCTGGATTACTTGTTTTGCAAGATAAAAAATCTTTATATATACTCCCAGACATTTTGACCACCGTATCGCAGAAATTGCCTCTGTTCTTGTTTCGTGCTATTTTTTCTGGCAGATCTAGATCGCTATGGCTTCATCAAGCTCTTCCAAGGACAAGTTCTACAAGAAGGTCATCAACCCCTACCTACCGGAGGTGATGAAACACCCTCAAGCCATTGAGATGCGTGAGGGGGTGCTTCACATCCGGGATGTTCAAGGACCCAAGAAGACCGGGAGTGTGGAGTCCAGGCTCGAAGCAGTGGAGCAGGAGATCTTCAAGTGCCAAGGGATGGTGGAACGTGGACTCAGTGCCAACCACTCCATGATCACGGAATTCACCCAAAATCACAAGGTGGAGGGCCAATCGATGGGGGACATCATCTTCAAGCTTAATGAACGAATCGACTATCTCCAAGGCCAAATCTATGATCTTCAAAACCAAAATTTTGAGTATGAGGCAAGATTCAAAGGTATGAGTTTAGCTGCAAGTTTCAGGACTCCGGAGACTCGTTCATCTTTTTATGATGGGGAACCTATGCCATGGAAGCCGGAGGACAAGCTAGCCACTTCATCATCACCACCATCACCGAAGGAGACTTAAGCACATGGGTATGGGCACTCCCCTTGGCTTGTGCCAAGCTTGGGGGAGGTGCCCCGGTATCGTATCACCATCACTTTCATTATCTTTACCTATTTTAGTTCGATCCTTAGTTATTTCGTGATCTAGTTGAATAAAAGTTTAGTATGATCTATTTTCGAGTGTTAGCTTCGTGATCTATCTATCTATGTAATCGAGTTGAGAGTTATATAATAAAGAGTAGTTTGAGTTTTTGCTTCTTTACTTTCATGTTCCAATCCGAGCAATGAAAATAATGAAAAAGATCATATGCTAATCTTATGGAAAGTAATGACATTACATAAAGAAAAGTATAAGTGGTAAAATTTATTGGAAGTTAACAAGCATAGCATTAGTCAATGATGCAATTCATGAAAAAGTTAATAAGGGAAGAGAAGATTCACATGCAAATATACTATCTTGGACATCTTTTATGATTGTGAGCCACCATTAAGTATTTTATGCCAAATTGCTAACGTTGGACAAGGAAGACAACGTAATGAATTATGTTTGTTCATATTCACATAGAAGTTATATTGTTATAGATCCTCCAACATGTGGTGCTTGCCCAATATCTTTGCTAGCCAAAATCCGCACCAAGTAGAGATACTACTTGTGCATCCAAAACCCTTAAACCCAGTTTCATGTCATGGGAGTCCACTATATCTACCTATGGATTGAATAAGATCCTTCAAGTAAGTTGTCATCGGTGCAAAAAGCAATAAAAATTGCCTCTAAATATGTCTGAACTTTTATTGTAAGGGAAATAAGCTTTGTACGAACTTGTGATGGGCAATATAAAGTGACGTTCCTTTGCATTAAGAGCTCTTGCATCCAACAACAAAAAGCGCATGACAACCTCTGCTTCCCTCTGCGAAGGGCCTATCCTTTACTTTTATGTATTTACTTTTTATGCAAGAGTCAATAGTGTTCTCCTCTACTTCCTTTTTTATTTTTCTCTTTTGTAAGCATCATGTGGTGGGGAAATATCTAGGCATATATATCCAGTTGGATATGAGTGATCATGAGTTATTATTGTTGACATCACCCTTGAGGTGAATAAGTTGGGAGGCGAACTCACAAGCCCCTATCTTTCTATGTGTCTAGCTGAAACTTTTTGCTCCATATATATGTCGTGAGTGCTAGCAATCATAGAAGACTAAATGATGGTTGAGTATGTGGACTTGCTAAATAGCTCTTACATGAGACCCTTCCTGAAAATATGATGAATTGCAATTGCATTGTTGACTGAGAACATAGTTTGTTAGTTTTCAAGAAAGTTTATGCCTTATACTCCATTGTTGTGATGAATTGTTACTTGCTCATGAGAAGCTTTATGATAATAAATATTGTTGTTATAATAATGATCATGATGCTACTATGTCCATATTTTCTTTTTATCAACACCTCTCTCTCTCTAAACATGTGGACATGATTATCGATATCGGCTTTCGCTTGAGGACAAGCGAGGTCTAAGCTTGGGGGAGTTGATACGTCCATTTTGCATCATGTTTTGCTACTATTATTTATAGTGTTTTTAATCAATATAACACTTTGTGGAGCAATTCTAATGCCTTTTCTCTCTTAATATGCAAGATTTACACAAGGAGGGAGATTGCTGGCAGCTGGAATTCTGGACCTGAAAAAGCTATGTCAGAGATACCTATTCTGCATATCTCCAAATGAGCTGAAATTTTACGGAGATTTATTTTGGATTAAATAAAAAATACTGGAAGCAAGAAGTACCAGAGGGGGCCACCCAGGTGCCCACGAGGCACCAGAGCACGCTACCCCCCCCCCCCAGGCGCGCCCTGGTACCTCGTGGGGCCCCCGAGCATCCTCTGGCCCCCATTTTCTGGTATATAAGTCCATTTGCCCTAGAAAAAATATAGATAAGACTTTCGGGATGCTGCGCCACCGTCTTGAGGCGGAACTTGGGCAGGAGCACTTGTGCTCTTCGGCGGAGAGATTCTGCCGGGGATACTTCCCTCCGGGAGGGGGAAAGCGTCACCATCGACATTACCAACGATCCTCTCATCGTGGGAGGACTAATCTTCATCAACATCTTCACCAGCACCATCTCATCTCAAACCCTAGTTCATCTCTTGTATTCAATCTTTGTCTCAAAACCTCAGATTGGTACCTGTGGGTTGCTAGTAGTGTTGATTACACCTTGTAGTTGATGCTAGTTGGTTTATTTGGTGGAAGATTATATGTTCAGATCTATTATGCTATTAAACACCTCTCTGATCTTGGACATGAATATGATTTGTGAGTAGTTACTTTTGTTCTTGAGGACATGGGAGAAGTCTTGTCATAAGTAGTCATGTGAATTTGGTATTCGTTCGATATTTTGATGATATGTATGTTGTTGATTCCCTTAGTGGTGACGTGTGAACGTCGACTACATGACACTTCACCATCTTTGGGCCTAAGGGAATGCATTGTGGAGTAGTAATTAGATGATGGGTTGCTAGAGTGACAGAAGCTTAAACCCTAGTTTTTGCGCTATTCCGTAAGGGGCTGATTTGGATCCATATGTTTAATGCTATGGTTAGAGTTATCTTAATTCTTCTTTCGTAGTTGCGGATGCTTGCGAGAGGGGGTAATCATAAGTGGGAGGCTTGTTCAAGTAAGAACAACACCCAAGCACCAGTCCACCCACATATCAAATTATCAAAGTAGCGAACGCGAATCAAACAAACATGATGAAAGTGACTAGATGAAATTCCCATGTGTCCTCGAGAACGCTTTACTTACTATAAGAGATCGTTCCGGCTTGTCCTTTGCTATAAAAAGGATTGGGCCACCTTGTTGCACTCTTTGTTACTATTGCCACTTGTCACTTGTTACAAATTATATTGCTATCAAACTACTCGTTACCGATAATTTCAGTGCTTGCAGAAAATACCTTGCTGAAAACCGCTTGTCATTTCCTTCTGCTCCTCATTGGGTTCGACACTCTTACTTATCAAAAGGACTACGATTGATCCCCTATACTTGTGGGTCATCACTTGTCAAGTCTCAAAATAATATAAGTGAAGCATGAGAGTTTATTTCTTCAAAATTTAGCCACTGCCGTGCTAAAAAAGATTTAAGTGAAGCACTAGAGCAACTGCCTAGCTCAAAAAAATTAAGTGAAGCACATAGAGTATTCTAACAAATTATGATGAACGTGTGGCTCTCTCAAATTGGTGTGTCCAGCAAAGATGATTGTGACAAACTAAAAAGCAAACAAAGCAAAGACTCATATAATACACGACGCTCCAAGAAAAACACGTATCATGTGACGAATAAAAATATAGCTCCAAGTAAAATTACCGATGGTTGGTAGAAGAAAGAGGGGATGCCTTCCGGGGCATCCCCAAGCTTAGACGCTTGATTCTTCCTTGAATATTACCTTGGGGTGCCTCGGGCATCCCCAAGCTTAGGCTCTTGCCACTCCTTATTCCTTCATCCATCGTGATCTCACCCAAAACTTGAAAACATCAATCACACAAAACTCAACAAAACCTTCGTGAGATCCGTTAGTATAACAAAATAAATCACCACTTTAAGTACTGTTGCAAACCCATTCATATTTTATTTTCGCATTATACCTACTGTATTCTAACTTCTCCATGGCTTATACCCCCCGATACAATCCATAGTTTCATCAAAACAAGCAAGCAACACATTAAAAACAGAATCTGTCTAAAACAGAACAGTCTGTAGCAATCTATTTAAAAGCCATACTTCTGTAACTCCAAAAATTCTGAACAATTAGGAAAACGTGGGCAATTCATATACTAATACTTTGTAAAAATTTCAGATTTTTCTGACGCTCCAGTACAGAACCAAAATTCCAGCACTAGACGCAAAACTTTCTGTTTTCCAAACAGCATCAATTATACTATCTTCCAAATCATCCCAAAGGTTTTACTTGGCACAAACGCTAATTAAAAACATAAAAACACAATCATAACAGTAGCTTGAAAGTGAAAACTCACAATAACAGAAACAAATAATAAAAATTTATTTTATTCATTGGGTTGCCTCCCAACAAGCGCTATTGTTTTATGCCTAGCTAGGCATAATGCATAGTTTCAAGTATTGTCATCTTTGGTTTCCAACTCCTCAATCACACATCCATTTTTTCTAATAGATTTAACATAGGTGTTCCTCACCATCACACTTCTAGGTACAAAATCAAGAATTTTACTTTTGTGAATAGGTTCCTTAATTATATCAATAAAATTGGGGTGCACGCTAATCATTTTAAGATCCTCATTTCCCTTACTAAAAGTGGCACCATTAGTTTAAGGAGCATATATGAACTTGCAATTTTTATTGGGAGGAGTTCTATCAATATTCTTAACGGAGGAAAAAGCCGACCCCAAATTAGTAATAATTTCTTCTATCTTATCGATTCTAGCGGGGCTTTGTTCTATTCTTTCATTAACTACCGGTTCCTTCTCTTTTAAGGTTTTCAACGCGATTCCTACCTTAGAACCAAATTGAGTGATATGATTATGGAATTTTTTATCTAAATTCTCAAGATGTTCAATAGTAGACATTTTACTTTCAATAGCCTCTACCCTTTGCATAACATGTTCCAAAGTCAAAGTTGTTTCATTAATAGTGATAGGTGGTAATCCTACTAAATTTCCCATAGCATTGAAAGCATCCATAGAGGGACACATCAAGAAATTCCCTCCGGTAATAGTATCAAGTACGAATCTATACCAAGTAGTAATACCCACATAAAAATTGCGAAGAAGGATTGTGGTGGATTGCTTACGAGTTGATCTATTATGAGCATCACAAATCCTATACCAAGCATCTTTTAAATTCTCTCCTCCCCTTTGTTTAAAATTAAGTACTTCATTTTCAGGGGTAATAGTAACGAGCGAAGAACTAGCCATAATGATAAAGCAAGCAATCAAACAAGCAAACAAAAAAAAGCAAACGGAAAATATTTTTGTATTTTTGTAAAAACTTTTTAGAAGTGGGGGAGATGAAAACAAGAGGCAAATGCAAATAAAGTAAATGTGAGGAGATGAGAGTTTTATGCGTAGGTACTTGATAGATGTTGATGATGCCTCCCGGCAACGGCGCCAGAAATTCTTCCTGCTACTTGTGAGCTGCGTTGGTAATTCCCTGAAGAGGAAGGGAGATGCACTATATTAGCGATAAGTATTTCCCTCAGTCATGAAACCAAGGTTATCAATACAGTAGGAGAATCACGCAACACCTCGTTAACAGCACCTGCACACAAAACAACAAATCCTTGCACCCAACGCAAACAAGGGGTTGTCAATCCCTCGGCGGTAAGTTGCAAGATTAAATTGTATGTGATAGATAGATAGATTGAAACAAAAATACAAAATAAAATAAAAAAAGAAAAAGTGCAGCAAGTATTTTTAGGGTTTTAGTATATGATTTAGATAGACCCGGGGGCCATAGTTTTCACTAGAGGCTTCTCTCAAGAAAATAGCATACGGTGGGTAAACAAATTACTGTTGGGCAATTGATAGAAAAGCAAATAATCATGATGATATCCAAGGCAATGATCATGTATATAGGCATCACGTCCAATACAAGTAGACCGACTCCTGCCTGCATCTACTACTATTACTCCACACATCGACCGCTATCCAGCATGCATCTAGTGTATTAAGTCCATAAAGAACGGAGTAACGCCTTAAGAACGATGACATGATGTAGACAAGATAAACTCACGTATGAATAAACCCCATCTTTTTACCCTTAATAGCAACGATAAATGCGTGTCATGTCCCTTTCTGTCACTGGGATTGAGCACCGCAAGATCGAACCCATTACAAAGCACCTCTTCCCATGGCAAGATAAATCAATCTAGTTGGCCAAACCAAATCAATAGATCGGAGAAGAAATACGAATCTATAATAATCATGCATAAAAGAGTTCAGAGAAAACTCAAATAATATTCATGGATAATCTGATCATAAACTCACAATTCATCGGATCCCAACAAACACACCGCAAAAAGTGATTACATCGGATAGAACTCCAAGAACATCGAGGAGAACATTGTATTGAAGATCAAAAAGAGAGAAGAAGCCATCTAGCTACTAACTATGGACCCGAAGGTCTGTGGTAAACTACTCACGCATCATCGGAAGGGCAGCAAGGTTGATGTAGAGCCCCTCCGTGATCGATTCCCCCTCCGGTGGAGTACTGGAAAAGGCCTCCAGATGGGATCTCTCGAGAACAGAAACTTGCGGCGGCAGAAAAAGTATTTCGTGGACTCCCCTGAGGGTTTCTGATTTTTTTGGGAATTTATAGTGGTGGAATTAGGTCAAACGGAGCTGAGGTGGGCCCACGAGGCACCACCAGGCGCGCCCTGGTGGCTCGTGGCCACCTCCTTTGGCGTCTGGTCTTCTCCCGAAGCTTCTAGTGTTGGTATTGTCCAGAAAAAAATCTCCAAAAAGTTTCGTGGCATTTGGAGTTCATTTGTTATTGATATTCTGTAAAACCAAAAAAAAGGCAGAAAACAACAACTAGCACTGGACACTAAGTTAATAGGTTAGTCCCAAAAATGATATATAATTGCTGTAAATGCATATAAAAACATCCAAGATTGATACTATAACAACATGGAACAATCAAAAATTATAGATATATTGGAGACGTATCACCTGGCGTACCGCAAAACGGAGGAAACGGACTTCCGTTCAACCGTCTACGGTCGAAACGGGGTCCTGTTGATCGGGAGGGGTTTGGCGTACCGCAAAATGAAGTAAACGGACTTCTACCCAACTGCCTACGGTCGAAACGGAGTCCTGTTCATCGGGAGGGGTGTGGCGTACCGCAAAACGGACTCCACGGGCTACTGTTCATCCACCGTCGACTTCCTCCAGCCTCCACCGGCTACTTTTCATCCAGCCTCCACTGGCTACTGTTCATCCAGCCTCCACGGGGTCCTGTTCATCCACCCCCAACCGGCTAGGGTATGGCGTACCGCGGCACGGCCTCCTCGGGGTCCTGTTCATCCAGCGCCAACCGCCTACATGGCCGGGGTCCTGTTCATCCAACCCCCACCAGCTGGGTGTGGGGTGTACGAGTTGGCGGCAGCAACGGGAACTGTTCATCCACAGCCAACCAACAGGCTCGATCGATGCGCCTCGACTCGTGTCTACGTGTATCGCGCACGCGGCTGCAATGGGCACTGTTCATCGAGAGGCAAACCTAACAGGCTACGTCTCGTACGGGGGCTCGATGCAACGCATCGCTCGATCGGCTTCAGTAAGCAGCAGCAGCGATCGATCGCTCGGGTTCAGTTAGCAGCGAAGGAATCGGTCGGGTTCAGTTTAGCAGCGAAGGAATCGTTCGGTTTCAGTTAGCAGCAAAGGGATCGATCGGGTTCAGTACGTAGTGCGAGGGATCGATCGCTCGTGTTCAGTACGTAGTGCGAGGGCGATCGATCGCTCGGGTTTAGTAAGCGAACGTACGCCTCGCTCGGGTTCAGTTAGCGAGCGCCTCGCACACACGCGCGCGTACGGGAGAGAAACGCGCAAAACCACACTGCATCGCTCGGCCCGACCACCCACCGTAACCGGGAACTCCCCGAAAATTTCCTCGCCCTCACTTCTACCACGATTTTTTACGTCACGGACGGCACAAAGAATGTCATGCGGGTGCGTCTCCGGCCCGCCCAGGACGAAAAGCCCATTTCTGTCATAATTTTTGGCATAGAAGTAGGAGCCCACCATATCTATGATGATACGTGTTTTTGTCACAATTATTGTCATAGAAGTGTCACAACCATGACAGAAAAAGTTTTCGTTCGGACCATAATGTCACGGATGTGTCTTTTTTTGTAGTGATGGTTAATTAATATCCATACCTGCAATGATAAGACATAAAACAAACAAAAAATATGGCTAAGAAAATAAGCTAAATGTTGCGAGCAACACAGGCTCAAAAAGATCCAGCTCGGATATACGTAGATATTTTCATGCAGTTCAGAAAGAACCTAAAAGTTAAAGAGAAGATGTAGATGTTTTCATGTACCTTAGAAAGAAAGTAAATGTTACAATAAGCACGATATCTTCCTTTTACACTCATATCCCTCCATTTCAAAATGCAGTGCATATTTTGTATTCTGAAAGTCAAATATATCTATGTTTGTCCAAGTTTATACAATAAGTATAGACATAAAAAAATACTAAATAAATATAATACAAAACACTTCATGACGAATCTAATGATATTAACTTCATATTGTGGATGTTGACATTTTTTCCTTTAAACTTG
Organism: Elymus sibiricus; assembly: GCA_039707655.1. Taxonomy (NCBI): domain Eukaryota; kingdom Viridiplantae; phylum Streptophyta; class Magnoliopsida; order Poales; family Poaceae; genus Elymus; species Elymus sibiricus. The sequence goes on along the minus strand of CM077670.1, from coordinate 332,079,152 downwards.
GTCAAACATATACATTTTTTACTTTCGAAAAAATGAAATATGCACTACATTTTGAAACGAATGGGAGTATGTTCTTATTTTCATGCAATTTTGTTTCATGGATACCTAGGATTTTTTTAATCACTGCATCAACAGAATCTCAGTGCAAGTTTGTTCATTGTTTTCTCCTTATTCTTTTCTTTTGTTGTCACTGTATGGTTGGGGATGTAAGGTTTGGCACCGGCGCTGACACATGTTTTGAATGTGTTTTTCTCACGCAAATTTAAAAAAAAAATACTAGGTAAAATACTCAGCAAATATACACCAAAAGCAGCATGTTACAGCAAATGTTTTTCAACAAATGGAACTAAGTAATCAACAAGGTACATCAAAGCAATAAAAACAAACTACACACCATATACAAAATATGTCTACATGTATGTGTCATCCAGATCTTTATCACAATTCAGATAATAAACTTGGATACAATTTACACAATAAACTTAGATAATGAAAGCTAAAAAAATATGTATAGACATTATGAACTTTTGATCGGGCTTATGACCACGGTTTCCCTATAATACAGTTCAGCAACAGTGAGCCTTTGTGAGACAGACTTTTATGATCAGACACAATGCATTATAGATTTTTTATCACACAATTCAGACAATAACTTGGATACGATTTAGACAATAAACGTAGATAATGGAAGCTAGAAAAGAAATTGTGTATGGATATTATAAACTTTTGATCGGGCTTTATGACCATGGTTTCTTAGGGCTTGTCTCCACCGCTGTTCATTGGTCTGAAGAAGCTCCTGAAGCTCCAGCCCCCTTATTCCGCGGCGTGAGCTGTGCACGCAATGGTCGTTTCATGAAGTTCAAGAACTCAACATGCGGCTCCAGGTCAACAGCCATGTCGCCTTCCGCCTCTGTCCACTCGAACTCCCTGACAAGGTTTGCCACGAAGTACCCCAAGTGAAGCATCGCGACACCCATGCCAGGGCACATCCTCCTGCCCGCACCAAACGGCATCATCCTGATCTCTCCGGTGCTTCCTGTAGCCGCCACAAGGCTCACGCCGATGCCCCCGCCGCCAGCTAAGAACCTTTCAGGTTGAAACTCATCCGGGTTGGCCCACACCGTCTTGTCCTGCCCTAGGCGCTCCAGCGGGAACTGCACGATCATCCCCGCCGTGACACGCTGGCCATCCAGAACGACATGGTCCTCGGGCATCACCTTGCCAGTAAGAAATATTAAGTATGCGTGACCTTGACTAACTAACCTTAATTAACCTATCAATGAACTTTTCATAATAGAATCCCTATATTTTATAAAATAATATGAGGATTCTATTATGAAAATGATGAAAAGTGGAGTATTCTTGTAACAGGACTTACAACTTCCACCAATCTTATCCAAAATCATAAGGTTAGTAAATCCTATTAATAAGAGCTATTCCCTCCATCCACATATATAGGGCCTAATGTATTTTTTGAGATAGCCTTTGACCAATGATAAAATTATTAGTATATGAGATGTATGATATAAAAATTATATCATTAGAAACTCCTTTCACATGATATGCTTTGTGTAACATGCATGTCATATATTATTGTGCTAACGCATGGTCAAAGGTAAACTCAAAAAATGTATTAGGACCTATATATGTGGATGGAGGGAGTAGCATAAAGATTTTCATTCTAGAATTCTTCAAAAATCCAAAAAGCCTTTTCTATTTATCCATTTTAATTTCATCATTAAATAGAAACCCTTTTTATTGTATTGAAAGAATTTTCAAATTTTTAACAAGAAATTAATTAGAAAAAAAATGGTACTGGAAAGCAGTTTTTTTTAGTTGCTCACCTGCCTAACCACAGCGGGCACGCTGGGGTGCAGACGGAGCACCTCCATGAGGACAGCATTGAGGTACTCCAGCCTACCAAGGTCTTCCTCGCCGACCTCCTCGGCGTCCACCCCGACAACAGCCTCGATCTCTCTCCTGACGGCCTCCTGGACGTTCGGATGCTTCACCAAGTTCGCCATGATCCACTGCAGCTCCGCGGTCGGGGGCTCCGTGCCGGCGCCAAGAAACTCCGAGCAGAGCCCCACGAGCTCACCATCCGTTAGCGTTTGCTTGCGACTGGGAGCATTCCCACTGTAGGCGGAGTAGCTTTCGTCTGCGACCAGGAGGTCGATGAGCGTGTCCACATATGCTGGGGCTTCGCCGGATGGGCGGCGCTGCCGGCCGCGTCGGGCATTGATGAGCGGGAGGTACAGCTCCTCCTGCTGCCGCCTGAGCGCGACCAGCTTGTTCCACCGTTCGCGGTAGATTAGCCTGGTCAACGCCGGGAGCGCGGCGAAGACACGCATCCCAACGAGGGACCAGATGAGCTCCTCCATGTTGTCGGCCATGGCGCGGACGAGGCCTGCGTCGACGCCATCGCCAAAGCACATGGTGGCGTTCAGGCCGAACATAGCAGCGTGCATGCTCTCGGCCGCGAGGGCCACGCCGTCGTTAGACGTGCACTGTTCGCGGAGGTCGGCGACGAGAGACCGCAGAGCGCGCGGCTGCGGGCGGGGGCGTAGAGGCGAAGGCACGACGGGTGGAAGACCTCGGAGACGAGGTTGCGGCGGGTGGCGCGCCAGAGCGAGCCATAGGCCGCAGAGCTTATGTTGTGGTGTCGCTGGCGCGAGAGGACGGAGCTGGCCGCGCTCCTCAGGGGACGGTTGCAGAACGCGCCCCCGGCACCGCCGCGGACGAGGAGGTGGTGCGCGCTGACACGGTCTGTGACGACGACCTCCTGCCGCAAGGCAGCGGAGAAGTCACGTACGAGACCCCACTTGACGGCGGCAAGGCGGGCTTGCATTTCCTTGATCGGCGGCAGGCTGCCGATGACGACGAGGAGCGTCATACCAAGCAGGAGGAGGATCAACATTTATGTCATCAAATTAGTAGCATTAGATTCATGATAAAATATGTTTTCATCATATACTTATTTGGTTTCATAAACATTGATATATTTTTACACAAACTCGGTTAAATTTTGAGATAGTTTGACCCTTCAACAAAGTTGAAAATACACTCTTTCAAAGACGGAGGGAGTAGATGTTTACTGCTATTTATATAGACCTTCTGAAGGTTGACTTATCCATCGATCGCTTTACCCAGATGCGAATAGGAATTTTACTTGTGAACGTTTTCTGGCTGGCCAGCACTGTTGAAGTCGGGGTTATCCTAGTTCATATTCAAAAATGCATAAAAGTTGTTCAAGTTCCCATGAATTAAGGATCACATGACTGTATCAGATTTGTCAATGACGATCGAGTTGACAAGTCGAAAGCAAGCCATCGTCTTTGCTATTCTTTTGCGAGGATATGCCACCCTTCGCGGGAAGAAGAAGAATGCCACACCTCGACTTGCTTGACAGGTTGGCATCTTACGGATGAGCATGCTACGGTAACGTTAGGTTGAAGACCAAGCTATGATTTAGTGTTTTATCATTGAGAAACAGCTATGTGGCAAATCTCGTCCTAATCCAATTAAGCAAACTATGGCACACGTTTGCTTAAATGGAGTAAAAATTGAGAAAAATCTACCAAATGAAGTAATCGATGTCACAAAATGATTAACATCGAGAAGTGATCTCAATAACCACCAATGCAGATATATTTTTTACTCAAATGCGTCAGAAATTTCGCGACTCGCATCGAATGCCTCTGCGCCGTTGGATCCCCTGCATGAATCTCAAAGGGTTCGCTCCCACATTCCCCTCCGAGCGTATTATGAGCAGTTAGTTCGGAATGACAATTTGCGAATACATTTGGGGATGGCAATTTATGTTGTTGGAGCTTGGCAATTTTCATCATTTTACATTGATGTAGCATGCAATTTTCTTCAGCAACATGGCAAATCTCGAGCATGGCAATTTTCCGTGATTCTACGCTGCGTTAGCAGAGCGGAGCAGCAAGCACTGCACCAGGAAATTTAAGAGTAAAACTTTCCTACGAATAATCACCCCAATTTAAGAGTAAAACTTTCCATATATAATTCGACCAAAGTCCAAATAGTACCACATCCACAATGGAAAGCATGACAGATATAACAGTCCCGAAATCTAAGTAATAACCTAGCATAATATGATCGTTGATGATACGTATGAAGATTTCTAATTGAACTAAGCAGCCCTGCTGTCCTTGGATGCGTTGACGGCGGCCTGTCCCCTGAGCCTGCCGGTCCTCCGCGCCCCGACCTGTCCAACCTTCTGCCCGGGAGGCGCGTCGCGGCGGACCGTGGACGCGTGTCCGATGTGCTGGTGGTTGCCTCCTCCGTGCGGGTGGTCGACGGGGTTCATGGCGACGCCGCGCACCTTGGGCCAGCTGTTCCTCTTCACCCTGAACTTGTGGTACGCCCTGCCCGCCTTGAGCAGCGGCTTCTCCGTCCTCCCGCCGCCGGCCACCTGCCCCGCCATCGCCCTGCACCCGCTCTGCACCACCTTCTTCGCCCCCGAAGGCAGCTTGATCCTGCACGCACGTACGCACGGTTGCAAACAAGTCAGATCAATCTACCGGTCCCTGACATCCACGCATGCAACCATGGAAGACCAATCTGAAGCTTCAGAAACTTGCCTGGTGGTGCCGTTGTCGGAGTTGTGGCTGATGACGATGGCGTAGTCACCCGAGGCGCGAGCGAGCGCGCCGCGGTCGCCGACGTGCTGCTCGACGTTACAGACGACGGCACCCTCAGGGAGGGACGCGAGCGGGAGCACGTTGCCGATGGCGACGACGGCGCGGCGGCCGCAGTAGACGGACTGGCCCGTGTACATGCCCTCGGCGGCCACGAAGAGCTCCTTGCGGTGCTTGTAGCGGACGGGGTCGCGGAAGTCGATGCGGGCCAGCGGCGCGCCGCGGCCGGGGTCGTGCACGATGTCCGTCACCACGCCCTTGAGGTACCCGTTCCGCTCGCCGTAGTCCAGCGCCCGGAACCGCGCCGGGCCCTGGCGGTGGTGCGTGTGCGACTTGAACACCGAGCCCGCGCCCTTGCGCTGCGCCCTGATCACGCGGCCCATCTCTTCTCTTCTCCGGCGGCGGCAGCGAGGGCTTTGTGTTCGTACGTGAGACGTGAAGGCGTATGCGCGAGACGTCCGCGTGCATATATTGGCTTCGGTGGAGTGCAGCCTACGAAAAGCGTGGTCGACGGCTGCGATTGGTGCATGGGTGGGGTTTGGCTGTGCGCCGTCCGATTCGCTCTGGTTTGTGGTTGGTGGGACCGTGCTGCTCGTGTTCGATCTGGTCACCAGCCACGCATGCCTTTTTTCTTTCTTTTTTAGAACTAGGATTTCTGTTGCATGGTGAACAGTGTCTAGAGTCTGATTTTGTTGCCGCATGAGTATGTTTCGTGACAACATGATGTCAGCGCCCTTGGCAAGGGATCGAGTCCAGCAGGAGAGCGCGAAGAGGAAGATTCGACTCATGGGCTGGTTATGCGGCCCACTCGTCCTCGGCAACTTCCCCAGTGGCTTGCAGGCCCGAACTGGGCCCGTTAAGGGTGTACGCTGTGCTTATTAGCCGTTGCGTGTGTGAGCGTGTGACTTGGAAAAGGAGTTGGTGGCTTCAGCCATGGCTAGTGTGTGGCGTGCGTGAGCTCGTGTAAGCCATCCATGGCGAATTGACCTTCAAATTCGAGATTAATACAAGCTGGTAGCTCACATCTGGTATCAGAGCCGTTCCATCCCGAAGATTCCGCGCCACCCGCACCGCACCAGGTTGAGCGATCGACGCCGGCGGGAAGTTATGGAGAGCTTGTCGGCAGAAGGCCGCAACATCCACGAGATCGTCAAGTCCTCCATCACCGACGAATTCGAGCAGCGCCTCAAGGTACACGGTGAAGATCTCCTCAAGTCCATGACCAAGCTGCTTTAGGATTCCACCAAGACCTTGGATGGCCTCATATCCGCTCGCATCGACGGCGTCCGCTCCAAGCTCCACCTCGACATCGACCATATCCGTTCCGATCTGGAGCGGGGAGACAAGGGCGACTACGAGACTCGGGCGGGAGGACTTTCCCCGAGCAGGGATGTTGGCGAGGGCCGAGATGCGTACTACTCCGACCCCCAAGGTGCCGACAGGTACGGCAAGGGCAAGGCGCACAACATCTATGTCCCTCCCCCGGTTAGAGGTGCGCGAGATCTGTCCTCTCCCCGAGAAATCCAGTCCCCACGCGAGCTTGTAGTGCTGGATCAAGGAGAGCAGTTCCATTCAGGACCGCGAGTCGAGTTACCCTGATTTGATGGCACAAACCCGCGTCTGTGGCAAACAAGATGCGAAGATTACTTCAAGCTTTGGGGCACTCACCACAGCCGGTGGATTTCCTATGCCACTTCCCAATTTGAGGGGGCAGCCGCCCACTGGTTGGAATCGGTGCAGCGGCGATCGAGTGAGCTAAATTGGTCTGAATTTTGCAGCCTCTTGCAGGCCAGATTTGGGCGCAATCAACACCAGAATCTGCTGAGGAAATTGTTCAGGATTGCTCAGACTGGGTCAGTGGAAGAGTACCTTGATCGATTTGCAGAGTTGTATGACCAGCTCACTGCGTATGAGAACTGCCCTGATGCTCTGCATTATACCACACGGTTTATTGATGGCCTGAAACCTGGTGTTCGCATGGCCATTGCAATGCAGAAACCTCGAGACCTGGACACGGCGTATTAGCTGGCTTTATTACATGAAGAACTAGGAGAGGTGAATTATCACAGCAGCAGCTCATCAGTCAGGAGGAACTCAACTTCTTCTGGTACCTATCCTTACAAGACCAAAACAGTAGATGAACGCAGGCCAATTGAAGCTAGCAAACCCCTATTATCTGAAGATAAGTGGACTTCCCTGAGAAATTTTAGGAAGGCCAAGGGATTATGCTTTATATGTGGAGAAAAATGGTCCAAGGACCATCAGTGCAAGTCTACTGTCCAGTTACATGTGGTACAAGTGTAGGGTAACGCAGCAGAAAACAAAAAAATTCCGACCTACGTACCAGCCCAGGATCACTATGGAGACTGCATACAAGGTTTGATCTTTTTCGTTACCGACTCGTAGCGCAGCGGAAGTAGAGTCGATGACGATCGGCGGTGCAGATCCCCGCAGCTAGGATTTTACAACCTCCCAACCGCGAGGATGTACTCCCTCGTTAGCTCACCGGACGGATCTTCGGGCAGCCCTTCGGGAGGCCTCAGGACAGTCCCTCGGATAGTCCCACCGGACGGATCCTTGGACAGCCCTTCGGGAGGCCTCTGGACAGTCCCTCGGATAGTCCCACCGGACGGATCCTCGGACAGCCCTCCGGGAGGCCTCTGGACAGTCCTTTGGATAGTCCCACCGGACGGATCCTCGGACAGCCCTCCGGGAGGCCTCATTGACAGCCCTTCGGGCGGGTCACTCGGACAGCCCTTCGGGAGGACCCCCGAAACACGGACAGTAACTCGGACAGCCCTTCGGGAGGCACTCTCGAACTAAGACCGAAACTACGATCTCTCTACAGAGTTGCACACATGCGGTGTCATCTATCCGGCAGGGCTTCGCCGTCCAGAACTAGTTCCCACCGGAACCCTGGCAGCCTTTCGGCTCTACGAAACTATTTCGCTGGGAGGGAGAGAGAAGCCAGAAATGTCATGGCACTTGTATGTGAGAAGGAGTGAGTGTGGAGGCAGCCCCTCCACCTCTATTTATAGGAAATCCAAGGGGTAGGGTTTCTTAGCCCCCAAGCCTTCTAGAAACCTTTTGGGAAAATATCCCAAAAGGTGACTTTTCCATAAATATCCCAAAAAGCACTTTCACTATTCACGACGACATTTTTCAGCGTCCGGTCGAACTGAAAATATTTATGTGGGCTTAGAACATTTCCAGTACCCACTAAAATAATTTTCAATGCGATCCGGAACAATTCCGGATTAGTGATTTTCATCTGCGAAAAGCATCCGAAGCGGTTCCGGCAGCTCCAGAACATTTCCGGTTTTTCTTCCGGAAAATTCCCAGAAGTTTCCAGAATGATTCTGGCACCCTCCAAGAATTATCAGGCATGTGCCGAAACCAATTTGACTTAATGGTATCCCCTGAAACAACTTTTCAGTTTTACCGAAACTGTTCCGGTGTTCTCTCTGCGGAACTTTTCCGCTGTCCGAAACTTTTCCGGTGTCCGAAACTTTTTCGGTGATTTTCTCTCAGACTCCCTGTCTAGTATTCAACAGATAGATGACCCTTAAGCGTGTGACCCTATAGGTTCGGTGAAGCATAGACATGTCCCGGAACCCCTTCCGATCAATGATCAACATCAGAGCCGTGGACACCCATATTGACCCCTATACCCACACGAATGAATATTCGAGTGAACCTCCAGTTGTCGTGTGCTATTCCTGTTGCTTCGCGATATGTTACAAATACCCGAGGTGAGACATGTTGGCATCCCCGTGGATCAACAACTTGTCCACTATGCCAGTTACCTCGTTACCGGTATTGTTCTCTTTTCTCGTTCCCGTGTTCCGGCATCCCCGTGATCAAATCACAAAGTGTCTGGCCAGACGATGATGGATACCGTAACACCGAGAGGGCCCAGAGATATCTCTCCATCGTCGGAGGAGCAAATCCCAATCTTGAGCTATCGAGTTACTTGACATACTTTTCCATGAACCCGTAAGCCGCCGTAATAGCCACCCATTTACAGATGACGTTTAACAAACCCCAAAGTTCATGAAGCAAGCATGAAGAAACTCGATACTCTCATGGTCTAAGGAATCATGCAAACGTTAACCATCTCTGTGTTATTAACCATTAACTTGTGACGAATGTATCTCATAGCATAACATCAATTCGGGTCGATTCAACACAAATGTTCTTCTAACATTGTGCCCACAAAATTGCCGGCATAGCCATGCCCATGATCAGGAAAACAGGATCATCATGCAATACTTGAGCCAGTCTTAGAGGCCAGACTAGGAATACATTTTACCGTTTATTATTCCACACGTGCATATGAGTCTTCCTTCGAGCCTCGTGGTTATTGTAGACTCGAGAACCATAGCAGTTATAGCATGGAACATAAACATAATTATGAACAGGGAGATAATCAATAACATTTATTATTGCCTCTAGGGCATATCTCCTACAGACTCCCACTTGCACTAGAGTCAATAATCTAGTCAATGCTAATGCACTTTACACATGTGGCATACCGGTGTAAAATATGCTTCGCATGTGGTATAGCCTGATGTCCAACGGATCTGACGACTTCAGCTCCGTGTGTAACTTTGCATATCCTCGCGTTTTCACGCTTTCACAAAATTCATATTTTGTGTGGACTTGGCTTTGCATATGTGTGAATCATTGGTCGAAACCTGATTCCTCAGACTGAGCTATGGAGCAACTATCTGCAATAGTGTCCCATAGACCAAAGCCATCTTGGAACCATACTAAGTTCATGAATGAACTATATGATTCAACAACTTCTTTGTCGCTTCTTAAGCGTCAACATACTTAGCCTTTGTTATAGAATTCGCCACAGTATCTTGTTTGGAACAATTTCCAACTACCGTGCCACCATATTGTGTATTACACAAAAACCCTTAACTTAAATTGAAAATCGCATGGAGCATTGATGAAGACTGTATCGATGTAATTACTTACAACGAGCACTTCATAATCTCTGCGTGCGAGAAAACATGTCATCACTACTACTCTAGTACTCAATGACATCTTTCACTGTTATCCTATGATCAGTACTTTGATCACTTTGGTATCTATACTCGCAACAACTTTGGAGTATTGGACATATCTGGTTGTTTTTACATACCATGGAATACATGATTAATCCAAACACAAGAGTGTGTGGAATCACCATCATGTATTTTGCTCATCAGTGTTTTGGGACACCGAGTCTTGCAAAAACTCTTTCCATGTGACTTCGGCAAGAATCACTCCTTGACGTTTTTCAATGCTAAAAAGTTTTAGCATCTTGTCAATATGTATTCATAGCTTAGCCCCATTAGGTAAATCTATCTCCATAGATCATCATGCCTAATATTGAGGCTATTTAGCCTAAGAACTTCATCGAAAAACTATTTTCAAATGAAGTCCTAATTCGTGTCAAGAAATTTATTTCCAATTAACAATGTGTCAAGTACACAAGGTTTTTAGAAATATTATTATGCTCCCACTTACTTTCTTGAATCACAAGCATCTTCGATACCCATTTGACGAAGTCAAACCCCTTTGACCATTCCATCAAAAACGAAGATTCCAACTCCACTTTGCTCTCTTATGTCCATCGCTGGAACTCTGGAGTTTGCATACTTACTAGCATCCTCTGGATCGACAAATTACTTTGGACTGTATCACATACAAGTCCTAGGTTTCATTTCCATCAGATGGAAATCCTTTTGTCATCCATGTTTCATATCTCATGATTGAAATATGTATTAATTGCTAGTTCAACCCGAACCGACTTCAAGCATCGCTACGGTGAGACAATCTCATCGTAGTCAACTCCTTGAACTTGTTATTGCAACAAGTCGAGCTTTATGGATAAAACATTTTATCCGTATCAGTTTTTAGTTCCATAAATATTCGTTAGACTCTAAGTCTTCCGAAAGGTGTATCAAGATTTTAATCTCGAATCACTTATATGGAAACTATCTCGGATTGTATTGGCATTTAGCCAATTCCGGAGTCAGGGCCCATCAACGCTTCCTTGTGTATCGTAGGTATACTGTTGTCTAACAACAATATCTCGTATGCGCACCTGAGAGGTTTGCACGAGTTTTTCCTACGCGGTTCAGCTGCAAGTTCGACCGAAGTCCATACATCTCATGTAGAGGCTTCTGTATCAGTCGCAGTAGGAAACTCCGGAATCACTTCCAAGGTTCCTTTCCTTTGACCTGATGACGAAGATACTGGTTATCTCGTCGAGTTGCACTGTCCTCCCACTCACCTTTTGTAAGAACTATTCTCTTTAAAAGCATACCGTTTTGTGGCAAAATCGTTTGCCTCGGTATAGTGGTGGGGGAATACCCAATGACTTGGGATAACCTACAAAATAGCACTTGTCTGATTTGGAATAGGTTTGTAACCTTTTACACAAGCCCCATATTCCAAATGTTAAGAAAAGATATAACATGGTTGGGCGTACCATACCATGGCGTCATTTCAACAGACCTGATGGATCTATTTTCAGTGTAAAAGCCGCAGTCTCTAAAGCATTACTCCTTAAAAGGGGTAATGGAAAATTTATTTATGTCATCTTTGATCTTACCATGTCATGAATGGTTCGATTACATCTACACGGTCTCTCCACTTGCAGTGGTGTTCCGGGAGGTGCAAGTTATGAAACCCCTTTCACAACTCATCAGACATTCGCTAAACTTGTAACTCAAATATTCCTTTATGCAATCGAATTGTAGAAACTTAATTTTCTTGTTACAACAACTTCTACTTCATTTTTGAAAACCTTATGAATGAATTCAAAAGATCCAGACTTACGTCTCAACAAGTAAATATCCATATATCTACTTGAGTCATTTGTGAAGATAGATAAATCCACTACTTGCAACAACATTTATTGGACTACACACATCATAATGTATGATCGCCAATATGTTCTTTGCTCGTTCCTTATGGCCTGTGAACGGTATTTCAGTCACTTCGCTTTTCAGAGGAAAGTTGCAAGTGTCAGATGATTCAAAATCAAACGACTTCAAAATCCATCATAATGGAATTTTCCATGCGGGTTTCTCCAATGTGACCAAATGCAGTGCCACACTTGTATGGTATTCTTTTAGTCTTGCGACATTTAGCGTCAGTGTTATGGATGTATCATATTTCCATCAATATTCATAACATACATCCCATCTAGGATGGAAGCATGTCCCTTCATGTTATTCATAATACTGAACAACAATTGTTGTTTTTATGAACAACTCTTTTGCAACAAACATTGTGCAATGGGCTAGAGTGTATGAAACTCTAAAATGAATTATGAAAGTAAACACAGAGGTTATGTATTATTATCAATATTCATAACATACGTCTCATTCATAATGAAAGTATGGCCCTTATGTTATTCATAACACCGAACATCAAAAGTTCTCTTATGAACAACCTTCTTGCAAGATACCTTATGCAAAGGGCTAGAGTGTGAAACTCTAAAATGAATTATGAAAGTAAATACATAGGGAATACACCTATGGATGGCATAGTAACATTTACTATGTTCCCTGCGTGTATCTAACCTCATTCCTGGCTAGTCTTTCAGGCCATAGTAGTTCTTACATCGAGTTGCAACAGAATGCAATCGAGCGGGTATCTTTGTGATTAACTCACAATACCCAAGAATTAGTGATTAACATGTTTAATCATAATTCCCAAGAACTATTTCTTTGACCAGCCTTCTATACATCAATAACTTGTATGACTTTCATACATGAGCTGGATATTCCAGTCTTCTCTTTATTTGCCTTTATACTTCTAACAGTTTAACTTTTAGTATTTCTTCTACTCTCAGAAGAAGCATCCAACTTAAGAGTGGTGTTAGCCCCGGACTTCCTAGGCGTGTAAGTCATACTAACACCCTTTGGACATTTCCTTTAAGTTGTTGTTTTATTCACCTTCATCATATGACAGGCGTTCTACTGAATCCCTCTGTTATTAGTCAAATGCATAGTAAACACTTTTACTAACAGTTTGCAAAACAAAGATTGCTTTGGATATCAAATATCTTTTAGCCTTTGTTTGTGTCTGAAAATGATTTTCAGTTCCATGAATATCACATAGCTATCCCAAACTTTTGAAGTTCGGGTTTCATGGAATCAAACATATTGCACTTGACCGAAATGGAATTCTAGCTTTTGGATCGAAGGACGAGAGTCATATGATCCATAGCATTAGCGGGAGAATACCAAAAGCATGCGATAGGACAAAGTCCTTCTCGGCACTCTTGAGGACAATCCTCACATTACGTTACCAACCGTAAAGTTTTAACCAGATATTTAACAGCTATTCAATTTTAATAGGGAAGGTGGAAACGCGAGCCATTATTCTACAACTATTATGCAAACAACATTTAGACAGTGTTCAAAATTAATTGCACTGAGAATTAAACAAGTTAATTCTACAGTGCGCTCCCACTCAAATCAATATCTCTCATAATTGATTGTGAGTGATACAAGATCCACATTTCAATTCAACGCCACGGTTCGAGATGAACTCAAATGGCGCGAACTTCAATCGGTAGGCAAACTTGCCGATCACATCTCTATGTGATTCTTGTTCATCTTTCGATGCGTGTGTTCCGAGCTCAGGACTGTCCTGCCTGAACGTCAAGACAACCAAGTGATCTCGCTGCGAGGTCTCAACTCACCCGCCTCACACTTCTCTAATCGTTCGCACCCATGGAGATCATGTGATGCCCCGAAGAGATAGGTGCCGTGACGGTGCTACACTTGGGAGAACACTAACTACTTGATATTTTAAGTGAGAGATCACCCTAATAAAAAGCGACTACCGCGCAATCAAAAAGGGTGCATCATAAGGGATAAACATCTCAGGCAATTCATAATAGCATGATATGGTATAGCCCTTTCTGACGGAGAAGTCTTTCATTTCTTCGTCTCCGGCATTCGCATCGGTGTTCACCTTCGCGAAGATTGCCACCACCTTGTCGATGCACCAGATAATATTGCTATCTCTATAGCTAATAAAATAAGTGCATTACTTAAGGTTGACACGCAGGTCATTAAAGTGACAATCATATGGCTCCAGCCATCATGCCGAATCATGACACGCAGGTCATGTTAATCAAATTACATCATATAGTCATCTCATACATAATCAAATTATTATGAGCACTGCTATACCACATCATATGCACATGCAAACCATCCTGCAAAACCAAGTTAGACGCCTCTAATCGGTTCATGCAAAATTTTATTTTTCGTGGCTTCTAAGGTTTCGAAACAAACCGAAGCTACCAACGTCCATCATCAAGTATGATAATTCAAGTTGCTAGATTAACTTTCCAGGGTGTATGAAACACGAGATAATAAAATCTCGAGCCCCATACTAAACTTCGTCATACGCGTGACCCCCGTGCAGATCATATCTGCATTGCCCTTTTGTCTGCGAAACATCCATCTTTCTTTAACTATGGTGGAACCCAAAGAACTGTTAGCACTTCGTTGATCTGTCAATCAGCATACTCAGGAGCAGCATGAAAGGATTGCGGATTGCCAGAACTTTGTGAGATTCCACCATGCCATCAAGATCAGGACTACGCAAATTCAGGGGAAGCAACAAGAACATCGGGTAACAGATTTCATCTGCTACCCGCACAAATAATTTACAGCAATAGATCTCATCTACTACCTAATTATATTGTGCAACACCCATACATCTCTATGTATTCTAGATCGCAACCTGCATCTACGCATAGCACGGCTCTTGATGCCACTGTAGGGTAACGCAGCAGAAAACAAAAATTTTCCGACCTACGTACCAGCCTAGGATCACTATGGAGACTGCATACAAGGTTTGATCTTTTTCGTTACCGACTCGTAGCGCAGCGGAAGTAGAGTCGATGACGATCGGCGGTGCAGATCCCCGCAGCTAGGATTTTACAACCTCCCAACCGCGAGGATGTACTCCCTCGTTAGCTCACCGGACGGATCTTCGGGCAGCCCTTCGGGAGGCCTCAGGACAGTCCCTCGGATAGTCCCACCGGACGGATCCTCGGACAGCCCTTCGGGAGGCCTCTGGACAGTCCCTCGGATAGTCCCACCGGACGGATCCTCGAACAGCCCTCCGGGAGGCCTCTGGACAGTCCTTCGGATAGTCCCACCGGACGGATCCTCGGACAGCCCTCCGGGAGGCCTCACTGACAGCCCTTCGGGCGGGTCACTCGGACAGCCCTTCGGGAGGACCCCCGAAACACGGACAGTAACTCGGACAGCCCTTCGGGAGGCACTCTCGAACTAAGACCGAAACTACGATCTCTCTACAGAGTTGCACACATACGGTGTCATCTATCCGGCAGGGCTTCGCCGTCCAGAACTAGTTCCCACCGGAACCCAGACAGCCTTTCGGCTCTACGAAACTATTTCGCTGGGAGGGAGAGAGAAGCCAGAAATGTCATGGCACTTGTATGTGAGAAGGAGTGAGTGTGGAGGCAGCCCCTCCACCTCTATTTATAGGAAATCCAAGGGGTAGGGTTTCTTAGCCCCCAAGCCTTCTAGAAACCTTTTGGGAAAATATCCCAAAAGGTGACTTTTCCATAAATATCCCAAAAAGCACTTTCACTATTCACGACGACATTTTTCAGCGTCCGGTCGAACTGAAAATATTTATGTGGGCTTAGAACATTTCCAGTACCCACTAAAATAATTTTCAATGCGATCCGGAACAATTCCGGATTAGTGATTTTCATCTGCGAAAAGCATCCGAAGCGGTTCCGGCAGCTCCAGAACATTTCCGGTTTTTCTTCCGGAAAATTCCCAGAAGTTTCCAGAATGATTCTGGCACCCTCCAAGAATTATCAGGCATGTGCCGAAACCAATTTGACTTAATGGTATCCCCTGAAACAACTTTTCAGTTTTACCGAAACTGTTCCGGTGTTCTCTCTGCGGAACTTTTCCGCTGTCCGAAACTTTTCCGGTGTCCGAAACTTTTTCGGTGATTTTCTCTCAGACTCCCTGTCTAGTATTCAACAGATAGATGACCCTTAAGCGTGCGACCCTATAGGTTTGGTGAAGCATAGACATGTCCCGGAACCCCTTCCGATCAATGATCAACATCGGAGCCGTGGACACCCATATTTACCCCTATACCCACACGAATGAATATTCGAGTGAACCTCCAGTTGCCGTGTGCTATTCCTGTTGCTTCGCGATATGTTACAAATACCCGAGGTGAGACATGTTGGCATCCCCGTGGATCAACAACTTGTCCACTATGCTAGTTACCTCGTTACCGGTATTGTTCTCTTTTCTCGTTCCCGTGTTCCGGCATCCCCGTGATCAAATCACAAAGTGTCTGGCCAGACGATGATGGATACCGTAACACCGAGAGGGCCCAGAGATATCTCTCCATCGTCGGAGGAGCAAATCCCAATCTTGAGCTATCGAGTTACTTGACATACTTTTCCATGAACCCGTAAGCCGCCGTAATAGCCACCCATTTACAGATGACGTTTAACAAACCCCAAAGTTCATGAAGCAAGCATGAAGAAACTCGATACTCTCATGGTCTAAGGAATCATGCAAACGTTAACTATCTCTGTGTTATTAACCATTAACTTGTGACGAATGTATCTCATAGCATAACATCAATTCGGGTCGATTCAACACAAATGTTCTTCTAACATTGTGCCCACAAAATTGCCGGCATAGCCATGCCCATGATCAGGAAAACAGGATCATCATGCAATACTTGAGCCAGTCTTAGAGGCCAGACTAGGAATACATTTTACCGTTTATTATTCCACACGTTCATATGAGTCTTCCTTCGAGCCTCGTGGTTATTGTAGACTCGAGAACCATAGCAGTTATAGCATGGAACATAAACATAATTATGAACAGGGAGATAATCAATAACATTTATTATTGCCTCTAGGGCATATCTCCTACAACAAGAACTTATTGAACAACTCCAAGGTGCTAGTTCTTCTCCTGAAAATTCAGATAGTGACACTGATAATCTGATGATGCTGTCAGCAGCTACTATGGGTGCCAGTACTTCAGTTTTGTCCCTCACCTTACCGGTACTGTTGAAGGGGACTGAACTAAAAAATTTAGTTGACTCAGGCAGCACTCACTCCTTTCTGGACAACTCCTTGCAGCAATTGCTTACTGGTGTCTCCTCTATCAAACCCATTGTTGTTAATGTTGCAGGAGGAGGGAAATTGAGTTGTTCTCAGCAAGTGAAACAATGCCAGTGGAATTGTCAAGGACATGAATTCTACCATGACTTCAGACTTCTTTCTCTGGGAGGGCATTCTGGTATTCCTGTTACTTATAAGAGGATCCATGCACTTTTTAAGTGGGTTGGCATGAAGAAACATATCCAGCAGTATGTTCAGTCCTGTCTAATTTGTCAACAAGCTAAACCTGACAGAGTGGCTTATCCAGGACTCTTATCTCCATTGCCTGTTCCTACTAAAGCTTGGGAAACGATGACTATGGATTTTATCTCTGGTTTGCCTCACTCTGATCAGTTTGACTGCATCATGGTTGTCATTGAAAAATTTACCAAGTATGGCCACTTTATTGCTGTCAAACACCCCTAAACTGCTCAGAAAATTGCTGATCTTTTCTTGGATAATGTCTATAAGCTCCATAGCATGCCCCAATATATTGTATCAAATAGAGATCCTGTTTTCACCAGTAATTGGAGCTGTCCTCAATATGAGTACTGCCTATCATCCTGAAACTGACGGCCAGATTGAGCGTGTCAATCAACAAGTGGAATATTTTTTGCGGTGTTTCATCAGTGCTCATCCCAAGAAATGGGCCAAGTGGTTGTCTCTTTGTGAGTTCTGGTATAATACTAACTAGCATTCTGCTCTAAACAAATCTCCCTTTGAAGTTCTGTACGGCCACAGCCCCAGGTATTTTGGCATTTCAGCTTCAGATACAGTTGCTCCTGTTGATCTTCAGCAGTGGCTGGACAACAGGGAGGTCATTCAGCAATCAGTGTGCCAGCATCTCCTGCGTGTGCAGCAGCGAATGAAACATCAAGCTGATAAACGCCGTACTGAGAGGACATTTGCAGTGGGCGATCAAGTGTTCCTCAAGCTCCAACCTTATGTGCAATCAACTGTGGCACATAGGCCCAATCACAAACTTGCCTTCAAGTACTTCGGGCCCTTCCTAATCTTAGAGAAAATTGGAGAAGTGGCCTACTGGTTGCAATTACCAGCTGCTAGCCGTATTCATCCGGTCTTTCATGTCTCCCAGCTGAAGCAATATGTTCAACCACATTATGAGGTATCTGCATCTCTTCCTCCAGCTGATGCCCATCTACAAATACCTGTTAAGATTCTCCAGGAGCGCATCCGCCGATCGGACAATCGTTCGGTGGCTCAAGTTTTGATCCAGTGGAGCGGTGGGGATGCGTCTACAGCAACTTGGGAGGACAAGGACTCGCTTCGTCAGCTGTTCCCGAGGGCTCCGGCTTGGGGACAAGCCGTTTCTGAAGCAGAGGGGGATGTCAACACCCATGGCAAGGGATCGAGTCCAGCAGGAGAGCGCGAAGAGGAAGATTCGACTCGTGGGCTGGTTATGCGGCCCACTCGTCCTTGGCAACTTCCCTAGTGGCTTGCAGGCCCGAACTGGGCCCGTTAAGGGTGTACGTTGTGCTTATTAGCTGTTGTGTGTGTGAGCGTGTGACTTGGAAAAGGAGTTGGTGGCTTCGGCCATGGCTAGTGTGTGGCATGCGTGAGCTCGTGTAAGCCATCCATGGCGAATTGACCTCCAAATTCGAGATTAATACAAGCTGGTAGCTCACATATACATTAAGCACGGCATGCTTATGGAAGTTCACGCTGAAGTCATGGTAAATATGAAAGGGCACCAACAAACATGAAGTACTAAACATAGAGTACTAACAACTTTGATTACATAATCATTTTTACATCATCTTTGCATCATGCGACATGATCAACATTTGTAGCATGCCATCCCTTTACTTCTGTCCCTCTCGGGGGTCCTGAGTTTGGCATCGAGTCTCAGGCATAAGACTCTGAAAAGTCACGTAGTCTCTCAGCCCATGACTCTTTGAAATCAACATTCTCGATGTCGCTACACACTTCACCAGTGGCGACTTCAAAATCAATAGTCTCAGCGTCGCTATCCAGTTCAACAGCGTCGACGTGGACTGTTTACTCGCCAAGATTGATGCCTCGCCGTTCATGTTGTCGCATCTGATCACTAAGCTTGTTGTCCTCGCCATTTACGTTTCCGCTCTCATCGCCAAGCTTTTTGCCCTCGCCATTCACATTGTTCATGCGCTCGCCTTGATCGTTGGCTCCCATGGCAGCGCTAGGAGTCAGAACAAGTGATGTCAAAGTTATATGCACGTGGACATGTAAACAAACTATGGTGAAACCTAGTGCAATTAACAAAAAAATTGTGATGTTTCTCAACATCGTGGACATCATATAGCTTTGCCACTGATTGCCTAGGTAGACTTCGTCCTCTTCGATATGGCTGTTGGAAATATGCCCTAGAGGCAATAATAAATTAGTTATTATTATATTTCCTTGTTCATGATAATCGTTTATTATCCATGCTATAATTGTATTGATTGGAAACTCAAATACATGTGTGGGTACATAGACAACACTATGTCCCTAGTAAGCCTCTAGTTGACTAGCTCGTTGATCAAAGATGGTTAAGGTTTCCTAGCAATTGACATGAGATGTCATTTGATAACGGGATCACATCATTAGGAGAATGATGTGATGGACAAGACCCAAACTACGAACGTAGCATATGATCGTGTCAGTTTATTGCTATTGTTTTCTGCATGTCAAGTATCTGTTCCTATGACCATGAGATCATGCAACTCCCTGACATCGGAGGAGTACCTTGTGTGTATCAAACGTCGCAACGTAACTGGGTGACTATAAAGGTGCTCTACAGGTATCTCCGAGGGTGTCTGTTGGGTTGGCATGGATCAAGACTGGGATTTGTTACTCCGTGTGACGGAGAGGTATCTCAGGGCCCACTCGGTAATACAACATCACAATGAGCCTTGCAAGCAATGTGACTAAAATGTTAGCCACGAGATCTTGTATTATGGAACGAGTAAAGAGACTTGCCGGTAACGAGATTGAACTAGGTATAGAGATACCGACGATCGAATCTCGGGCAAGTAACATACCGAAGAACAAAGGGAACAGTATACGGGATTAACTGAATCCTTGACATAGAGGTTCAACCGATAAAGATCTTCGTAGAATATGTAGGAGCCAATATGGGCATCCAGGTCCCGCTATTGGTTATTGATCGTAGAGGTGTCTCGGTCATGTCTACATAGTTCTCGAGCCCGCAGGGTCTACACACTTAACGTTTGGTGACGATTAGTATAGTTGAGTTATTTTGTTGGTGACCAAAGGTTGTTCGGAGTCCCGGATAAGATCCCGGACATGACGAGGATCTCCGGAAGAGTCCGGAGGTAAAGATTGATATATGTGATAATAGTGTTTTGATCTCCGGAAGGGTTCCGGAATTCACCGGAAGGGGTTCCGGATGTTTACCGAAGTGTTCGGGTGCAGCAACACTTTATATGAGCCAAGGGGGTAAAGCCCACGAGGTATTGGAAAGTGCAAAAGGAAGTTTTGCTGCTGCCTTAAGCGGTACTACCGCTGGTAAGGCAGTACTACAGCGTAAGCGGTACTACCGCTTGTGTGAAACGGTACTACCGCATAAGCGGTACTACCGCTTGTGCGCGGTACTGCAGGGATCCGAGTTGGACTCTTTCCCTGCGGGCCAAACCGACCTTGTGCGGGCAAAACCGACCTGGAGGAGGCTTTTACTCCAAGTTTAGACCCCAAGGCTCAACATATAAATAGAGGGGCAGGGCTAGCACACGTGATACATTAAGATTTCCCAAGCCGTGTGTCGGCAACCCTAACCCTCTAGTTCTCCCGTCATAATCTCCGTAGTGCTTGGCGAAGCCCTGCAGAGATTGTTCCTCACCACCATCACCACGCCGTCGTGCTGCCGGAACTCATCTACTACTTCACCATCGCTCGCTGGATCGAGGAGGTGAAGGCGTCATCAAGCCGTACGTGTGTTGAACGCGGAGGTGCCGTCCGTTCGGCACTAGTTCGTGATAGGATCGAGGGACGACTTGCGATTTGGATAGCGGAGACGTTCGACTACATCAACCGCGTTTCTTAACGCTTCCGCTTAGCGATCTACAAGGGTATGTAGATTCACTCTCCCTCTCGTAGATGCTCATCACCATGGATAGATCTTGTGTGTGCGTAGGAAATTTTTTGTTTCCCATGCAACGTTCCCCAACAGTGGCATCTGAGCTAGGTCTATGCGTAGATGAGATCTCGAGTAGAACACAAACGAGTTGTGGGCGTGGGTGTATACATATTGCTTGCCGTTACTAGTTGATGCTTGATTCGGCGGTATTGTGAGATGAAGCGTCCCGGACCGACATTACGCGTACGCTTACGCGAGACAGGTTCCTTCGACTAACATGTAACTTCGTTGCATAAAGATGGCTAGCGGGTGTCTGTCTCTCTCACTTTAGTTGAATCGATTTCAATGAAGAGGGTTCTTTTAGAAGATCAAAAAGCAATCACTACACCACGTTGTGGTTTTGCGTAGGTAAGAACGGTTCTTGCAAACCCGTAGCAGCCACGTAAAATTTGCAACAACAATTAGAGGACGTCTAACTTGTTTTTGCAGGGTATGTTGTGATGTGATATGGCCAAGTACATGATGAGATATATGTGATGTATGAGATGATCATGTGTTGTATAGAATATCACGACTTGCATGTCGATGAGTACGGCAACTGGCAGGAGCCATAGAGTTGTCTTTAATTATTTTCGCCGTTTTTGCTTTACTTTATCGCTATGAGTTAGCTATAGTCGTGGAAGCAACAGTCGGTGCGACAACCTCATGGCGACACGTTGATGGAGATCAAGATGATGGAGATCATGGTGTCATGCCGGTGACGATGGAGATCATGCCGGTGCTTTGAAGATGGAGATCAAAAGCACAAGTTCATGGCCATATCATGTCACTTATGATTTGCATGTGATGTTAATCCTTTTATGCATCTTATTTTGCTTAGGACGACGGTAGCATTATAAGGTGATCCCTCACTTAAATTTAAAGATAAATTGTGTTCTCCCCGAGTGTGCACCGTTGCGAAAGTTCGTCGTTTCGAGACACGCCGTGATGATCGGGTGTGATAGACTCTACGTTCACATACAACGGGTGTAAGCCATGTTGCACGTGCGGAACACTCGGGTTAAACTTGACGAGCCTAGCATGTACAGACATGGCCTCGGAACACAAGAGACCGAAAGGTCGAACATGAGTCATATAGTAGATATGATCAACATGAAGATGTTCACCATTGAAACCACCTCAACTCACGTGATAATCGGACTTGAGTTGGTGGATTTGGATCATGTTACACTCGAATGACCGGGGGGGTGTCAATTTGAGTGGGAGTTTTTAAGTAATATGATTAACTAAACTCATTATCTAGAACAATAGTCTAAGTTGTCTTTGCAATATTTATGTTGTAGATCATGGCTCGCGCAGTAGCACCCCTGAATTTTAATGTGTTCCTAGAGAAAGCTAAATTGAAAGATGATGGAAGTAACTTTGTGGACTGGGCCCGTAATCTAAGGATTATCCTTACGGCTTCCCAGAAGGCTTATGTCCTTGATGCACCGCTTGGTGATCCACCCGCTCCAGTTGAGTCTCTAGACGTTGTGAACGCCTGGCAGGCTCGTTCTGAAGATTACTCAATAGTTCAATGTGCAATATTGTATGGCTTAGAACCGGGACTTCAAAGACGTTTTGAACGTCATGGAGCATATGAGATGTTCCAGGAGTTGAAGTTTATCTTTCAGAAGAATGCCCGGATCGAGAGATATGAGATCTCCGATAAGTTCTATGCTTGCAAGATGGAGGAGAACGGGTCTATCAGTGATCACGTGCTCAGAATGTCTGGGTACTCCACCCGTCTGGCTGAATTGGGGATGCCCCTTCCGCCAGAGGCTATCACTGACAGAGTTCTTCAATCATCGCCACCTAGCTACAAGAGCTTCGTGTTGAACTATAACATGCACGGGATGAACAAGTCAGTCGCCGAGCTGTTTGCGATGCTGAAAGCCGCTGAGTCTGAAATTCAGAAGGAGCATCAAGTGTTGATGGTCAATAAAACCACTAGTTTCAAGAAAAATGGCAAGGGTAAGAAGGGTAACTCCAAGAAGAGTGGCAAAGCAGTTGCTCCTCTCGTGAACAAACCCAAGGCTGGACCCAAACCAGAAACTGTGTGTTTTCATTGCAAGGGAACTGGACACTGGAAGCGGAACTGCCCCAAGTATTTGGCTGACAAGAAGGCGGCCAACAACAAACAAGGTATATATGATATACATGTTATTGATGTGTACCTTACCAACTCTCGTTGTAGTGCCTGGGTATTTGATACCGGTGCGGTTGCTCATATTTGCAACTCAAAACAGGAACTGCGGAATAGACGGAGGCTGGCAAAGGACGAAGTGACGATGCGCGTGGGAAATGGTTCCAAGGTTGATGTGATCGCCGTCGGCACGCTCGCTCTTCGATTACCATCGGGATTAATGATGAACCTGAATAATTGTTATTTAGTGCCTGCGTTAAGCATGAACATTATATCTGGATCTTGTTTATTGCGAGACGGTTACTCATTTAAATCAGAGAATAATGGTTGTTCTATTTATATGAGTAATATCTTTTATGGTCATGCACCCAATGTGAGGGGTTTATTCTTATTGAATCTCGATAGTAATGATACACATGTTCATAACATTGATGCCAAAAGATGTAGAATTGATAATGATAATACCACTTTCTTGTGGCACTGCCGTTTAGGTCATATTGGCGTAAAACGCATGAGGAAGCTCCATGTTGATGGACTTTTGGAGTCACTTGATTTTGAATCACTTGACACATGTGAGCCATGCCTCATGGGCAAGATGACTAAAACGCCGTTCTCTGGTACAATGGAACGGGCAAGTGACTTATTGGAAATCATACATACTGATGTGTGCAGTCCGATGAGTATTGAGGCGCGCGGTGGTTATCGTTACTTTCTCACCTTCACTGATGACTTAAGTAGATATGGGTATATTTACTTAATGAAACACAAGTCTGAAACGTTTGAAAAGTTCAAACAATTTCAGAGTGAAGTTGAGAATCATCGTAACAAGAAGATTAAATTCCTACGATCTGATCGAGGAGGAGAATATCTGAGTTATGAGTTTGGCAGTCACTTAAGACAATGTGGAATTGTTTCACAACTGACACCGCCTGGAACACCACAGCGTAATGGTGTGTCCGAACGTCGTAATCGAACCTTATTGGATATGGTGCGATCTATGATGTCTCTTGCCGATTTGCCACTATCGTTTTGGGGTTATGCATTAGAGACAGCTGCATTCACTTTAAATAGGGCACCATCGAAATCCGTTGAGACGACGCCATATGAACTTTGGTTTGGCAAGAAGCCAAAGCTGTCGTTTCTTAAAGTTTGGGGATGTGATGCTTATGTCAAAAAGCTTCAGCCTGAAAAGCTGGAACCCAAAGCGGAGAAATGCGTCTTCATAGGATACCCAAAAGAGACAGTTGGGTATACCTTCTACCTCAGATCCGAAGGCAAAGTGTTTGTCGCTAAAAACGGAACATTTCTTGAGAAAGAGTTTCTCTCAAAAGAATTGAGTAGGAGGAAGATAGAACTTGATGAGGTTGTTGAACCTTTACTTCAACCTGAAAGTAGCGCAGCGCAGAAAGATGTTTCTGTAGAGCCTACAACAGCTGAAGAGGAAGTTAATGATGATGATCATGAAGCTTTGGATCAAGTTGCTATCGAACCTCGTAGGTCGACAAGGACGCGTACTGCTCTTAATGGTACGGCAACCCTGTCTTAGAGGTCATGTTGTTAGACAACGATGAACCTACGAGCTATGGAGAAGCGATGATGGGCCCGGATTCCGAGAAGTGGTTAAAGGCCATGAAATCCGAGATGGGATCCATGTATGAAAACAAAGTATGGACTTTGGAAGTATTACCTGAAGGGCGTAAGGCCATTCAGAACAAATGGATCTTTAAGAGGAAGACGGACGCGGACGGTAATGTCACCGTCTATAAAGCTCGACTTGTGGCAAAGGGTTTTTCACAAGTTCAAGGAGTTGACTACGATGAGACCTTCTCATCCGTAGCGATGCTTAAGTCCGTCAGAATCATGTTAGCAATAGCTGCCTTTTTCGATTATGAAATTTGGCAGATGGATGTCAAAACAGCGTTCCTTAACGATTTCCTTAAGGAAGAGTTGTATATGATGCAACCAGAAGGTTTTGTCGATCCAGAGAATGCTGACAAAGTTTGCAAACTCCAGCGATCCATTTATGGACTGGTGCAAGCATCTCGGAGTTGGAATCTTCGCTTTGATGAGGTGATCAAAGCGTTCGAGTTTATACAAGTTTACGGAGAAGCTTGTATTTACAAGAAAGTGAGTGGGAGCTCTATAGCGTTTCTAATATTATATGTGGATGACATATTACTGATTGGAAACAATATAGAAATGTTGGAAGGCATGAAGGAATATTTGAACAAGAGTTTTTCAATGAAGGACCTAGGAGAAGCTGCTTTCATATTAGGCATCAAGATCTATAGAGATAGATCGAGACGCTTAATAGGACTTTCACAAAGCACATACCTTGACAAAGTTTTGAAGAAGTTCAAAATGGATCAGTCCAAGAAGGGGTTCTTGCCTGTATTGCAAGGTGTGAAGTTGAGTAAGACTCAATGCCCAGTGACTGCAGAAGATAGAGAAAAGATGAGTGTCATCCCCTATGCTTCAGCCATAGGCTCTATCATGTATGCAATGCTGTGCACAAGACCCGATGTCAGCCTTGCCATAAGTATGGTCGGAAGGTTTCAAAGTGATCCAGGAATGGAACACTGGACGGCGGTCAAGAATATCCTGAAGTACCTGAAAAGGACTAAGGACATGTTTCTCGTTTATGGAGGTGATCAAGAGCTCGTCGTAAAGGGTTACGTCGATGCAAGCTTTGACACTGATCCGGATGACTCTAAGTCACAAACCGGATACGTATTTATTCTTAATGGGGGTGCGGTTAGCTGGTGCAGTTCCAAGCAAAGCGTGGTAGCTGATTCTACATGCGAAGCGGAGTACATCGCTGCCTCGGAGGCGGCGAAGGAAGGTGTCTGGATGAAAGAGTTCATGACAGATATTAGAGTAGTGCCTGGTGCGCTTAACCCAATGACTCTGTTTTGTGATAATACTGGTGCCATTGCTCTAGCCAAGGAACCAAGATTTCACAAGAGGACCAGACACATAAAGCGACGTTTCAATTCCATCCGCGATTACATCAAGGAGGACGACATAAATATTTGCAAAGTACACACGGATCTGAATGTTGCAGATCCGATGACTAAACCTCTTCCAAAGGCTAAACATGAACAACACCAGAACTGCATGGGTGTTCGATTCATTACAATGTAAATCACATAGTGATGTGAACTAGATTATTGACTCTAGTGCAAGTGGGAGACTGTTGGAAATATGCCCTAGAGGCAATAATAAATTAGTTATTATTATATTTCCTTGTTCATGATAATCGTTTATTATCCATGCTATAATTGTATTGATTGGAAACTCAAATACATGTGTGGGTACATAGACAACACTATGTCCCTAGTAAGCCTCTAGTTGACTAGCTCGTTGATCAAAGATGGTTAAGGTTTCCTAGCAATTGACATGAGATGTCATTTGATAACGGGATCACATCATTAGGAGAATGATGTGATGGACAAGACCCAAACTACGAACGTAGCATATGATCGTGTCAGTTTATTGCTATTGTTTTCTGCATGTCAAGTATCTGTTCCTATGACCATGAGATCATGCAACTCCCTGACATCGGAGGAGTACCTTGTGTGTATCAAACGTCGCAACGTAACTGGGTGACTATAAAGGTGCTCTACAGGTATCTCCGAGGGTGTCTGTTGGGTTGGCATGGATCAAGACTGGGATTTGTTACTCCGTGTGACGGAGAGGTATCTCAGGGCCCACTCGGTAATACAACATCACAATGAGCCTTGCAAGCAATGTGACTAAAATGTTAGCCACGAGATCTTGTATTACGGAACGAGTAAAGAGACTTGCCGGTAACGAGATTGAACTAGGTATAGAGATACCGACGATCGAATCTCGGGCAAGTAACATACCGAAGAACAAAGGGAACAGTATACGGGATTAACTGAATCCTTGACATAGAGGTTCAACCGATAAAGATCTTCGTAGAATATGTAGGAGCCAATATGGGCATCCAGGTCCCGCTATTGGTTATTGATCGTAGAGGTGTCTCGGTCATGTCTACATAGTTCTCGAGCCCGCAGGGTCTACACACTTAACGTTTGGTGACGATTAGTATAGTTGAGTTATTTTGTTGGTGACCAAAGGTTGTTCGGAGTCCCGGATAAGATCCCGGACATGACGAGGATCTCCGGAAGAGTCCGGAGGTAAAGATTGATATATGTGATAATAGTGTTTTGATCTCCGGAAGGGTTCCGGAATTCACCGGAAGGGGTTCCGGATGTTTACCGAAGTGTTCGGGTGCAGCAACACTTTATATGAGCCAAGGGGGTAAAGCCCACGAGGTATTGGAAAGTGCAAAAGGAAGTTTTGCTGCTGCCTTAAGCGGTACTACCGCTGGTAAGGCAGTACTACAGCGTAAGCGGTACTACCGCTTGTGTGAAACGGTACTACCGCATAAGCGGTACTACCGCTTGTGTGAAGCGGTACTACCGCTCAAGCGGTACTACCGCTTGTGCGCGGTACTGCAGGGATCCGAGTTGGACTCTTTCCCTGCGGGCCAAACCGACCTTGTGCGGGCAAAACCGACCTGGAGGAGGCTTTTACTCCAAGTTTAGACCCCAAGGCTCAACATATAA
The DNA here is from genome assembly GCA_039707655.1 of Elymus sibiricus. Classification (NCBI taxonomy): domain Eukaryota; kingdom Viridiplantae; phylum Streptophyta; class Magnoliopsida; order Poales; family Poaceae; genus Elymus; species Elymus sibiricus. Next base: position 332,051,425 of record CM077670.1, on the reverse strand, counting down.
ATAGAGGGGCAGGGCTAGCACACGTGATACATTAAGATTTCCCAAGCCGTGTGTCGGCAACCCTAACCCTCTAGTTCTCCCGTCATAATCTCCGTAGTGCTTGGCGAAGCCCTGCAGAGATTGTTCCTCACCACCATCACCACGCCGTCGTGCTGCCGGAACTCATCTACTACTTCACCATCGCTCGCTGGATCGAGGAGGTGAAGGCGTCATCAAGCCGTACGTGTGTTGAACGCGGAGGTGCCGTCCGTTCGGCACTAGTTCGTGATCGGATCGAGGGACGACTTGCGATTTGGATCGCGGAGACGTTCGACTACATCAACCGCGTTTCTTAACGCTTCCGCTTAGCGATCTACAAGGGTATGTAGATTCACTCTCCCTCTCGTAGATGCTCATCACCATGGATAGATCTTGTGTGTGCGTAGGAAAATTTTTGTTTCCCATGCAACGTTCCCCAACAATGGCCAAGGTGCACCGCAAGCATTGCTTGTCCTGCCTTGGGAGATGTTACACCCGATGCTATGGACACCATGACATCCTTGACGGCGATGATTCACGCCTTGAAAGAAGACACGGATCGGGCGACGAGCACCAATGGCGCACAACAGGCCGTAAATCCCACAAACATCGGCTGCGACCGTGTCATGCAAAGAGTGGCCAGCGAGCTTTGCATCGTTGTAGACCGTAGGCGACGACAAGTACTCATCCTTGGAGACACCGCGAACAATGACGCATTGATCAAAATCAATGACAAGCTCAAGGACCTCCTTTGTGTTAATGTCATCTAATCCACCACGCTTGCGGTCTTCTTCATCCTGACTGAACAACCCCATCATTGGATCCTCTTCTTCCCCTAATTGAACAAGGCCATTGTCAGGTCATTCATCAGATTATGTTATTCTTCTGGTTAACTAAACATATTCATTTCTTAGAAGAAAAGGTAACTTGCGAATTTGTTTGGGAGCTATGTGTGGTAAGCAAATTCTGAAAGAAATTAAGTTTCCTTGGAAAATGATCAGATCTATTATAAAGATTCACCTGAAGTACAAAGCACATCAAACATAATTAAAACTACATCGAGGTCCATGGACTACCGAACAACCATTGTCACCGCCAGAACGAGCCGGCGACGCGCCAATGTCGCTGCTCCCATAACGGAGCCGGTCTGGCCTTGAGGTGATAGCCGGGAAGTCTCTGTGCATGTGCCCCTAATGATCAGCGCCCCGGAGACGCAGTTGTTGCTGTTGAATCCTTTAATTGATCTAAGGACCTGACACCAAACCTCGTCGTTGCATACGCACGCGCGAGAAATCCTAACCTCGTTGCCCCGAGGAGCCGACAGGAATCTACGCCGGAGTTTCGTCTAATCTGACCCGACAGACTAACTTGAGGAGGATCGAAATCCGGAAGATTGACTCGAAGAAGAAATGCCGCCATCCATTCGAGTGTCGCCCCTGCAAGGACTAAAACGCTACCTATCTACTAGCCGGAGCAGAGGCACGAGAAATCTCCTCCCCACCACTGGCTGCCGGAGCGGCAGGCGGAGCAAATTATCTAACCACTGTGAGGTAATCCAGCATTAGTTTTTGTGGTAGGTAGGCTCGCACCGAAGGATAGAGGGGCATAAATGGAAATCTATAGAAAAGAAGAAATATACCTTACATTGTGGAATTTTATGAGACAGCTTATGCAACAACAACAAAAGTCCTTTTTTAAGGAATGCCTTCATGACAGATTTCTTTAATTTAGCAAAATGGTTACATCTTCAATTATTACACCCACTAGAAATCAGGAGGTTCTGATTCCCAACAATGTTCACTGAACCCTCCCCATGACTGAGGACGTATCTGGTGCACCGGAGCTTCTTTGTGCTACCGGTGCACCCGACGTGTAAAAATGTTCAAAAAAAAACTAAGAAAAAAATTAATGCATTGACAAAACATCAATCTATGTTGTCACAAAAATTCAAATTAAAATTCAAAATATTGCTTGAGATATAAAAATGACAAATGTGACATTAATGTGATAATGGGCCAAATCTAAAGCCCGACTTGTGTTATGTACTATTCAATGTTGAATTTATCATTTTTGTATCTCGAGCTATGTTCCGAATTTTGATTTGAATGTTTGTGACAACACATATTAATGTTATGTGAATGTGCTAAATTTTTAAAAGATATTTCCGAACATTTGAAAATGTGCTAAGCGAGTCGGGTGCACTGGTAGCACAAGAAGCTCCGGTGCACCAGATACGTTCTCCCCCATGACTAGCTAACACATGAACCGCGTTATTGGCTTCCCGAGGGCAATGAATAAAACTAAAGATGATCGAAATTGTGACTAAGAAAATTACAATCATCGTAGATATTCGTCACTGGTCCGATAGAATAACCCCCATTTTATAAGGCGCTCTCATAATAATGTTAGCGGGTGTTTAGCTAAATTCGCTAGAATAGAGGGTAGAACCATGACTCGGATTGGGTCTGGTCCACCAAGTGCCTTGGAGCATGCTCTTGCTAATTGTAAAGACATAAATATTGAGTAATACTACAATTTTTCACCTGCAAAAAAAAAAAGAATAACCCCATTTTGCATCATCTCAATCACTTTGAAACTGTCCGCTTCGGCAATCAACTTATTGCTACATGCAACTAAAAAAATGCAAGGGAACAGATGGAGTATTATCCAACGGAATCGCCAGCTTTAAATATTTTACTGTATGGGAAATTCATTTTGGCTCTCGGGTCCAGATGCTCCCGCAATCTGGACCGACCCATCTCCTCGTGATGCGCGTCTCAGCTCGTATTCCTCTGTGTATTCGGTCGACACCCTTTTTCTGGAACAGCCCATTCGCCCACGCCCTGCTGTCGTTAAATGACGCACTCAGTTAACGTCGCGTTGGTACAGACGGAGCCGTCTACCACCGATGCCAATCTTTAACGGCCCTCCCAAAACGGAGGCGTCGGTGGGAAGCCTCCTCCCACCATTAAATCCCCAGCTGCCAGCTCCCCATCATCCATAGCTCGAAGCACACCGGCCATTAGAGTCTTCATCTTGCTCGTCCCATCGCAGAGGTGCACAGGAGCTTCTCCCACTGATCCCATGCCTAGTGATCGTGAGGCAGGAGGCGTCGAAGTACCTCACCCCAGACACCGGTGTGGTCGACCAGCAGATCCCAGCGCCTCATCCACAGTCTGCTCCGCCGGCTCCCGCTGTCGACATGTCACCAGCTCCTAGCCTGGTCCAAGATCTGCTTTAGGATGAACCTCATGGTCGGGCTGACCAACCTGATGGCCACGGTGCTTGTGTTGGCCGTCCTCATCGCCATCATTGGTCTGCTGTTCATGTATCGTTAGATCCAGATCAAGACTAATATAATCTACTGTAATCGTATGCCCGAGGTTAGTAGCAACCAGGCTTTTAGTGCGTGCACTTGTTTATGTAAATGATGCCTCACACACGTTAGCGTACACGCTGTACTTATTCAAACAACCTCCGTCAGTCAACACCCAGGGTTTCTACATGACCACAGGACGCACATCGAAAGGTAGCATGTCCTGTTTTGATTTACATATGCACCGTCCATCATTCAGTACTACTTGGTACCACTAACTTAGGGACAGAATTCAGAAGCCAAATTGCATACCAAAAAAGACCAAAACCATAGCAGACAGGTATTGTTGAGCAAACACGCAGATGGCATCATCAGACAGGCTCAGAGCAACTGGAGGAGAGGAGCAGACCTTGGCCGTCTTGTAGCCAATGCCAAAAACGGCGCCGCCGCACAGCAGCAGGGCCAACGGAAGACGCCACCGAGGACGGAGAGGGAGCCCTAGCACCGCGCACCTTGCATGTCAGTGGCATGATGAACCCCTTCTCTGCTGTACCCCAGCCCTGCACAAACATGGATAAGACAAATGGTAAATCTTGAGCTCACATCCAATAACAAAAGAAGAAATCAACCTTAAACAGCAAGCAATCGTTAAATATTAATGCTGACATGTATCTATATTGATAATAGATGGTTTTCGAAGAAATAAATATATTGTTTTCCTGAAGAATAACACTGAGAAGGCATATTATCCAAACTCTGTGTTGTCTACAGTGCCAATCAGCAACTTCTACCGAAGCCCTGACATGTATGACACCATCGACTTTGCTATTTATGTTAAAACTTCAATTAATGTGTATTTCTTAAGCTTCTTCTGCGTTTAATTTAGTGCGTCTTATGTAAAAATCGTATGCTTCGCCCAACGAATCAAAAGTTAAAGCAATAGCAGGTTCAACTACATGGTCTCCCAATTTATCAACATACCCCTGAATTGTCTGTTCGAGAGCACCTATTCGCTCAGGACATGGAGCCCTATCAGGTGGTTGATTACCCACCCTCACCTTGTACAATGCAAAGCAACAAAATAATCATGGACATAGGCCAAAAATAATGGACATCTAACTAGCTCTGCAGAAGCACATGCAAACTAACAAGCTCTGCAGAAGCACAAGCAAAATAACAAGGATTGCATTCAGAGTTTTTTTAGACAAAATCATCTTCCCACAATCAATTCGTGCCCACCTAGTCATGATACGATTAATGCAGAGACACTTCCGTTTTTTTTGTACAACTACACTTGCCAATCAATGTCCATAATTAGTCCTAGCTACACATGCACAAAACTAATTTGCTGTTTCTAACAAAATTCATTTTTACCTCTTTATCCAACCAGGGGCTTGGGGATCAACTTTCCCAATAGATTGGGCAGAGCATCCATCAGCGCTATCTACTCGATCTTGAAGCACAGCCTCTTGGACACCACTACGATGTGCTTCGCTGAAGCCATGTTCAATGGCGTCGGCGTTGTCGCCCTCACTCTCGCTGAAACCTGATATGGCCGCCCCGCCGGCCGCAACACTGGCTTCCTCGTAGCGCATGCCAGCTGGGTGGGCACGAGAACTCTCCCCAAATCCACAAACCACCGCACCGCGAGATCCATTGCCGGACGCTACTTCCGCCCGCACAGGCCCGCTAACCAACTTCATCAGCGCCGCCGCGCTGCACGCTTCGTCTGGGAAGATAGGTAACCTGCGTGGATCCAGAACTTAGCATCAAGTTTCTCCACATGCTCCATGGCAAACGGGGAAGGAACAGATTTCCCAACTGTATAGAAGGATTATTTACCTGTCCACCGGAGAGACGGGGAAATCCATCGCCATGGCTTCGCCAGCGCTAAATCGTCGTCCACGGCCGCAATACCCAATTAGCTTGGGCTGTGCTTCAGTCGATGGCTACCGACGACGCACCCCCGCCACCACCACCGGCGCCGCCGCCCACCGTCTCTGATTCTCACTCGATCCCCCTTTCCCCTCGAACAGTACAGGAAATATGTGGTTGGGGAATGCCCTCTTTTCACCGAGCTCTGACAAGTGGGTCCAGGTGCTGCCCTAGACGAACAGATTACTCACGGTGCGCGTCCAACACATACGGCGACGCGTTCCTCTCCCGTTAACAGCGCGCCCATGGACGTCCACCCCACACCCCTGACACATATACGTACAGGCGTATTCCACCCATACACCCATATTATGTCCCTTTATTTCCAATTCAATAATGGTTGGCACAGATCCCACAGCTCTGTTGGACGGCCCAGATAGCGGGATCAAGTGGACTCGGGAGCCAAAACGCCTCTCCCTAAAAAGATTAAAAGATTCACCAATTTAATAATAAATCATCAAATTCCTGGATCTAAAAGTGAAAGAACGACAGCTGACTGCGGAAGCTGAAGCTGCCGTCAAACCAGTCGAGGAGGACTCAACGATCGCCGGGGATGTCGAAGGCGCCGCCGCGGGAAGACCCGTCGCCGACAGGCTTCGCGGTGTCTCCGGAGGTCGAAGCCGCGCTCGCGAGCGGCGGAGCGGTCGTCGCCCTCGAGTCTACCATCATCTGCCACGGTAATAGGCTTCGACCCCCACTTTTCCCCTTCGGGGCAGAGCCCACGCTGGATTCTTGATTGGTGATTCCTCTGCAGGTATGCCCTATCCGAAGAACCTCCAGACGGCCATGGAGGTGGAGGCCATCGTCAGGGAGAACGGCGCTGTTCCTGCCACCATAGCCATTTTGGATGGTGTGCCACATGTTGGTAAGTTGTACAGGGCACCATCAGGTTGTTCACTTGATCTGAAAATGTTGTCTTCTATACTCGTACTGATATTCTTCATACGATTGTAGGGCTTAACAGTGAACAGCTGAAGAACTTGGCTATAAGCGGAAGTCAGTTTCAGAAGACAGCTAGAAGAGATATCGCGCAAGTTGTGAGTACCTTGCTCAACACATTCTCGTCTTTCTTAAGTCAAACTCTACACTCTTGTGAAATCATTTAGCATTGCACTGAAATTGGCATGCCATTATTGATGAAAAATTTAAGAATGTGTATTATTTTCAAAAATCTGGGATTTACCTCATGCCTAGATATATAGCCCCTCTGATTAACATTTATGTTTTTCATTTTGTTGTTTTCGTTTTTGATTGTTTTTCTAATTTTCAGGTTGCTTCGGGCGGCAATGGTGCTACGACAGTTTCTGCCACCATGTTTTTTGCTCATAAGGTTCTTTCAAGAAACATTGCATCTTACTCGTCTTATTTATCTTGGTTTTATTTGATAACCACGTGTAGCTAGCACCAAATGTTTCTCTATATAAAGCAATTAAATTATTCTTAAATTCAGGTTGGTGTACCCATTTTTGTGACTGGGGGAATTGGAGGCGTACACAGATACGGTGAAAAAAGTAAGTAGCTTCCAGTTGTGTAAGGACTCCTTGTTTAGGTTCACAGTGTACTAAAAATGTTCCAGCTGATTTGTCCGAATTATGAAAGGACAGTCGTTGTAGCACTGATCATTGATTATTATCATGAGATAGATGAGGTTGGAACAGCTAATTTTTTAGGCATGTTACTCAGTATTTCGTACAGAGTAAGCAAGCAAATGAACTTATTTGTTCGAGGATAGCATAGAAAACTTTACATTTTAAGTTTATGATTTTTTCTTAAGAAAAGTTAATTTATCATAGCATTGATATTGTATTTTGCCTCTGTTTGAGTTTCTCTGTTAAAGAATACGATTTGCTAGACCATATGTGTTAACACTTAGCAGGAAACATATATAGATATTTCTCTTGAGTTCTTATGATTGTAGTTTTTTCAGTCATGTCTTCTGCAGCTTTCTGCTATTCTGTATTTAATTTAGGATGCTGGTGTTACTCTATGATGTATAGTTATACATTACTGGATTTAAACCTCGAGACTGGGAGTACACACTACATTAACTTGATTAACATAGGAAGAAGACTATATGTGTTAACATTCAGCAGGAAACATAGATAATATTTCTCTTGAGTTTCAGCTTTCTGATGTTCTCTAGTTAATTTAGGATGGTGGCGTTACTCTATCTATGATGTATGGTTACAGATTAGTGAACGTAAACTTTGAGACGGGGAGTACACATGACATTGTTAACTTGATTAACATATCTTGCTTAAATATCATTCTTTGTAATGGTCATGAAAGACTAAACATGTCTGCTCAATGCTTGATTGACGCAATTACCATTTTGATGCAGCCATGGACATCTCATCGGACTTAACTGAACTTGGAAAGACTCCTGTGGCTGTTATTTCAGCCGGTGTGAAGTCCATTTTGGATATTGCACGGACACTCGAGTACTTGGTATTATCCTTTGCACATTCTTCCTTTTTAATAAATTTTACTGCCGGGGCCTCCCCTAAAGTTTCCCGCTAAAAAATATAGCTCTTTCGATCTGTGAAGAATAAACTTTCATATAGATTTTCCTGCTAGGCATTGGATGCTTCACAGGCTGTACCTATATTCTTCTGGCTTGATATTTAAGTACTGATGGAACAACTTCCAGTAAAATTCTATAGCAGTGTTGGTTAGAATGCCTGAACAAAGAAAGATCGTAGCAATATAAATACGCTCCAAATATCAAGCTACACAGAACAAGGATTGTATTGTAACAAAAAATAGTTGCTACATAAGTGTTAGCTTTGTTATTATCAGTTTATCACCCTAATAATGATGCCTTAACATAGGAACGAACAGCTGCACTTGTCTTGAAAATATTAGAGAAATCTGGATTCGAAACAATAAGAAATTAAGAACTGGAAATGAGGTGGCACAAAAAGTAGACTAAGTTCCGATGCAATTTGGTAATCAACAACTTTCACTCAGGAAATATCGACTGTTGCCTTGGAAGGGCCTCTTTTCTGCCCACTAGGAACTCCATAGATAAGACGATAAGAATCCAGAAACATGTCTTGTTCATTCTATCCTCTTCAAAGAGACTATTTTTTAGATTATAGCACTGGGTGTTCCTTGGAGCTTTATAATCTGGTCTGATTCTGGCAAGACATCGCGGTAGATGCAACTTCGTTTTGTTACCTATAATCAATTCTTATTAAATGATCGTGTTGACAGGAAACTCAAGGCGTAACTGTTGCTGCTTACAGAACCAACGAATTTCCAGCTTTCTTCACAGAAACCAGTGGATGTAAGGTAGAACAATTCTACTTCTGTCAAACAATAAAGTTAATGTTTTTCTCTGCCCAATACATACTGTCCAGGCATGAGTTGGGAAACAGTTTTGTTGGAGAGAAATTAAAAGTAGACATATTGCAGCTTCAGAAACATATTTAAATGAGAAAGTATCTGTTCTAAATAAAATTAAAATTGGTGGATGCCTTGACTAAGTGACTCCTGTTTGCTTAATGTAGGTGCCATGTCGCGTTGATTCTCCAGAAGAATGCGCAAAGATAATATGTAAGTATTAGCATTAGACATGTGAATCTTCTGCATATTTTATTGAATTTAATTTGTGAGACTTTATTTGTGTCGCACTAATGTTGGTACATAACCAGAACCACCAGAAGTCACCTGTTCCCGCTAAAGCTGTTAATTTTTTGATTAGATGATTCTATAGCCCGATGTGAACTTAGAATCTGTAGAAACAGGGAGAGGGGAGTACCTTCAGACAGCCCTCTAGCTGGTGTCTGGTGGCTCGCGCGAGTTGGTCTCGTGTGTGGCGGCTCTCCTGGACAGAACGGGAGCACTCTCCTTCTAGGTCAGTGGTCACTTGGCTGACATGGGCCTGGGCCTCATGGACCTCACATACAACACTCCCCCTCAAGAGGGGTGATAGATATCTATCATTCCCATCTTGTCACACGCTAAACTGCATTCTCTGGTTCCCAGTCCTTTAGTCAAGCAATTTGCAATTTGCTGCCCTGAACTCACATGCTCTATCTTGATGATCCCAGCATCCAGCTTTTCTTTGATAAAGAATCTGTCTATCTCCACATTTTTGGTTCTATCATGCTGCACCGGATTATGTGCTATGTTGATTGCTGATTTGTTATCACACCACACATTCATGCAACTAGTCTTCAATATCTTCAATTCTGCTAATAGATTCCTTGTCCATAACAACTCACTCAGTCCCTGAGACATGGCTCTGTATTCAGCCTCTGCAGTTGATTTGGAAACAACAGGTTGTTTCTTGCTTCTCCAAGAAACTAGATTTCCTCCTATAAAGACACAGTACCCCGAAGTTGATCTTCTATCATCCAGACATCTAGCCCAATCAGCATCACAATAACCATCTACAACAAGGTGTCCATAACTCTTGAACAACAGTCCTTTCCCAGGAGAACCTTTCAAGTATCTCAAGATTCTATGTACTGCGTCAAGATGTCCACTTCTAGGCTCATGCATGTATCTGCTCACAACACTTACTGCAAATGCAATGTCCGGTCGTGTATGACACAAGTACAACAATCTTCCCACCAATCGCTGATACCTCTCCTTATCCACTGGCTCTCCTGATTGAGCAGTCACTTTGTGGTTTTGATCAATTGGGGTTGGGGCTGCCCGACATCCTAGCATTCCTACATCGCTTAGGAGATCTAAAGTATACTTCCTCTGAGATAGCGCAATCCTATTGGCAGACCTGGCCACTTCTATGCCCAGGAAGTATTTGAGTTGGCCCAGATCTTTGACTTCAAAGGCCTTACCCAAACACTCTTTCAGTCTTGCTATTTCTTCTTTGTCATCCCCTGTGATAATAATATCATCCACATATACTGCAAGTATAGTGATTTTCCCTTCTTTATGTCTGTAGAACAGTGTATGATCATCGTTACACTGCCCATACCCCATACTACATACAGCACGTCTGAACTTGTCGAACCATGCTCTCGGAGACTGTTTCAGACCATAAAGAGATTTCTTTAACCTGCATACCTTGCCAACCGTCTCAGACGTAGAGAACCCCGGTGGGATCTCCATGTAGACCTCCTCCTTCAAGTCCCCATGCAAGAAAGCATTCTTCACATCAAGTTGATGTAAGGACCACCCGAAATTCGCTGCACAGGAGATCAGGATCCTCACAGTGTTCATCTTTGCTACTGGAGCAAAGGTCTCATCATAGTCAATGCCGTAGGTCTGGCTATACCCCCTTGCCACAAGCCTTGCTTTGTATCTTTCAATCTTCCCTTTTGCATTCTGCTTCACAGTGTATACCCACTTGCAGCTGACTGCCTTCTTTCCTCTTGGAAGAGGTGTTAATACCCATGTCTTGTTCTTACTTAATGCCTCCAGCTCCTCTATCATAGCTGCTCGCCACTTTGGATCCACCAAATGCTTTGTGGGCTGGAGATAATGCTTCATACGAAACATAATTTCCAATATCATTGGCATCGAACCCATACTTTGGCTCTGGTATCCCTGCTTTTGCTCGAGTACCTTTTCTCAACGCAATTGGCAAGTCCTCTGTGTCAGATGAGCTTGCATTGCTGCCTTGATGCTCCCCCTGAACATGATGCTGTCGTCTTGAATATACTTGAGGATTACGCTCCTCATTCACCTTCTGCCACCTATGAGAAGCATCACCTTGCTTCCGTGAATACACCTTTAGCTGCTCCTCTTGCTCTGCCGTCCACCTCGGTACACAACCGATCTGGGTGGGAGCACCGCCTGCCTGACTCGGCATCCCATCAGTCACAATCGGTCCTTCACTCTGTGGTGTTATCATTTCCTGGGGTTGCTGCTCTCTTCGCTGTACTACCGGAATATCACCCTCAATTGGTTGCTGCAGCACTGAATCGGCACCAGAATCGGCACCACCACCACTCTCCCCCTCTTGACCTATCACAGTAGACTGGGTATGGTCAAGACTTTCAAATAATCCACTAAGATCGATTTTCTCACCATAAAATGGTTTGGATTCCCTGAAGGTGACATCCATGCTCACAAAGGTCCTCCGTTCAGAAGGACTCCAACACTTGTAGCCACGCTGCCCAGAAGAGTACCCAGTGAAGATACACTTGACGGCCCGTGGATCCAATTTGCCCACAGATGGCCTGTGATCCCTGACAAAGCAGACACAACCGAACAGCTTGGGAGGAACCACAAAATCATTCTTTCCCAGAAGTAACTCAGAAGGTGACTTCATACCCAGTACTCTCGATGATGTGCGATTGATCAGGTGTGTCGCAGCCATCACAGCTTCACTCCACAAGAATTTCGGCACATTCATAGTAAACATCAGTGATCGAGCAACCTCCAGAATATGGCGATTCTTCCTTTCTGCCACCCCATTCTGAGGAGGAGTATCCGGACATGAGGTTTGATGCAAAATCCCGTGCTCTGATAAGAAAGTCCCAAACACTTTGTTCACATACTCAGTGCCATTATCACTTCTTATCACTTGTACCTGAACATTGAAGTGATTTTTCACATAGGCATAAAAAGTCTTAAAGCATTGGAAAGTTTCATCCTTGTGACGCATCAAATATATCCATGTCATACGTGAGTGGCAGTCGATAAAGGTCACAAGATACTTTGCGCCACTAACCGACACCACCGGACTTGTCCACACATCCGAGTGAACAAGCATGAATGGGGATATACTCCTAAGTCCCTTACTCACATAAGACGTCCTCGTGTGTTTTGCAAACTCACACGCATCACATTTCAGCTTGTTCTTATCGACTCCATGCATTACATCAGGAAACAACCTGAACATTTTATCAAAGGATACATGCCCCATTTTGTAGTGATGTTTCATCGCCACAGACTCTCTTTCTTCCACAATTGCCGCAAACATTGGGCTGCCCGTCTGACCAAGCCCCTCACGGTCCATGTACCACAGCCCCCTACGCCTTATTCCAGTCCCAATCCTCCTTCCAGTCGGCCCGTCCACAATCAAGCACATTTTTCTGTCAACTGTTATCCTACAGTCCACCTGGTCAATTAGAGCACTAAAAGACAACAGATTGACCGGAAAAGATGGCACATGTAGGACTGAAGATAACTTAATATCAGGTGTACATTGAACTGTCCCAATGCCCTTAATAGGCTGCGATGTCCCGTCAGCAGTACATATCGTTTTACTTTGAGAGGGAGTGAGCTCATCATATGACTCAAACTCCCTGAAGTCACCTGCAACATGTTGAGAAGCACCAGAGTCTAGAATCCACTCCGGATCAGTCCTATGAGCAGCAATTGTGGCCTTTTTAGTGCCATCTTCATTGGTACAGATAAAGAGGGCCGAACTTGTCCTCTCCTCCTCGATGACCGATGTCGTGTACATCATGCGAGCCACCTTTGCCCGCGCAGCATCTAAGGACGCTTCGGTGGAGGCCAGACGTGCACGCAGCACAGCTTCCTCCTGGATGGCGGCGAGCAGGGCATCCTCCAAGTCTCTGCTTGCCGAGGCACACCCAACTACATCTCCGCCTCCTCTCAGCACTTCATCTCCTACGTGCCTTCCTCCTCCTTCCTTTGCACCACACGAACATCCATCATCCGACTGCACCGAATCCATGACCCTGGACTCCTCACCACCAGTCATCTTCCTCCTAGGCAGCCACACGCAGCAGCTAGCCTCCTTTCTCCCCCTGGCAAGCAGCTGCACACAGCAGCAACAGCTCCCAGCAGCAGCAACACACCTCCAGGAGTAGTTCCAGCAGCAGCCTCAGTGCTGCCTCTTCTTCCCTTTCAATCAGCAGCAGCAGAAGCAAATCAACACCCTGAAGAGCCCCGAGCAGCTCACTGCCACCTTCTCCTCTCCACACAGCAGCACCTTCTTCTTCTCCTCAGCCACACCACCACTAGCAGCAGCAGCAACTAGTACAGCACCACACAGCAGCACCTTCTTCTTCTCCTCTGTCTAGCAGCTGCTCCAGCAGCACCAACACCAGCAGCAACAGAGTCAGCAGCAGCACCTCTCCGCTCAATCTCTCCACTGCCTTTTCCCCGCTCGCGCAGCAGCAGCAAACACAGACCAGCAGGAGGAGCAGAATCAGCAGCACCACCTCCACACGCACACACCTCACCTCACCTCCACGCAGCCGGCGCCCAGCTCCGCCACCTTCTTCCTCCGCAGCCAGCAGGACCCGAGTCCCCGCGCGCTGCGCCTCCTCCTCGCTGGCGCGCGCAGTCCTGCGCCTCCTGCAGCACCCGCCGCGCCGCCCTTCCGCAACGCACGCAGCCCGCGCACAGCGGCCTCTTCTCGCCTGGCCCCGCCGCCTCGCCGGCGAGCGACTACGCCGCCTGGTCTGATACCATGTAGAAACAGGGAGAGGGGAGTACCTTCAGACAGCCCTCTAGCTGGTGTCTGGTGGCTCGCGCGAGTTGGTCTCGTGTGTGGCGGCTCTCCTGGACAGAACGGGAGCACTCTCCTTCTAGGTCAGTGGTCACTTGGCTGACATGGGCCTGGGCCTCATGGGCCTCACATACAACAGAATCATTTAAAATTCATAACTGGTGTCCTACTTGAAATCTACACTTAATGTGATCAATATATGATAGCTCCAGCCAGAAAACCCCCAATAAGATGGGATAAGTTTGATACCCTTTCCCATCTTCCATGCCAGCTGCCCTCCTCAGTACGGAAGTAGTGATCTCTAAGGGTCACAACCTATTGGAATGTTTTCCAGGCTTCATTGAGAATTGCTTACTTGAGTCTATTGTGATGCAGTTGCAAACCAGAATATGCATCTAGGATCTGGAATTCTTATTGCAGTGCCAGTTCCCAAGCAACATGCAGCTTCAGGAAAGATTATAGAGTCTGCAATACAGCAATCCCTCAAGGAAGCAGAGTAGAGTCCCAGTTCCCAGTTCCTTGCTCTCTTTTCTCTCTCTGTATGTGTACGTGTGCACGTGCAGGTGGGTTAACATGTATTTTTATGAACAATATAAATGTCAATCTAATTATTTTGCACTTTGTTTCTCAGTGATAAAAAGATAATAGGAAACGCAATCACCCCCTTCATCCTTGACAGAGTGAAAGTACTAACTGGAGGATCGTCATTGGAAGCCAGTATCCTATAATTTTATTTTCGACCTGTGGTATATTTTAGGGATATTGCATGATTTTGCCTATTTCTTAAATGTGTGGTTTGTCTTTTCTAACAAATAAATATTGAATTGGAAGAAAATGACGAAGGCACAGGTGGGCATACAATTCTTGCCCCTTTTTTCTTGTTCCTCTTGTGGTTTCCCTACCCTTGCAGAAACTTCTCCTTAACTTATTCAGATATTGCACTTGTGAAGAACAATGCTCTCACTGGTGCTAAAATTGCCGTAGCCCTTTCTGATCTTCGCAAGAGAGCAACAAACAGTAAGCTGATACTAACTTCACTAAAAAAACAAGCGGTTTACCATCTTTAGAAGCAACAACATCCTGATCCTACCACGCGTGATTCAGGGTTTGGAAAAGTGCCAGCGAACGGCCTGGTCCCCACTTTCCAAGCCCTGGTCTGCTCATGCCAAACCTTCCATGTTGACCCCTTGATCCACTGGATATGTATATCATTGTTTCTATTACATGTATCAAAACAACTCGAATTTCAATATGAAAATACAATTTCAAAATGCAGGTGGCCGAAACTAGGCAAAGAACCGGAGCTGTTGAAGCTAGATCGTAGGCAGTTCCAGTTTAGATGAGCTCAAACCTTGATATGATTAAACCATAAACGAGGAAAATTTGCTGCTGATGCCGGCTTGCATGATCTATTCTAGGTTATCGAGAAACCACGGTAGAGCTAGGATTTATGATGGCAAAATCTGACTGTTTTGACCTGCTGTAACAGGGCCTGTGAGGTCTGCGCTATAAAGCTCCTGCTGAAGGAGCCTGTGAAGTTGATGATGCCAACAGTTGATCGGAACTGGAGAGTCACCTCTGAAGCCGCCAAAGACACATTCCTTGCACATCGTGTATCATCTGGCTTGCGCATTCCGTTCTTGCTTTTTATGTATCTTGTTAGAAGGCTGTGTCAGCAGTAACATCTGAATAAATAAGTTTTTGTGGACGTCTGGTTCTGGCACTAAGAAAGTATTACTGCCTTTGTTGCATAGATAAATGGGAAGCTGGATGCATGGTCGGAAGGGACGGCAAATTGGGAGCTCCTATGTGACGCCTGTTGCATCAAATGGGCGCCGCTACGTCTCCAGGTTTTTTTTTTTTTGAAATGTAAAAAAAAATGTAATGCAGTGTCAAAGCAACTTTTAAAAAATGTTCATGGCATTGAAAAAATGTTCACGTGTTTCAAAAAAAGGTTTCTCGCAATTTAAAAATGTTTATACAAATGTTTGCACAATTCAAAAAAATTGTACCATTCAAAAAAAATGCTTGTGACATTTTTAGAAAAGTTCACGCGTTTCAAAACAAATGTTTGTAATATTTTGAAAATTGTCTGCGTAGTTTAAAGAAAGGTTTCGTGCCATTAAAAAAATCAATGTGTATTTTAAAAATGTTAACGTGTATTCAAAAAAATGTTCAAAACATGTACATTTTTTTAAAAATGTACATCATATATTCAAAAAACATTCAACGTGTATCAAAGAAATATTTCATGTGTATGCGAAAAATGTACAATATGTATTGATAAAAGTAGACATGTGTTAAAAAAGAAACCAAAGAAAACCGGTGAACAAACACGGAACAATGAAATAAAGAAAATGGCCCATAGAAGCTTCTAAACCCGGACTCGTAAAACCACATTGGAGAACCCATATTGGGCCAACCCATTAGCGATCGGCTACTGCGAGACGGAATACCAACTCGTAGTAAGCGAGATATAGCTCCCACGGCGACAAACAGTCGATGTTTCGCACAGGCGCGCTACCGACAGGAGCGACTGGTGCACTACAGCGAGCATTTGTTTGGTTTTTATTCGGTTTTTAAAATATTTCTAAAAATTCAATGTTTTTTGAAATTTTGAGATTTGTTTTTGGAAAACGTGAATAATATTTTGAAAAGCATTTTTGTAGATTCCGAATATTTTTTAATTTTTTTAACATTCTTTAGAAAATTGCAAACTTTTTTTAAAAAGGGAGCATTTTTTGTAATTCGGAAAATTATTTAAAAATCCAAATATTTTTTAAAAGCATGACAATTTTTCAAAAGCGCAATTATTAAAATTTTAAAAAATCCCAAACATTTGTTTAAAAGATGGTGAGATTTTTGGAAAAGGGGAACATTTTTCAGAAAAGGAACATTTTAAAAAACATTTTTGAAGTAAAAATAAAAAAATTTAAAACCAAAAATCGGACATGAGCCTTGTGGAAAGTTCCTAAAACCGGGATTTTTGTAGAGCACATGTAGCTGCTAAATGGACAGGCACATCTTGTTCGCTCAGTCATTCGCCCATGCGAAGCGTCGACTGTTTGGCGCAGAATGCGTCAAATAGGGATTTTCGGCAAATCCTCACGCAGCTGGTTTGGTTCCCACGATTTGGGCTTACAAGCACACTAGAAGTCCATTCTAAGGCCATGTTCTATTGGTATCTCTTCCGAGCTTATTGAGAAGCCACCAAAAGAATTGGGCCGTAGAGGGATTGGTAATTTGGTATCCGCTCTCTTCCCACGGAGTTCTTGTTCATATGACTGTTTTCATGGTTCTTTGCAAATGGCCTAGCTCGGGTCAAAGAGAGTCTTTTTTTAAAAAGGATTACATCTATTAAAAGATTCATCGGACGTACAAAACCATTTTGAACATAATAAAAATTACATCGAGGTCTATGGATCACCGAACGACAATTGTCGCCGCTAGAACGGGTTGTTTTCGTCGCTTCCACGCTGAAGCCGGCCTGACCTTGTCGATGACAACCAAGAAGTCTTCGTGCATGTGCCCCTAAGGACTAGTGCCCGAAGCCGTAGTCGCCGATGTTGAATCCTTGAATCGATCTGAAGAACCTGACACCAAATCTCGTCGTTGCGTATGTATGACGAGAAACCCGAACCTTGCGCTCCGAGGAGCTAGCAGGAATCTACGCCGGAGCTCCTTCTAATCCGTCCCAATGGACGAATTTGAGGAGGATCGGAGCCCGGAAGACTGACTCGAAGAAGAAGCGCCGCCATCCCTCCGAGCGCCGCCCCTGTGAGGACTAATGTCAAGTTTAGGACTTGAACTCTGATGGGTTGGGAATACCACTGTTCTCCTAATCATCCAATAGGTTGGTTCGAGTCAGCTATATAAGTTGAGTTGACGAGTATTCGATTGGTCAAGAAGAGATATACAACTTTTACATCATAACAGTTATGTATTTAGAAAAGGAAAATACATATGAGCTTTCTAATAGTATCATTTTTACTATGTATAGCTTGTATTACGTTGGTCAAATCGTCCATGAAGAAAGAGGGATATAAACCAAAAAATAGGCAGTGTGTATGGACATGAATTTTTGAGACATGGTTTCACACGCACCCGTTATGAATAGTAAATTTAGAAAAAAACTAGAAAAAATGAAAAAAAATCTGAAAATCATTTTTGTAGTATACATGATTGACCATTCTACTCGAGTATGAAGTTTGACAAAGAAATGACACCCATGACATTTTGGGCAAAAAAAACAAAATATGTGATGTATTTAAAAGCACGATTTGAAGGAATAGTAAGGTCGGATTGTATTTTCTTCACTACAGAATACCCCGATGTTATTCTTTCACGAAATTTCATACATGAGTAGAATGGTCGATCAAGTTTGATATCTCAAAATTCAGATTTTTTTTTTAATATTTTTTTCAACTTTACTATTCACATGGATGCACGTGGAACCATGTTTTTTTTTGAAGGAGCACGTGGAACCATGTTCATTTGTGTATTTTCGGTATATGTATTAGAAAATACTAGCAAGTGTGCCCGTGCGTTGCAACGGGAGACAAAAAAAATTATGCGCTAGTCAAATAAGTATGACTCAATACTCTGACATAAAAGTGTCTCCTATTTTAACACGGTGGCTCACCATGTTGTCACTTATTTTTCTTCCCTTGCTGATGATGGTTGCGATGTCCACGTGATCACAATGCATTTAACGTGGTAAATCCCAAGGCTATGAGCTTATCACTGCACGCCACACCTTTCATTATGTTGCGCAAGAAAATGTTTACAACTTTAAAAACAAATCTCATCGACCACGAACTACTCCCAACTCCTAGACATATAAAGACTTTCAAAAAACTAATCAAATCCTAGACATAAAAGTTTTTTGAATCGATGAACGGGTTTCCGAATCAACAAACATTTTAAAAAAATTGGATTTTTTTCAAAAAAAATACCGTACATTATTTTTTTACGAACATTTTTTGAATTCATGAACAATTTTTAACTCAGCAAACATTTTTTGAACGGATGAGCTTTTTGGGAACAAATTTTGAAATTTGATTTTTAATTTATGTAAACATTTTCTAAAATTTCATGGACATTTTTTTTCATATTCCGGAATATGTTTTGAATACACTATCATTTTTTCAAAATCATGAACATGATTTTATTTCCTAACCATTTTTCCAGATCGCGGTTATTTTTTATAATTTGCAAACAGATTTGCAAAAACCGCCAACTTTTTTAAATCCGCGAAAATTTTATGATTTTGTTAACATTTTTTTGAATTCAAGTATATTTTATGATTTCTCAAACATGTTTTGAAAACTCACAACTTTTAAAATTTGAAAATCCCGAATTGGTTTAAAGAAGGAAGAAAACAGAATGAGGAAAAAAAGACAAAAAACGAAATAAGAAAAATAGGGAATCAAGCCACGCATATGGGCCGGCCCATAAAAACGCATATGTGAGGGAGGACTTACATGTAAAAAGAAGGAGGGGGAAAAGCGTTGGGACTGGGGATCGAACCTGGGTCTCTCGGTTGGAATCATTAGGCCTTAGCCACCGTGCTGTATACGCGTCTTTGAATCTTCTCAGTATCACATTTTATAAAAGAACGAAGCAGGCGCGACTTCGGAAAGGAAAAACGAATCGTTTTTTTCACTTATGGATGGCATAATGGGTAATTTATAGCAACTTCGGAGGTATTTTTTTGGACGGACGACCAGAAGTTATCCTTGCTTTATTATTTACTAGTAAAGTGCCCGTGCGTTGCAACGGCTCAAAAATAAATAACTATCTTCTCATGAATCTAATAAAAAAATTGCTTATTGGAAATTGTATATTTAGTGTTAGTAGTATATGAGTTGCAATGTATGAAAAAATATAACTTTGATCCTCATTCAGAATACCCGCAGAGTGCAGACAGTTTTACGACAAATCAATGATACCTAATGAATTTGAGAAAAAAACACAATCAACAACATAATATGCAACCCGTCATCATCAACATAACATGCAAGTCAACGGGGTTAGACCCGATGTTGTGACAACACTCTAGCACTTCATCAACAAAAATGGTACAATGTTTTTAGATGAAATGATCGGGAAGACAAAATGAAACAAATAGCAAGCAGAGAAATATTACTTACGTACTATGTAAATTAGGTTTTGTCAACAGAAGTGGTATAATATTTACAACTATATGACAAAATTGGGTTTCATGAAGTAACAATAAGCATCAGACTAAATACTTCCTTACTTACTGTGGACTCCAAATTAGTATATGCTCTATAAATGAGGTTTTCGACACAAAAAAAAACATCACTATTGGCTAAGCAGAAGCTTAATAGACTAAACTCTAGGAGTTTGGAGCAAAGTGGGCTGAGGTGACGTGTGACTGCTTCTACTCCATGCGTTCCAAAATACTTGAAGTTCTAGATTTGTTCCAAGTCTAATGTTGATATATTTTTTCTATAGACTATGGAGAATTTGCATGGCTAAAGCTAAAGCATACACTTTTCAGAGTGACTAACAACCGGAACGAAGTAAGAAATAAGCAAATCCTTGTAGTACAGCTAAAGATGAATATAACATACCGAGTAATTATGCATCTGTAAACAACATCATTCTAAATGTACAAAATTTGATTTCAAACGAGTCTTTGCCTCGGTGAACTCCGAAGTTTCCTTGCCTAGCTATCATTCTGCACCAAGTGATAACTTGCAGCAAAGCACCTAATCAGATAGAATAGCAACTAAGCCCTCTATTCCTTACCCTAGCTTTCCATCTGCGCTAACTGTGGTAGTAAATAATGTGTTGCCAAATTATTTCTTCCCCACCTTTCCATTTGCACTAACTTTTTTTTGGAAAAGGAGGATAACCCCCGGCCTCTGCATCAGCGTGATGCATGCAGCCATATTATTAAGCCATAGCTTTTCATCTGCACTAACTAAAGTAGTAAATGGTGTCTTGTTATTTCCTAAATAAAAGGGTCAAAAAAACTGTTAAGTGTGTAGAGGTAAACATGAAAGTAGACAAACAGGAAACTAAAGATTCAGGAAAACCTACCAATATCTAAGGTAACGATTCAGTATGTACAGGTGGCCAGCATGTCATGTTTGGTTGGGTTATACTCACATGCACTTCAAGGGTAATCAAGTAGATAAGCACCAGTTTAAATTCAAACCAGAACCTCATGGCGTGATCTCAAATCTGCATGCACACTCACATCCTAGCACACGATTTCTGAAACCACACTACACAATCTGAACCACAGAACTACACCCAGCCATTGTGGATTTTGTAATTAAAGAGAGAGAAATGTGAGGCACCTCCATGTTGAGCACTTGGTTTGGACACGGGTGGTGGGCTGGGGTGCAGCTGTGCGAGCACCCAAACTGGTTGACGCTCACCTCTCTACTTATCCACTTAGCTGTTAATATCGGCACTCATTTTGGTGCTTAGTGTGGCCAACTACAATGTGACCCCATATACCGAAGTAGAGCAATATCATATGAGTAAGTAAAATCCTTGTTTCCATTATGATAAATCACTATTAGATTCTTGAATAAGACTAAACAAGTACTCTTGTTTTTATTTCAGCAAAATAATTAATGGTTGTTCTGCTTAAACGCTTTCATCACTGATCATGCGTCATGACCATCCATGGAACATTCGTCCTTTCTCGGGGTAGATGATGATTTCAAATTCATCTTTTGGATGTTTTTCTTGGTGTAAAAAAATATATCTTGCGCACTATGCTGTAGAATTCTCTGCGCAAAATATAATGTAAAAGTAATAGGAAGGAGATTTTTGCTGCATGTATATCAAAGAAAGCACCAAGGTAGATGGCTTACTCCCATGGATCGTCACCCTAATTATCAGTATACACAATCTGCCTCTCTCTTCAAAGACATTAGTTCACCGTCAAATTAAAACATCTTGTCTAGTTCAACTTTGAGTTCATCATAGTGACTAAACTTTGACATAACCACTGATATACCAAGTGCAACACCTTGCGTATGAACCTGCAAAACCATGGTGAATGTCATATAAATTAATCTCTTGGTATTGCTAATGCTAATTGGACTGGTGTTTGTTTCTTTCCCGCTCTTACGATCGTAGTAGTACCAGTCCGCGAAGGACACAAACAAACACCAAACTTGCAGCAAAAACACATGCGGGCATGCGGCAACATGCAGTTTGAATTATTCTGGTCCACTTTTATATCTTTCCTATTTTTCATTCATTGATCAGGGTCATCATGAGCAACGCCAATTCTTATTCTTATGCAGAATATCATAGAAGATTAGCCGCTCCTTTCCTCCCTTATTTTTCAACCTTAAATGAGCAGCGCGCATTATATGATTAGCCTCTCGTTTCCTCCTTCCTTATTTTTATTTTTCGTCCTTATTAAATGATAATATGCAGCAGCGCATATATGGAAAGATTATGCTCTCTTTCCTTCCTTCCTTTTTTCTGTCACGTCGTCTCCTCAAATTATGCTGCATGCATGCCTGTCTCATGAATCCGTATAGCCTCTCTTTCCTTCTATTTCTCGTGTAATTAACGCCCCTCTTTCCTTCTTTTATCTCTTTCCTTCTCGTGTAATCAGCCTCTTTTTCTTTTCTCATTTATCCTTATGATCTCTGAGAAGGCTTCCTGATATCTATAGAAAATTAAAGAGGTATATAAATGAGATTGATTGGATATAAAAGAGCGAGGTGGGACTTTTTAATTTGTAGCGCGGCCTAGCTCAGTTGGCTTTGACATTACGTATCTGACGGGAGGTGTCGAGTTCAATTCCCCTCACCAGAAGATTTTTTTGCATCTGGGGCCGTCAGAAACTGTAATCGGGATAGGTGGGCCTTATTCGCTGGGCCAGCTCATGGGCTGGTTCGTTCTCTTTTCGTTCGATTGGGCCTTATTCGCTAGGCCAGCTCATGGGCTGGTTCGTTCTCTTTTTCGTTCGCTTCACCTGTCTCGGTGCCGATCGATACTGACGCACTAACGATGGTAAAAACGGTTGACGGACGAAACGGACGAAAATTTAAGGGGTAAGAAGCAATAGCCCCTTTATTATAACTAGTAAAAGTGCCCGTGCGTTGCAACGGGAAATGTAATTAACAAGTGCGTCAAAACATCCATCGATATGACACAACAACATTTCGGACGGTGCAACCTGGCGGCAACAGGGGCGCATACGAAGTTCTAGCAGAAATGCATATCATTCGGATATTAATAGGCATGACATGCGATGCTTTTGGTACAATTTTTGTAAGATAATTCTGTCACACCAACCATGAATAAAATCGTGAACCAACCTATGGTTGGATGGTTAGAGGGACAGTGGTATCCCTAGCCCACCAGGGTTCAAGTCCTGGTGTTCGCATTATACCTGGATTTGTTTCAGGATTTTCAGCGATACGTTTTCAGTGGGAGGAGACGTTTTCATCGACAATGAGGCGCCTACTGTGACTTCGTAAATCTCAAGATGATATGACGGCTCAGTCTCTCAGAGGTACTTATAAGGGTAGGGCGTGCGCATGTGCGTTCATATGGATGAGTGTATGTATGTGTGTGTATATATACGCTTGCATCTGTTTTGTATAAAAAAACATGAATAAAATCAAAGTGCAACAGAACAATTAGATTGGAATCTACTCCCTCTCTTTTAGTTTGTTTGGGCTATCTCAGGAATCTCAACAAAGATAGATAGTTAAACTCATCGTAGGGAATCAATTTCACATGCCCACTTCCAATTAGCACAATTGCTTTTCTCCTAAGAAATGGATTAACCCGTGCATAAATTCCTGGATTATAGAGGAAAAATCTCGGGGAAATTTATCTTGGCCCGGAGCTCATGTGCAGTTACTCGCACATGCGCACCCGCTGGGTACGGGGAGTTAATTCCCTAATTAATTTAATTATGGCCAGCCAATCAATAGTCATGCATGTTGTCCCTCCTCCGTCCCATCCCATTAGCATTTTTTCTTCCTAATTTTCCTGTTCCACCCAACGTGCATCATGTCCCTCCTTTTTTATGCCTCAATCCCATCCGATTTAATTGGAGCCATATATAGTTGTTTCATCCGCGCATGTCCCTCCCTCAATCAATCAGCCATATATATTTGCTCCAAACGTGCATGTCCCTCCTCCTTTTTTCTTCCTCAATCCCATCCGATTTAATTGGAGCTAGCCAGCCTGCATCCGTTTCATATTCCTCCTCCTTTTTCTCGATTTATAATTCCTTTGTTCCCTTTGTTTCTCGAGGCTTGCTGATATGCAACTTTTAAACGTATATAAATAGGTGCAATTTTTAATAAAGAATCCAGGTGGGACTATTGGATAGAGAACCCTACTTTGTAGCAAATATTGTATGTATCAATTTTTGGCTGATCGGTTCTTCTCCTGTGGACATAAGAAGAAAAAAGGTGGAGGAAGGAGTGGTTGCGACACGCACGTGGCCCATTTAAGCCCTCGAGGCTGGCCCAGCAGGGCGCCCACGTAACATGCACCAAGTGTTTTATTTTATTTCTCAATACCAATAACATCTGTACTTCCTTTCTTTCAGCAAGAACGTTGGTTGGTTGAGTTGGTTTGAGCGTACGTGCTCCTTTCAGGCAACCACAGTTCGAGTCGTTGTTGGCTCACAATTTCTGTTTCTTTTTTGATGAAAAAGCACGGTTCAGAAGCAGGACGGATGATCGTTTTACGGTAAAAAAAAACTAACCGCGGGACGAAACTAAATTGCAACGGGAGAAAATCGCATAACCTGCTCCACATGCCACTATGCGCCAGTTCTTATATCGAACTGACATTGTGAAAGTAATGTTATTGTCATCATGTATAGTATAATTGTTGGTGCGTCAAAACAAAGGTATAAATATTCTACTTGCTAAACATCAATCTTGTCAAACATAAGATCTTCATACACATCGAACAACATGTTGATAATAAATCAAGATGTTTCATCTATGATAAAAATAACAAACTTCTTGCTTAGGTGAACCGAGCAAGCAACATATGAAAAATGGTGTTTAAATTTTACGACGGGCTAACAATGAAACCAACCATTTACGTATACTGTCCAATGTGTTATGTAAAAATTTCAAATGGCATGAAACAACTGATTCAAGAACTGGCGTCATATTACAAGCTATACGCTCGAGTCGGTCTGACCATCTTTCTTATAGTTGCAAAACAAATATTTCTTGAGAACTTGCAAGTAATTATTATGATTATAATCTAGAGAACTACCTTGTCCTACTAAAGAAGAAACAATCCAAGAACAATCCCCCTTGCTCAGTTGTAGCATTACAACACAAGTAGCATCTGATTCTGATCTCACCCTCTCTTACTGGTTATGAACTTCAGTTGCCTTGCTCCTCCGCTTAGGCCCGTGTCGCCTCGACAATTTGGTCTCTTTGGTCGCCTCACACTCAACATCCTGCAGTTTCCTAATGAATTCCATTCGGTTTCAACTCAAGCAAGTTTGCTAGTACAATAAAAATTGCAACCAAACGATATGGGCAAACTTGATCATGTCCTAAGTTGTCCTCTGATCCAGCAAGCAGCTTATCGAGGCGGCTCCAGCCAGCACGTCATAGGATCAAACGGCCAGACCCTGCAGATTTTTTGTTTGAAGAATTCATGCAAGAAATAGAATCCAAGTGTAACTTCCATATATAGTATATACTCCCTCTGTAAAAAATATATATATAAGAGCGTTTAGATTACTAAAGTAGTGATCTAAACACTTTTATATTTGTTTACGGAGGGAGTAAGAAGCGAACCATGTACCTACCTTCGTCTATATATTTATTGGGACGACATAAGCGACAATAGTGTGGACCCAGTATAGCTGTATAGGATACCCCCAAGAGGATATGGTATCATGAGACTGTGGCAATGACTTTAGATAAATATAGAAGATAAATTTTATATTCACTTGACACTCAATAATTAGCAAACCCTCAATGGTGTTCCATTCCATGATATAAGCTGCAGCTGCAGGGAATAGCAATCCTCTGGATCAGCAGCAGAATTATTCACTTACTTATTTGGTATCTGGATCTTTTAGTACATGGGAAATTAGAAGCTACTGTACTTTAGATTCTGACAACAAACAACAAACTCGTTATACGCCTACACTAAAGTGGTCTGCTCAATTTACTCCTTTATTATTTTCAATTATATACATGTTCTCACTACTGCTACTGAATATGAAGGCGTTTTTCATACTGCATTTTTCCAGGCTTCAGCTTACATGCTTTTTCCTAAGCTTCCATGTCTGAAACGTAGTTAGCACTCTGTACTCATATAGGACTTATAACCATATATATAGGCATTTCGTATTGGCAGTGGAAGATACTGTGGAACGTAAAGTCTGTAAATTGTAAATTAAAAAAAACGATGACATGAACATAGAAGGCATGTGTCTCTTACAACTACATCATGTCCATCTAAAAAGCAATTGTCAGTCTAATATATTTTCAGATTAGGCTCGCTCGTTACCATACAACTTTTAGAAGGAATAAATCATACATTACACAAAAACTCTAGAGAGAAAAATAGAATAAGGGAAAGAACCTTGAACCACCGACACACACAACTTACAACATAGAACCTCTGTTGAAGTTGCAACATTTGCACCTCTTCAAGCGGCAGTCCCCCATGCCAAGTCTCTGCTTCTAAGCCAATCAGTAAAACATAGCCAACAGTCAATTATTCGGTTTATTAAATCTACATGCTATTTGAGCCGCTGTAATCTTTGCTCGCATGCATTTGTTAGAAAATTAGGGGCATCCTTAAGCAAACAAACAAATTAAGAGAAGACCAAAACAAAGGAGAAACACGGTTGATAAGGACCTGAAGTGCTATTTTTGTCATGCCGTAATTACATAAGAATATGTGACTAAAACATCTCTAAACAGAGGACCGACAGACATGGCATTTTTAATACCATGGAGACTTAAATTGTGTGTGACCTTTGCAGTTGGGAATTTCGTCAAATTCCAATGAAAGGAGTTCGGAGACTACCTTGTAAGTTCTTCTACATCATGAATCTCTTTGCATCATTCAATTCTTACTTTACAAACAGCAGCATCCATTATATGAGGGCTATAGTATGTTTGATTGACACATTACGTGCACCAATGTGTAAACCTGAGTTCAACACCTACCATCGCATTCAGTTATTCACTTTCTTTTGTTATACGATTTCGTATGCACCCACTCAAGCAGCCCCAAACTGAGTAAAAAGGGGAAAAAATCATAATCTATCAGGAAATATAAAATGCATAGCAACAACAAGCAGGAGCACGTTTAGGCTGCAGTACAGCCTAAAAACTGCTAACCAAATCTAAGCACAATAAAATAGTTATAGGCAGATCCATGACATCTATATTCTTACCGAATTGGTAGCCTATCTCCAAGTATTTCATTCTTCATTGTAGAAATTTGTCGAGAGCACTACTAGACAAACTGAAATTGCACTCGACGCAAGACAAATATCAGAAGATGGATGTTGCTTCCCTGGGTGGATTCCCAGATTCAATTCATCAGGAAGAAGATTGTAGGGCATAGAGGAGAGCACGTACTAAATTCCACCGTGGTCAGACATACTACTTTTTGTCCTATAAGCAGAGGACTTGGGAGCAGGATTCGAGAGCAATCCGCCACTGCGATGTTGTGCTCAAGCAAGAGGAGGGGCACGGGGGGAGGAAGCAGGTCAGCGTTCTGCGGAAGGGGCAGTCGTGCATCCCCCCATGGAGTACGCGAGCTGCCTCTGACCGCCGTTGAACCCCTCGCCGGCGCCGCCAGCCGACGAATCCGCCCTCCCCCTCGCTGGATCCAGTACACCACGAGCCTCAAGCCACCCTGCCGCCGCGCTCCTTCTACGCCTCGCCGCCGGCAAGCCTTGCCGCCGCCGCTCGGATTCGCAACAAAAGGACAGACATGTTAATTTCCATGGCAAACATGGCGCCGCCTCGAACAACCCTGGCGCCTAGCAAGGTCCCGCCGTCGCTCGCCTGGATCCGGACCCGGCCGTCGTTCCGCGAGTCCAGCCCGTCCGCCGCCGCCCTGTGTAGACCTCACTCGACCGGATCGAGCAGGATAGTCGTCTGCCTTCCCACACGCTGTTTGACCCGCCTCGATCCGGAGATAGGGAGGGGTAGGCGCGCCGACGAGGCAGGCGGTGGCGACGCGTGGTGAGGCGGGGAGGGACGGGGCGTGGCAGGAGGTGCACCGACGGTGGAAGGCCGCGAGCGCCGGCGAGTTAGGTGGTAGCGGCGCGCGGTGAGGCGGGGTGGGGCTGGGCGTGACCGGAGGTGGCGGCTGGCTGGAGACGGGATCGGGATGCACGGTAATGGGGGTGGATGGGTTATTTTTTTTCTCTCGCACGTACCGATTCGTTGACTTACTTGGAGGATTGCGGGTTGATTTCAAAGAAACACAGGGGCTTTTTCGCAAAATCGCCGACGACGTAAAACCCAATTTGCTTTATTATTATTAGGTAGAGATATAATAATATATAATATATAATATATATATATATATATATATATATGTATATCTATACCTATATATATATATATAATATTAATTATTAATTATTAATATTATTAATATTAATTATCTCTACTCCTAAAGTCTCAGTTGGTAGTCTCCGTTCCACGGTTAATTTTCGTCCCACCTCCCCTGGTTTATTTTCGTCCTCCCTCCCACCTCACAGGTACACACGTCGAACCAAAAAAAAAATCCCAGCGAAGCCCCCACGCAGTCCACGGTTCCACCTCCCGTCGCACCCATGAAAAACCTACGAAAAAAAATCTACGAAAAAAAACCAGCGAAGAAAAAACCCTCCCGTCGCACGCACGCACGACTCGTTCGCCTCCTGCCCTCGAGCGAGAATCAATCGCACGCACGAGTCGATCGCCGCCGCCGCTCCATCCCTTCGCCGCCGCCGCTCCATCCGTTCGCCGTCGCCGCCGCACATCAAAGCCGCCGCCATCCATCGAGGGATCCACTTCAGGAGACGCCGTCGATCCCGTTGAGGACCCGCCGCCGATCACGTCCACGATCCGACGACGATCCCCTTCAGGATCCGCACGCCGATCCCCTGAGCCGGCGCTGATCCCCGTTGAGCAGCCGCCGACGAGATCATTGCGGATATAGGTATTATTTGAAGTTTATACACAGTTTATACACCGTTCATACAGCCATCGCATGTTCACACATCCAATAATGTGTTAACGCCCCCCCTCCATTCATCCTCCTGTCAGCCGTTGCGTGTTCACACAGCCAAAAAATAGTTTATACACAAATTATATTTACTTTGTACTCCCTCCGTAAATGTCAGCCATTGAGGGAGTACTACATAACTATCTTGGAGTTTAATTCGTAACATGGCAAGCACAGTACAGGATGATTGCTGTGGTCCTGGTCCTTGTCTTCTGAAAATCAAGAAAAAAACTTGGTCCTGTTCCTTGTCTTCTGAAAAGCAAGAAAAAAGGCAATGCGTTATTTTGCTACATACATCAAACAATGATCTTTTCGTGTCAGGGAGCTGCCATTACATAGGTACGTATGGGGAATTCAAAAAGCAAGGCAAGTGAACATCAACCAGACGAGGACTTACCTACAGGTATATTTCACGCTATCAGAAATTCCTACACATGGCAAGCACCATGCCCTTCTGACAGTGACATGGTGTATATACATAATGTGTTGCATGCCATATGGACGGGACAAATGTTGACCAATACAAGGCAAGCATCATACCCGTAGCTGAGAATGTTGACGATAGTTACTCAATGGGTCCAGGTATAAGACTGTGTGAATCATGCTGAGAATGTTGCCTGCATACTTTGTCACCTATATATCATTGGCCTTGTATTGCTCCAGGCTACAACACATCAGATGGATCAAGCTTGCTACGGGTAGGAGACCATCATGATGCTTCGTTGCCGGCTCCGAGTAATCTCACAGTGGTTTATGGCACATATGTACCACAAAATTCAAATGGTACTGACCGATCCGCCTTTCATATGAAACAATTTATGCTTATGGGTGTTCATCTTCATGTACAACATACGGCATTTTTGTTGATCGGTTACCTGTAGGTTCTGATAATACGTGTGAGGGGAATCCGGTAGGGCTTGATGTGAGTGGGAGGGAATGTCCACTGTCTACTTCATCATCCGAGCACCAGACAAGAGGAGTTGTCTTGAGTGATAATGCGCGGGAGCACGTTAATACCCGCACGCAAGCTGATTATCAGAATAAAAAAGATGGGTGTACGGTCAAGGTCCAATATGAAGAACAACCTTCACTTACGATATCTGGTGAGTTTGTTTAATGATTAATTGCATACTACGTCTGAATGCCCGTGCGTTCTGCCAACCAACACACCTACATCACATGATATTCATGCTATCCATGTCACGTTTGGTTCCTTTAATGATGAAGAATTAGCTAGCATGCAACATGATAAAGAAGGTAATCGGGAGCTTATAAACGCACGGAGGCGGGCATCTTATCGGAAGAAAAAGGAGGGTACGACCAAACTACAAGATGATGCACAAGGTATTCCCCGGCATGCTTATCCACCCTCCAATGCGATGTATTCAGAAGTGGATCGGGCAGGTTTGGTCCATTTTCCTTGTTAAGCTTTGTCGGCTTTCTGGTTTGTTCTTTTAACATGATGCAGACGACCCAGCATCCGAGCAGCAGACAACAGGAGCTGTATTGAATGAACGCAAAAACTACACTGACGAAAAAAGGGAGCAGTTCAACGCACAAAGGCGGGCTGCTTATCGGAAGAAAAAAGAGGAGGATACGGTCAGATTACAAGAGGAAAATCAGCCTTCCCTTTCAATGTCTGGTAAGGTTTTTTAATGTTCAGGTGCTGACAAAATTAAATTGAGTACGCTTACCTCATTACTGTTTAACAAATTTGGAGAGTAACCTATTGTTCAACCAGACAACACAAATATGTCTCGCTTGGAAGACTTCTCACATGCCATACTCATTCTTTTTCGGCTTCGACTAACTCTCATATCTCTGGTAGACAAAAGGGAACTTATCAACGCGCGCAGGCGGGCATCTTATCGGAGTAAAAAGTCAGATGGTACGATCAAGCAACAAGACGATAGGCATATTGTTCACCGCCCCCCTCTCTGTGATATCACGAATGTTCAGCAACCTTCACATGTGATATCAGGTACACTTGTGAAATTTTGCAATGTCGTCAATTATATTGAGCGTAGTCGGTAAGCATTCAATGTCAGGTTCTGTTTATCTTCTTTTTGTCTTCTGATTATGTCCTGAATTACACCAGGGGTTGTCTCAAATGACGCCAAACAAACCAGGGAAAAACGTGTGGTACATTGCAACGATACCTTGTCACAAGAAAAGAGGGAACAGATAAACGCCCAGAGACAAGCTGCTTATCAGAAGAAAACTGATCTGCTTATCCAAGATGAAAATCTGCGTGCCCTTAAGATATCAGGTAAGATTGTTTTATGTTTCATCTTAACCTGTATGTATGTATGTATGTATGTATGTATGTATGTATGTATGTATGTATAAATTAAGAGTTGCATGCGGTTGACGTTAGGGTCAGTAGCTTCATTCAGTTTTGAACCATTAAGTTCTAAGTATGTTCTCACAACTTTGTTTAACCAGACAACCCAACTAGCTCCAGCTATACATCATTCTCGCATAATGATGCAACATTTCCTCCTTCAACTACGGTCACATCTGGTGTCATTCATGACAAAGATCTACAAGGTAGTCATATTGTACGTATTCCATAATCATTTGATGTCAGGTTATGTTTTTTTCTCTGGCTTTTGAGTATGTCCTGAATGACACCAGTAGCTGTCTTGGATGACACCAAAGAAACTAGGCAAAAAAGTGAAGATGATCGCAAGAGAGAGCATAGAAACACCCAGAGGAGAGCTGCTTATCGGAAGAAAAAAGATCGGCTTGTCCAAGATGAAAATCTGCCTCCCCTGTCGACATCAGGTAAGAGTGTTTTATGTTTCATCTTGACGTACATAGTTTATAATTATATAGCAAAATAATCGTTAAATGGGTATACGCTTGAGTCAGTAGCGACATTCGTGTTTGAAGCATAAAGTTTTATGGTTCATCTTACTGTACATGGTTTGTATTTATGTAGCAAAATGGTCGTTACATGGGCTCACGCTTGAGTCACTACCTCCATTCGTGTTTGAATCATAAAGTTCTAATTATGTTTTCACAACATTGTTGAACCAGCCAACCCAACTAGCTCCAGCTATACAGAATTCTTGCATGATGATGTAACATTTCCCCCTTCAACTACGGTCGCATCTGGTGTCATTCATGACAAAGATCTACAAGGTAGTCATATTGTACGTATTCCATAATCATTTGATGTCAGGTTATGTTTTTTTCTCTGGCTTTTGAGTATGTACTGAATGACACCAGTAGCTGTCTTGAATGACACCAAAGAAACTAGGCACAAAAGTGAAGAAGATCGCAAGAGAGAGCATAAAAACGCCCAGAGGAGAGCTGCTTATCGGAAGAAAAAAGATCGGCTTATCCAAGATGAAAATCTGCCTCCCCTGTCGACATCAGGTAAGATTGTTTTATGTTTCATCTTGACGTACATAGTTTATATTTATATAGCAAAATAATCGTTAAATGGGTATACGCTTGAGTCAGTAGCGACAATCGTGTTTGGAGCATAAAGTTTTATGGTTCATCTTACTGTACATGGTTTGTATTTATGTAGCAAAATGGTCGTTACATGGGCTCACGCTTGAGTCACTACCTCCATTCGTGTTTGAATCATAAAGTTCTAATTATGTTTTCACAACTTTGTTGAACCAGCCAACCCAACTAGCTCCAGCTATACAGAATTCTTGCATGATGATATAGCATTTCCCCCTTCAACATTAGTCACATCTGGTGTCACTCATGACAAGGACCTAGCTAGGAGGCAACGTGATAATGAACGCAAGTGTAATTTAACAGACGAGCAAAGGGAGCAGAGAAACACACGGAGCCGAGCATGTTATCAGAAGAAAAAGGATGAAGGAACGGTCGATGTCAGAGAAAAACTGAATGAAAAGCTACGAGAGAAGCTCATGCAACGCCGCAAAAGCATGTCTGTGATTGAGAAGGGGGAGACACGTGCTTAGAGGAAGGCCAATTATGCTAGAAGGAAAAACACCCCGTGCGCTGAATCCATCACAATGCTTACATATATTGCATGCTTGCTCACGACCATCTACGAGAAAGGGCGGGTGAAAAGGTACATATTATTAGCACATTCTTATCTGGTCAGATGAAAGAAGATGGGGAAAAAGACATAGACCCATCAAAATATCGTCACATCGTACATCATGTTAATAATTATCTACAACAAGATAAGGTTAGTCTTTGCCTCATTATCCATGCATATAATTATGTATTTTTTTATTTAGTTCATGTGTATAATGATTTATTATTATTTATATCTAATTGTGACTATGACTTATATGATATTTACACCAGCTATTCATTCCGATTAACATTCTGAGGTGCCATTGGTATCTAGCAGTCGTCAATGCCAAAAGACGTGAGATTCAAGTATTTGACTCACTTGGTTCTCGGGTCAAACGCAATGACCTTACTACTACGGTAACTATCTATTATTTTTGGTCCTCTTAACATATGTTTTGTTTGCCTTAATCTCTACTGTTTCCCATATATAAAATAGTTACTAGGACTCGAGAAGTGCATGAAACTTGGAGAACAGAGTCCGGAGTTTAACAGAGATCATAAGTGGCTCGATCTCAATGTTACAAAATGGAATGTCGTAGAACAGATCCATGAGGCAAAACAAACGGATGGGTAAGCACTTGTTACAAATTGAAAGTTGTTAGGTTTGGTACTCATGAACACACAGATATCATGTAATGAAAAATATGGATAGTAAAATGATGTAGTGTATCTATTAGCTGATGGAAGCAGGTGGGTACAATGAACATTGTCTTTGTTCCAATGGTTTGTTTATTTCATTCATCTGGGTGACATTCTAAAGCGTTATTTTATAAAATTATAGCGCATCATGTGGACTGTTTATGCTAAATTATATGAAATATTGGACATCAGATGCACTATCAGACGAGTTCACCCAGGTATTTCATTTTTATACATTATCTCATTATTTTATCTCAAAATATTATAGCAAATTTGTTTTCTTATATTTTGTAGGAAGATATGAAACACTTTCGACGAAAATTAGCTGTCATTTTGCTCGATTCAGAGCTGAATAAGCTAAAAGGATGTCCGATATACCATCAACCTGACGATGAAGAAACTTTACATAATTCAGATCTCGAGGTCCTGGAGAATCCATCTGACGGAGTCAAAGACAAACGTAAAGCCACAGTCCCCGTCATGCCCACGGATCAACGTGAATTACTTGCCGGCCTCTGCAACTCCGTCATGTCGATCGATGATGCTGGGTTGTTGGAGTAAGTATCATTTATCAATATTTAATGTGCGTATATACATTATTATTATTCTTACCATCCAATTTTCAGGAAAGAATGGGTTCGGAGCTCGACACCCCGTCCAATGGGTTTAAGTCTCAAGAAACTTCAGGGCATACTTAACATGGAGCAGCCTATGGACAATGATTGCTTCAACACCGCCGTGCGTTTACTAGCATGTGACGAGGGAGTATTGTTCACAGACCCTCCTATACACTTCATGGACCTAAGATTTTGTGTAAGTTATCGTAACTCTTCATTATGTGTCATTAATATCAACATGTTAAAACAAATATTGCTTTTTTTACTTAGTCCATGATGCTAGAGTCAACACGAGGTCAAAAGTTCTGCGAGAAGGAAACTATTCAGACGTTGGCAACATTGTTTGATAGCTGGCCTGGGATAGACAACAACATATCATCGTGCAACATGGTAAGTAAGGTATTTTGTCTATTGTTGACATGGTTTATTGTTTTTCTAATAGCTACCACTTGTAGATTTATCTTCCGTATGCATCCATCGGCCGATACATCTTGTACGTCATCGACAAAGAGGCACGTCGTGTATATATTATGGACCCTATTTATACATCACAGTCGTCAGAGACTAAAAATCTGAGGCACGTAGTGAAACTAAAAAGTTTTGCGAGGGAATTCAAAGAAGCACTCGAAATTAAGCTACCCGGTTGGAATTCCGATATATCTAAATGGCAACATTTATTTCCGTCTGGTATTCCAACGAGCATAGACGGGTAATAAGTTCATAATAAAACATTTATTTTTCTTATCAATTTATTTTTTATATTATTAATTTAGAAAATTGCAGGGATGTGTCTGGCTATTTTGTTTTTCATTTTATGCTCTGGTGGAACGGTAAAGAACTGGTCAAGCCATGCGCGGTGAGTATTGTCTGTTACACGTTTTAAGACATTCGACGTGAAATATTCATAATAACTATATATATTATTTGTGCAGGATGGGTATGAGTTGAGGAAGCACTTTCTATTATACTTGCTAAAACATCGTGGGAATGAAGCTAAAGGCAACCTCCCTGATATTGTGCAAGAATTTCTTAAGCGCATCAAGTAGATCCTAATAATTTGTAATAGATGTTTAGTTGGAACATCGCTCAATTTGTTACACGGACATGTCGTCGATTTTTCTTTTTGTTATAAATTTATATTGGAAGTGAAGTTGACTTCAATTATTAATTAATTGTGTACGTACTATATTTTCTGTGTGTGTCAAAGTTAGCATGCATTATCTTTATATAACTCTTACAAAATATTTCAAGAGCCCGTGGCAACGCAGGGGCATTCTACTGGTTAATTAAGGTAAAGAAGTTTGGCTTCGTCTCCGGTGTAGCTATCGCGAGCCAAACCGCTGCCACATGGACGCAGGCTTCATCTCCTCCACTGCTCCATCCAATGTCTAAAAAAATGTCTATCCAGTTTAGCTTGGCGAGGCAATGGCAACGCAACGTCCGCTATCCAGTGGCATTCACGACGCGCTCGCTCTGACCACAGCTCGTCCTCCGCGCCTGACCATGCTCGCTCCGGCCAACTCGCAGATGCTCACCTCCTCGCTCCCGCCTCCCACCCTCCCGGTCCCAGGCTCCAAGCCTGCCACCAAGCCCAAACCCGCCGCCGCTACCTCCGTCTCCGCCGCGGCCACGGCCCCCCTCGACGCTGGCGGGAGCGGCCGCCTGTCCGCGCTCATCCGCTCCCTCTGCGCCGCCGGCCGCACCGCCGAAGCCGCGCGCGCCCTGGACACAGCCGGCTACACCGCCGGCGTCGTCGCGTACAACGCCATGATCGCTGGATACTGCCGCGCCGGCCAGGTCGCCGCCGCGCGCCGCCTCGCGGCCGCCGTCCCGGTCCCGCCCAACGCCTACACCTACTTCCCCATCGTGCGCAACCTCTGCGCGCGGGGATGGATCGCCGACGCTCTCACGGTGCTCGACGAAATGTCCCTCAGGGGCAGCGCGGCCATCCCGCCCATGTGCCACGTCATCCTGGAGGCCGCGTGCAGGGGTGGGGGGTTCAGGAGCGCGGTGAGGGCTCTCGAGGAGCTGCATGCCAAAGGCTGCACGCTGGACACCGGCAACTGCAACCTGGTCGTCAGCGCCATCTGCGAGCAAGGGTGCGTGGACGAGGGAGTAGAGCTGCTGAGGAAGCTGCCATCCTTTGGTTGCGAGGCGGACATTGTTAGCTATAACGCGGTGCTCAAGGGCTTGTGTATGGCCAAGAGATGGGAGGACGTGGAGGAGCTCATGGACGAGATGGTTAGGGTGGATTGCCCGCCCAATATCGCCACTTTCAATACCCTCATTGCTTATTTGTGCAGGAACGGGTTGTTTGAGCAGGTGCATGAGGCCCTTTCGCAGATGTCTGAGCATGGGTGCACACCGGACTTAAGGATGTATGCGACCATCATCGACGGCATTTGCAAGGACGGTCATCACGAGGTTGCAAACAATATTTTGAGCAGGATGCCTTCTTATGGTCTCAAGCCCAATGTTGTCTGCTACAACACTGTGCTGAAGGGCATATGCAGTGCTGAGCGGTGGGAGGAAGCTGAGGACTTGCTCGCTGAGATGTTTCAGAAGGATTGCCCCCTTGATGACGTGACATTCAATATACTCGTCGATTTCTTTTGCCAAAACGGGTTGGTCGACAGGGTAATTGAACTTCTTGAGCAGATGTTGGAGCATGGTTGCATGCCGGATGTCATCACATACACTACGGTAATCAATGGCTTTTGCAAAGAAGGGCTTATTGACGAAGCTGTCATGCTTTTAAAAGATATGTCATCCTGTGGATGCAAGCCAAATACCATAAGCTATACTATTGTGTTGAAAGGTTTGTGCAGAGCCGAGCGGTGGGTAGATGCTGAGGAGCTCATCTCTCATATGATTCAACAAGGCTGTCTTCCAAATCCTGTTACATTCAATACACTCATCAATTTCCTGTGCAAAAAGGGATTGGTGGAGCAGGCAATTGAACTTCTTAAGCAGATGTTAGTGAATGGATGCAGTCCTGACCTTATTAGCTACAGCACGGTGATTGATGGACTTGGTAAAGCTGGTAAGACGGAGGAAGCATTGGAGCTGTTAAATGTTATGATCAGCAAAGGGATCACCCCAAATACGGTAATTTATTCATCAATGGCATCTGCTCTGTCTAGAGAAGGTAGAACCGACAAGGTTATTCAGATGTTTGACAGTATCCGAGATGCCACAGTAAGGTCTGATGCAGTGCTTTACAATGCTGTCATTTCTTCTCTTTGCAAAAGATGGGAAACTGATCGTGCCATTGATTTTTTTGCCTACATGGTGTCGAGTGGGTGCATGCCCAACGAATCAACCTACACTATACTTATTAGAGGCTTAGCTAGTGAGGGATTGGTAAGGGAGGCACAAGATTTGCTGAGTGAACTGTGCTCAAGAAGAGCTGTAAGAAAGCACCTGGTGAGACATTTTGGTATTGTTTGAACCAACAGCCCTTACCGCCAGATGTTGTTGGAAGGAGGAGATTATTGTGGTGGCATTGGCAGGATGGATTTGCCTACTTGAAACTTCAGCAGCTCATGAAGGTTGGTAGGTGAAACCGTGAAAGCTTGTAGGTTGCTCTTTTTTGCACTGTATGATGTAGTGCCTTCTAATTGTAGTTTCTGATAGGTCAAAGGTTGATAGTTAAGTTATACATACGGAGCTATTTTTTCAATGAATTCTTATTGTGGGTACCAGTAGGGCTATAACATTAGCTATACCTACTTGTTCATAGCCTGTTAGAACTTAGAAATGTTAATCTGATGCAGCGATTGCCTTAGTGTTTTTAGTTGTTTTAATAAACGTTACAGATACATAAGCAGAATTAGTACTTGGCTGTTCCAATTGGATTCCAACTAATCCTTTCTTTAACGGAAATGCTGTGAGAAAAACATAACTAAATGTATTAAATAACTACACTTAAAATATCCATGTAGGAAAGATAAAAAAAAATAAGAGAGACCCTAACTGGTAGAAAATGCATGCCTAACTGTTTGTACATGTATATGTACATGCCTTAGCATTGCCATAGCAATTGTATCTGTAATGGGAGCCAGTTGTAATTTCTACCGGCTAAACTTCTCAAATTCTAATTGCTAAACTTGACCTAATCATCGGCGGATTCAGTTTAATTTCAGCCTCCTTTCGGCTCATTAACATCTACGCAGCAACATAAACCCTTCATGGGAGCTCAGTTGTAATTTCTACCGGCTCATAAATTTGCCTTGCTGATCGATTTAGGAGAACATTGTGGAAGGGACACTGTAAAGTCATTACGTTGAGTTGGTTGTAACCGTGTCTTTAAACATTTGTTTTCACAAAAGGTTTTACTTTGCAATCTCGAAGAGTTATCTATTCTACCTTGAATCATAAAACTGTAGGAACTAAAAGCCAGACTGAAAACAATTCAATTTACCACATGTACAATGACGCAGCCTTAGCGGTATCTCATAGCATAACTGGGGAGGGGGAAGGGAGAGAAATGAAAAAAAAAAGGAATAAGAGATTTGTCTTTTCTCTTAGCTAAGAGATGATCTCTTAGTAAGAAAGATAAGGGCATGTACAATGGTGCTATCTTAGTAATGACACGTAGGATAAATGCTGAGGTGGAAGAGAGAGAAATCACAAGAAAAGGCATTCATCTCCACTATACGAGATGTCTTCTTTTATTCACACGCCCATAATTTGAGGATCTCGTAACATTAGATAACGGAGATAACACTAAGAGATGATCCATCGATAATTCAATCCGGAACCCGAGCTCAGATGCACACAGCGAACAGTAAAATAAAAAAAATAAAAAAAAATCCAAATATTTTTGTGGTGCAAGATGCTCCTGTGCGTGAACTCCGTGCAAATTTTGTGAAATTTGAACATTTGAGGAGCTCGTGGCAAAAAAGACAAAATTGGGCGTGAGCAGTGCGATTTTCAAAAGTTTCTCAGACACCCAAAATTTGTCTTTTTCGCCACGAGCTCCTCGAATGTTCAAACTTCACAAAAATTTGAACGGAGTTCACGTATAGGAGCATCTTGCACCACAAAAAATGGATTTTTCCCCTATTTTATTGATTTTACTGTTCATCCCCGGGCTATTTTCAGAAGTTTCTCAGACACCCAAAATTTGTCTTTTTTTCCACGAGCTCCTCGAATGTTCAAACTTCAAAACAATTTGCACAGAGTTCACGTATAGGAGCATCTTGCACCACAAAAAATGGATTTTTTGGGTATTTTTTCTATTTTATTTGATTTTACTGTTCATCACTCGGCTCATCTGAGCCCAGGTTCCGAAACGCCGCATCCATGATCCATTGCATATCATGTTTTATTGACTTCTCTAAATGATGTGGAATATATAAGAGAAGATTGCTTTTTATTAACCAATGTATAAGCCCTTACACTACAAGGATGTGCGTCTCATTTGTGTGATTTTGCCGCTACATAGTGTCTATATATGGGATTAATATCACTCTCCTCATCTCACATAGTTTAAAAGCTTAGAAAATCAGTTTTCTATGAACAAAGAAATAATTCAAGAAAATCGTAAAACAGTTATCTAAAATGTTAGGAAATAAATTTGATTTTTTGCCATCATATCAGAAAAGGAAAAAATATTAAAGTTCGCGGTTTTGGCGTATGTTTGGGTATTCGGTGTTGTTTACTCAGTAACTAATACTATATCCTATCCATTTACATTCAGTAATTCATGAATGGTGTTGGTCTCCAAAAGTAGATTAACTACATAGGTGTCGCACAACGACAAAGACAACATGGACAATTGATTAACTGCATCATGATTATTATAGTGTTATGATGGTTAATCTAAATGGCTAGTTGGTGCTATGGTGGTAACTAATTCTTTTACCTAAATGGCTATATGAACTACACCATTGTTATGATGGTTAACCTGAATAACCAGTTAATCATATCAGTGTTATAGCGGTAACTGTAAGACCGACAACTTATTGACTACACTGATGACATTGTGATAACAATAATATGCACAATTGGGTAACAACATTAATTCATGATGAATGTTTATCTAAAAGGTCAGGCAACTACACCATTACCATTGCTATAGCAGTAGCTCATTACTAATGTATTTGAGCTTGGTTCATAGTATTTACTTGGACCACAACATGTTCAGATATCTCACATTACAGAAACAAGGTTATATTTTTTTACAAAGTTATAACCCCGCCATGAGGAAGTGCGCACCTTATCGTGAGATTTTAAAACAGATGCACCAAAAAAGTAAAATGAGATACATTGCTTCTAACCAAGTTGATCTAATGCACACTTGCGTAACGTGGTGCACCACGATGATCTGATCCTCAGGTCATTGTCATTTGTTTCCTCTGGCTCTGACCGATGACTTTCCGGCCGCTGCATCAACAACGTACCCTGGCTCCAATGGCGGAGTGTTGTGGGGACAATTAAGGGCTGTGGCCACTTCTTCCGAAAGCCCAATTCTTTTTATAGGGATCACGGCCCAGTTTCCTAGTCCAGCCCGCAGCGGAGGGAGAGTGAGAGGCCCAGTGCTAGGTTCCTAGAAGGATCCCGTTCCCCACTCCAATTTCTCTTCTTCGTTCTCCCCTGGTCGCCCCCCATGGCGACTGCTGCCGCGCCGTCCGCGTCCACCGGCCAGGTCTTCTTCCTCCTCTCAACTGCTCCTCCCCTAGTCCCCTGAATGGCCTGGTCTTCTTCCTCCTCGGCTCCTCCCCTAGTCCCCTACTCCCCTGACTCCTTGAGCAAGTGCGCGAGCGGCGAGCCCCCTCCCAATCCAGTCCCCAAATCTCCATCTCCTTCTCTTTTCTCCTAGATTCTTCCTCAAATCCAGCAGCAGCAGCAAGTGGATCTGCAGCCTGTAGCAACAAATTCGTGGGGGGTGGCGATTTATTTTTTGCAAGTTACAAGCTGGGAGCATCGACTTGAAAAGCTACTGTAATAGGTATACCATCTTAAATTCTTGATTTTAGATTGCTAGAATAAGTAGATTACTTCCAGTAAAGAACAAATGTGGAATTATTATTTTTCACTGATGAAAATTTGTTTGCAAATTCCAATTTAGGTAGCAATGGGCAGAAATAGAGAAACAAATATGCATTCATTTTTCAAAAGAAAAAAGAGATGATACATCTGTTCAAGTTGAAGGTCTTTTGCCTCTTGAACGTCTACCACTGGCATTGCTTGAACAAGGGTATCATACTGAGAATGAAGAACAACATCAAACTGAAAATGAAGAAGCGGAACAGCTGAGTGAAAATGTCGAACAACGAACGAATGAGCCTATAGTCCATGATGTCTAACTATCCATGTTTGACTCGTATTTTGCTGAATGGTTAGGAAGTTGCTAAATGCCTAAATATGCTTAGGTGCTCTTAGACTGCTATATTTTGTAAGCATCTTTATATTAATATATATGTGCATATTCTCCAATGGTTCTGAATATCTGATATATACATGAACTTGCATTTTCTTGCTGTCACTTGCTATTTTTTCATAAATCTGAACCAGTTGCCCCCCCCCCCTCATTTTTGCTTCACGCTCCGCCACTGCCTGGCTCTGAGATATTTCAGAAACCAGAGTTGGCATCGAGCTTTGCACGGCGCACCGCCGCCGAGTGCAGGAGGAAGACGACGTCGATATACCCAAGGACCTATGCGTTATTTTCTCCTTTTGTAAGAAAGGTCTCGTAAGGTTTGGACAATTTTAATATATAGTCTTGGTCTTTTTTCCACGAAAAAAAAAGTGTGTTGCCGCTTTGAATTTCTTCCTTTAGCACAATTGCCTGAACTGAATGTCCGAACTACCCCTGTTCAGAAGGGAACAAAGAGGCGAACTACCCCATATGCCCCTGGAAGCAGGAGATGCACGCGTGGCAGGCATAGAGCGCTCCGTCGCCGTGCCCCCGGTATCCCATGGAATTCCGTATCCCATCTTTTTTTTTTTAGAAAAGGAGGATGTACCCCCGGCGTCTGCATCTGGACGATGCATGCAGCCATTTTATTAATTATTCACAAAGACCTTACAGAGTAATACATCAGTACGCCTGAAGCCACCATCCTGGCAACACCTGTTGCTACTCCTATCCCCTTGATGAAGGGGTGCTGAATGTCCGAGCCTAATACCAAACAGACATCGCACCAAAGCCTAACATCTAAAGCCGGATGCCCCAGCCTAGCCACATACCGGGACTGGGTCACACACCGGTCCGGCGCACTCACAGTGGGCACCACTGCGCATCCTGCAAGGCCCGACACCACCGTCTTCCATCGATCCATCTTCAGAGTAGAAACTGACGCATCGACCGTGCCAGGTCTCTCTGCCATCGACGCCACCACGATGCCAGACAGTGTTGTCCTCCTGCGCGAGTCCATCCTCGCACATCGGACGCCGAATCTGCACTGCGCCACGCCGTCGAGATCGGTCGCCATCAATGTGTAGGATGAAGCACCGCTCCACCAAAGATGCGGTCCACTGGTCCCTCGAGCCCGTGCACACCTCCAAGAACGACACCCCCAAGGGGGAAATGACATAAGAACGCCACCGTCTTCCGATCTACTGATCTAGGGTTTCCCCCGGAGGTATCAGATAGTGGTCTAAAACTTCTCCACGACGATGCCTCCAAGAAGGGAACGACACCGAAGAGCGCCGCCATCGCCGACCTTGGCATCTAGCCGAGAGCAGGTTTTCACCCAGATCTGTTCGAAGAACTCCATCCAGCTTCTTGTGCACGAAT
Source organism: Elymus sibiricus (assembly GCA_039707655.1). Lineage (NCBI taxonomy): Eukaryota > Viridiplantae > Streptophyta > Magnoliopsida > Poales > Poaceae > Elymus > Elymus sibiricus. The sequence goes on along the minus strand of CM077670.1, from coordinate 332,008,430 downwards.
CGCCGCCTTCTATGCCGGGGACCGGACCAAAAGGATCCAGCTGTCGCCGCCTGACCGGCCGCGGCAGCACCACGGTGCCAGAGCAGCCGGCTTCATCAGGCCCACCGCGCCAGCCTGCCGCCGTGCACCAGATCCGCCGGCCCGCCTAAGCCCATCTGGGCCCGGCGAGATCCGAGATTCCGGCCACCGCCACAGGGGCGCCTCCGCCGCGGGAAGGCCGCGCCACCGCTGTCGCCGCCGCCACATCCTCCGCCGGGATCCCGCCGCACCGCGCCGCCGAATCACCGTAGTGGTCATGTCGCCGCCGCCAGAATAAGACGCCACCGCGCGCGAGGGAGAAGACCCTGCCGCCGCCGTCACAGCCCACAGCCCGGGCTTTGCCGGCGTGAACTCGGGCGGTGGCGGGAGGGAGGGATCGGGGAGAGGAGGCCGAGGGCCGGCGGCGCGATCTCCCCCGTGTCGCCTAGGGTTGGCGACGCGGGGGTCAGGGGATCCCCAATAGATTCATTACTTGTGGGTAACGCACCGGAACCTTAAAAATTGGGGGAGAATTTCACTTCCCCGGCCTCTGCACCAACTAGGGATGCATACTGACATTTTAGTATGAGTACCGAGATAAACATGGTCCTCAGAATTTTTTAAATGAGTATCAAGATATTTTTTGATGAGTGGTTCCACCACACACCAAACTTGATCATGTGCATCACCTGTCAATTCTAGGAATTGAACTCGGGTCGTTAGGCTGCACAACCGCATGCCAACCGTATCCCATCTCCCACACCAAATCCCAATCCAGCTCCCTGCCCCCCACCAGCGCCCAAAACCCTAGCTTTAAACCCCCGAATCCAACCGATTCCCCCGCCGATTCCCGCCATTTCCCACCGGAGCGGCGATCCACCGGACCTAGATCGGTTCCTTCTGTCGCTGACCAACTCTAGGTTGCTCGGGTTGTCCCGAGAGCTCTGTTCTGGTCCCTTTTCTTTCTAGGACGGATACTCCAATCCAATCCATCCTCCGGTCTGTGGCAGGTTTATTTCCTGCGCGGTACCTATTCCAAGCTAAATTTCGAAGTGTCCCTTCTCTGCTTCCTGTTTGGTAAGCATGCAGTTCGAGGGCGAGGGGGGCATTGGTGTTGGTGTCGGCGATGGCGAAGGAGACGACAGGGTGGACGAGCCTACCAGGTAAGGAAACCAAAGGAACACACTGTCTTTTACATTCAGCTGTCCAGTGCCAAGATTTTGTCTGCGCAACCGATTTTGACTTTGACATTAACTTGAAGAGGATGTGCCCAAATCTATGCAAAATAGGAAGTGTCACTGGGTGGCTTGGAGGCTAGTTAAAGTTCAGCATGTGTACTGCTAAATCTTGTCTGTGTAAGCGTAGAGATTTATGGCTAATATGGATTCTAGGTGTAATACCACATGACCCTGCTTGGCCCCCCACGCAATGCATCTGGAAGCTGAAACAAATGTGAGTTCGATGTTGGATCCCAATCCAAATCAGCAACCTCTCGGACGGCGCTCCACGCAAACCGAGCAAGGGGACAGTGGAAGAAGATGTGATTAGCATCTTCTACCACCGAACAGATGACACAATTCCCATCAGACGGGTCGTGTCTCTTAGCTATATTCTGCGAGGACGGTAAACGATTGCGGGAAAGCTGCCATAGGGATCTTTGATTCGCGTTGCAAAAAAGCATTTCCCAAAGAAGAATTTTTTTCCTCATTGCAACAAGACCGTTATTGCAAACCTCCGTTACAACAAGATCGTTGGTGCAAACATGACGACGCTGGGTTGATAAGGTTGCCAACCAAAACAAATGGGTGGTTATTGCTGGAACAAGCTAGAGAACCAGAGACAGAGGATCACTCTGGAGCCGGCTCAGCGCGCGGCCGACGCATGTGTTGCATCAGCCGGTTGATAGGAATCATTTCCCGTACAAGTTGCATGATTTTTAGTTGCAGACGTGATAATATATTGGTCCTACAACGGACAGGGCGTTTCGGTGCCCAGGCTCAGCTGCACCCTAAATCCTGGTCGTCCGTTGATCCATTGGGATGCGAGAAAGTCCAGCTGGCACAACAGTTTAGGCCCGTGGAAAAGGAAGCTACGGTAGCGAATACGCGGTGCACAGTGTCGTATGTGGGCCTTTTCGGTATGGGCGTGCGTCGCCGCGCGTGGGTCCGCGGACGGCTCCGTCACGGGGATGGGCTGTGCCATGGCACAGGTCGTTAGTCCAGAGAGCGTGAAAATCCAGAGCCGTCATCCCGTCGGTGTGGCCCCGTCATTGCGGGGTTGCTCTTGGATCTCGAGGGAACGAGGGCGGCGTCGAGGACGGCCGGCGGCGTGGTAGGATGGAGGAGAACGGCCTGGAGTTCATGCTCGATCTGGTGGTCCGGTAAGCTCTTTTTTTCCGCCGCCTCTCTATTGATTCACAGACCTTTTCTTGAACTCCAGCGCCCGCAGGTTCCCTCTTCGGGAATAGTTCGCCGATAACCTTGACCACCCGGATCCGGTGCCGCTGAGGCTGCTGCCCAGGGGGGAGGCTGGCGCTCTTGGCCCGGATGATTCAAACGGTGAATCTGGTTAATCGGGAGGCACCTGGATGGACGAAAAGGTGAGCCGTCTCTGATTGTATATTGAATTTGAGCGCATCTGTGGACAGCTAGTTAAGTTCAAGGACTCTGATGGTGATTCGCCAAACAATATATTTAGTTAATTTGAAATCGTGGGAGCAGGTATTTGGTTTTGGCGTGTTTCAGGTAGTTACATGTCGTAAGGTGTTTAGAATTTCAGATAAGAGAAATGTTGCCGCGAACCGGGCTGCATATCAGGAGTCCGTGGATTAAATGTTTTGACAAACCAGTTCATAATTTCCTGAGAAAACGCTACTGTCTGCAACACACCAGTTTTATGTCAATTAACTGGACGAAGCATTATCGCTGCAGGTTAAGACTAGGGAGTACACCGCCGGACAGAACTTCGTGCACTTCACGGATGAGCGCACTGGAGCAATCGATACGGAAGTTTGCTGAGGAACCGACGAAGAGTGTGATTAAACCAGAATTAGGAACAAGTTTCGATTCGTTGGACAAGGCATATGACTTCTACAGCCTGTATTCATGGGAAGTTGGATTCGGTATTAGATATGGGAAAAGCCGACTGAATGCAGAAAGAACCAAGTCGATATGCGTGGGTTTCTTTTTTGTGCAGTTTTGGTTTGAAAAAACGGCATCATGGAGTGAGCTGATGTGCCATCACTTTTTTTGATTTTTTTCAGGGGAAACCTGAGGCAGAGAATAGCCGATCATGCAGGTGCGACTGTCGAAAGTTTTGAATGAGTTTTTGCTGAGTTCCTGAGAATGTTGGGAGGATCACCGCCTACGACAATTTTGACTGGTATATATGGGCTAGCATAGAACTCTTACTTGCTGGTAGCTCCCATAAGCTGAGTTACTGTTTGTTGTTATTACAGATCAAAACAGAGCAATGGAGGTGGCAATCAGCTGGATTTTTCCGCAAACCGTGCATAGGTGGTGCAAGTGGCACATCTTGAAGAAGGCTAAGGAGTGCATGGGGCCATTGTACACAAAGAACAAGTTCAGAGCTGAGTTCCATAAAGTGGTGAACCACGTGCTGACAGTAGATGAGATCGAGTCAGCCTGGGGTATGTTGCTTAATAAAAATAACCACAGGGAGCACCCATACATGACACAGATTTATGATATAAGAGAAAAGTGGGCGGAGCCTTATTTCAAGGGTGTGTTCTGTTCTGGGCTATGTAGCGCATGAATTGGAAAAAATGGGCTACTTGTAAGAGATGCGACAATTGTCATAGATGGATAAAGGAGGAGTGAAACTTTCAAAAAAACAAATGGCATGTTCTGTGTGAAGATGACAAGCATGCAATGGAGTGAGAGCGCGAACCATATGCTGAAGATATACATGTCGCCGGCCATCCCGTTGCACATGTTTGTCGGGCAGTATATGAGACTTCAGTTTGACATGGAGAGAGAGGAGAGCTATGAGGAGGAAAGAACTATGATTGTAGGTTTATGCAATTTAGCATGATCAATATTCGAGGGTTTTAGTTTCTGCAACATGTACTGACACTCTTTTTTTTTTTTGGTTTGTCCAGGGTGGTGTCATGAGTCCTGTCATGAGGAGGACAAACCTTGAGATCGAGAGACATGCGAGCAAGCTGTACACAAGAGCCATATTTGAGCAGTTTGGCGAATGGCTGTTCGAGGGTCACTGAGCTTGAGAAAGGTCGACAGTATCTGACAACCCACAATAATGCTTGAAAGCGAGAGAGATGGAGCAGGGTGGTGTACGAGGTCATGATTAAGGACGGAGGTTCTGGCTGCGGGCAAACAGGTGGGCAGCTACAGACCAGAGAGGGCACAGGCGGGGGTGCGCCAGCGTCCCGGGGCATCTCCGACTCGGTTGGCGCAGTCAACTGACAGAGTCAACCCCGAGGCCCCTGGTTGGCAAAGAGGTCTGAACCGAATTTGTCCCTGGTTTTCAACTGTGATTGTTCCAAGTTTCTGTATTTTCATCTGTGCAGCAATGTACATGCCGTATAGGTTTTTGGTGAAAACCGTTTTACCTGAAGAATATTTCAATTAGTTAGCTGAACTTGGGTAAATTGTTCGTAAAGCAGTACCTGCATAGCTATTGCATTAGTAGGGAGAACTACTGTACTGAATTAGCATGTTTGCAATTTTCAGGCTATGCCTTGGCAGTGCACCACCAGGCAGGGCACCATGTGCTTCTAGGATGCTTAAACTGTTTTTTGGTTGATCATTGCAAAAATTAAATGTTATCCTGCAAGAAATGGTTCAAGCACTTCCATCCACTGCTGGCGGTGGCATCCGGACAGGACTTGATGGATGAGCTCACTCCTAGGGGCGAGTTAACACTAAATTTGTGGAGATGCATTCAACGAATTCTCAGTGAGAAAGAGAAGAAAATGTACCGCGGATGGCTTGACAGATGGAGAGGGATTTTTGATCCTGGTTTTATGGTATGACTTGCTTGATGATACCTTCTGTTGTGTGTTGTCTCCACTGCATATGAACCTGACTCTGGTGTGTTTGGATTGAATGCAGGACGAGCTTTGTAATGAAGACGACGAAATAGACTGGGATTAAACCAGTAAGTGAAGAAGTAATGAACCGTATGCTTCGTTCAGTCTGGTTTCTAACTGAATTTTTCAAATCAATTTTCAGTTCAGGTTCCCCGTGATGTTCATGGATTGCTGGTCCTTGTACATTCTCGACACTGCGAAGAAGATTGTAATGGTGCTTGATCCAATAGAGACAAATCCATCAGATCAGATGAAGGGGAAGCATGATGCGCTGGTGAGGAACTTCCAGCGTAGGTTTTGCGACCTTTTTAATGACAAGTTTGGAGCAGGCTTGGTCGAGACGACTGGATGGTCATTTGTGTACCCGTTGGTTGCGCAACACGAGCCATGCACCAGGTGAGTGATCCTACATTGAGCATACATAGATTAAGGCTAAATCCAGTTGGCTGCAGCAACCCTAAAAACCCATGTACTTTGCACGCAGGGAAGACGGTGGGGTGTATGTCGTGCACCACATACTGGAGTTCACTGGCCTTTACCTGAGATCGACCATGAACCAGGTATCGAACTGGGAAAAACTTCTAGTTGTGTACAGAGTCTGAATGTGCCTCATTGACTATGCATTGGGCAGTTTTCTGTATTTTTTGTTTCTCACAGGAGCAGATCGAGCACCTCTGCAAGAAGATTGCATATGAGATAGTGACGATGAAGGGGAATAAGGGAGACATCCCGGAGTTCCTGTACGAGGAGATCCTCGACACTAAAGTGAAGAAGTAGTCGTTCACTCTACGTGCAGCCCGGCAAGATCTTTTGGCTGTGCATGTGCTTGTCAGTTGAAATGTCCCGATTTAGTTGCCGGGGCATTTTGCAGCACAAACACCTACCACCTTGTAGATGAAAAACTATATGGACCTGTACTGCATTTCTAGATGGAGACTTAAGCAGACTAAGTAAACATATGTGCCGATATGCTATGTGGATGTATGTCCATCTCTCTGAATTTGCAATGTTATTGGTACTAGTGGTTATTTGATCCCATGATTTACATACCAGAATTGAGTAGCTGTGTCCGAAGCAGACACAATCCATGTATGAGTTTGACATTGAAAATCGGTTTGGATGACAGATATGGCTGTTTTTCATTGCAGCAAATGCGGTTAAGGTGTGGATAGAGCAGCACAAGTTTTGGTATTATATCTGGATTGTCGATTTTTGTTTTGTTTTTCTAGTGTTTTTAGCCTGTAGGTTCATATAGCAAATCTGGGACAGATTTGTTTTAGGGGACTAAAATATTGATGCCTGAATTTCAAAAGTGTACATCTCCAAGGGGTGTAGTTTTGTAACAAGATTGTGATGACAACTCGTAGCTTTTGATTAGCCAAGCGTGACACCGTAAGATGCAGTTAGAGGATCGCTAAGGAATTTACGAGAGATCCGTTGCACGAATGCTGAACCTAGCTGAATATGATCAAAGCAACGTGCAGACGTTCAGGATGGACAAAACTTCTGTTGGGAGATATAAGCATAGTTCAATTACGAAAGAAGGAACAGAGTTTACACACATAACAAGGCGGGACTGGGTGTTCCGGTTTAATTTGAAATCCTTACATAGTACTCCCTTCGTCCCAAAATAAGTGTCTTAACTTTGAGACACTTATTTTGGGACGGAGGGGGTAGTAGACTGAGCAACATGATGGGATGTTCATGACACAGCATACAAAAGGATGATTTGAAAGATAATGTTGGTTGCTGCAAGCAAACGAGTAGGAGCGCTTGTGATCCGGAAGCTGCGGCAACGGCGGACAACGGCTTGAAGACCTGATAAATAACCGCAGGCTGCGTCGGCGGGTGGTTTGGAGGAGGAACTATGTGCCCTGCGAGGTTCCCCTGCTGGGGATGGTGTGCGTTAGCATCACCGGGCCACCGGCCATCTGAGCAACTTGCTGTTCAGCACAGGAAATCTGTTGTGATTTTAACCTTCTCACGTACGCCTGCTGGAAGTCGAAGAATCTACATTGCCGAGCCTGGGATTATATAAGATAGAAAAAGGTCAGAACTCCTATCGAAAACAATTACAGTAGAAGAAAACAAATTCGGATCTACTTACATCGTATCGGCTGTACCTGTAGAATCGATGCCCGACTTGTCTCCGGTCCTGGCAACGTTCGTCTCGAGCTCGTCACCACGAAAATGGACGGGGGATGAGGAAGTCAGCTGGAACGGGGACTCGGGGCGGGAGGACGAATACGCGGCGGACATGGCGGCGGGATTAAAGGGAATGGAGCGGCGGCGATGGGTGGGGCGACCCTGCTGGGGGTACATTTATGATGGGCTGGGCGGGTGGCGTTAACGATTTCGGGCGACGGAGATGGCTCAGCCCGCGGCACAGGAGGACTGGGTTTAGCCCAGTGGCAAGGACACAGTGGTGTTTCCTTGCAGACCGGGGTTCGACTCCCGTCGGGAGCGATTTTTCACGATCTCATCCGGGTGGGTTTCTTCTATAAAAATATGTGTTGGGTGCTAGTGTCCATGGATCTCATTTTTTTTACTAGCTGGCCCGTATCCACAGTACGCCATGCCATCGCATTCAATGCGGCTGAGAGCTCGCCCATTTTTATCAACTTACGACGGGAATACGGACAGAAAATACCATGGCTGACATAGATCCACATGCTAACCAACGTTGCTGATTTCGGGAGCATCTGAGCCCGAGCTCAGAAACGAATATTCGAACCAGTAACAAAATAAAATCTTCTTCTTGGGCCTGGGCCGTCTAGCCTCAGAAAAAATAATCTAGATCTCTGTTAAATCCTATTTGGCACTTGTACAGCGGTGCCTCTTTATCTCGCTTATAGCGGGACAGAGGCACGCCTCGCCATAGGGAGCGTGCTAAGTGGGCCAGCTCAGTAACGTTAGTTCACCAGTTTTGTTCGTTTATTATTATATTTTTACTTTTGTTTATATTATGAAACATTCTTAACACATATATTACAAAATAATTTAGTTAATTTACTTGCAATTTGTTTTTCAAATGTTCACTTCGAATATGAAAAATGTTAACAGTGTAAAAAGTTTGTTAGCGTAACTTTTAAAAATGTTGATAGCTTTAAAACAAATGTGTGTGACATTTCAAAAATTTCCAAGCATTTCAACAAATGCGCGTGACCTTTAAAAAAAATGTTTATACAATGTAAAGAATGTTGTCGTTGTTTGAAAAAAGAATTGTAACATCCAAAAAAAATGTACTTACATTTAGAAAAATGTTCACAAGTTTCACAATATGATTGTGACATTTAAAAAGAATGTTTATACAATGTAAAAAGTATTTGCATCGTTCAAAAATATATTTTATATCATTAAAAAAATTCAGTGTGTATTTTAAAAATGCTTAACACATATTCGAAGAACGTTCAAAAAAATTATTTGAAAAAAAATTAGTCATGTATTTGAAAATTGTTAAAAGTGTATAAAAACTTGTATTAGATGTAAACCAAGAATGTACAATGTATATGAAAAAATAGACATCAAAACATATATTTGAAAAAAATATTAATCATGTATTTGAAAAACTGTCAATCACGTATTTGAAAATTGTTAAACATGCACTAAAAAATGTTCATAATGTATACAAAAATGTATAGTGTGTATGAAAAATCTAGACATGTGTTGAGAAAATTTGGGAAAAATACAAAATAAAATAAAAAGAAAGAAAACCAAGGAAAACTGGTGAAAAAAACCAAGAAAATCAAAGAAAACTTGAAAAAGAGAAAAAAAACTAAGAACCGAGGAAAACCATATAAAACTCGAAGAATACTGATGCAAACAATGAAAGATCGAGAAGAAAACCACAGAGAAAAAAACTCACACGACAGCTAGAGTACTGGGTCGGCCGAGTAGAGCTATGCCAGAGGCCAGCCAGAGCTTCATATCGCAATAAGCGAGACATAGCTCCCGCGCTTGTGGGCGCACACCATTACCCTTTGCTAGTTCCTAAGTGCGCGGCCAACCCATGTAATCTCTCTTCCACCGGTTTTGGGAACTATCCCTTCATTTTTCTGGGCTCGGTTTCTCAGGTTTTGTTTTTTACCAGTGTTTGTTCGATCTTGTCATTTTTTTGTTTTTAAAAATCATTTTTTATTTTCATTTGCTCTTAAAATGTGAAATTTTTAAAATGGGTGGGCATTTTTTAATTTTTGAACTTTTTAAATGACGTACAACCAAGTAATAGCATCTCCAACAAGTCCGCTTAAAAACATTCCCGAAAAGTGGTTATACAGGTGTGCACATAATTTAGGGGAGGTTTGCGGGTGGTGTTTTAGTAGATCCCATATACATCTTCCCCTATAACCTTTTTTTATTTATCCTTAAACTAGCATATCCCCTATACAAATGGCATATGCATGCTTCTACAATCAACATAATAATTCAAATAATATTATTTCGAACCACACATACTTGAACATCACTTGAAAACCACAAATTATGTAATTATATCAAAAATTAAAATTAAAACATAACAAATCCATGAATGATTCAAAGTATACAAAACAAATGGTCCTAACACGAAGATCAAACATGCAACATATGATTCACCTAACGATCGACGCCTCCCCCCCCCCCCTCCGCCCCGGTGGCTGCGGATGGGCCACTTGCCCGCTGGATTGAGTAGGCCTATGTAACATCCACATGTAATAGCTACAGTAATCACCTCTTGATAATGCCAAGTCATCAAGTGGAACAGTGCTTGATCATCATTGCATCATATCTCATTTCAAATTCCAAATCAAATTGAAATTCAAATTTAAAGTGAAAATAAAAGTTATTTCAAATTGAAAACTAAAATGTTCATTAAATAGCAAATAATTCATAACTAATTATGTTAAGAAAAACAACATCACTAAAATTCACTGGAGGACTCTATCATCCTAAAACAGTAATAAAACAGCAACTTACAATACCTTTTTATTTAATTAAAATTCAAATGAAAACATATGGACTCCAAACCTTTTTCTAGCAGTGCCAAATATTGCGCACTAGTTATTGGGCTAACTCACCTATTTTACAAAACTCAATTTGCGCCGAAACTATTTATTAAACAGAAACTAAAAAGGGAAAAGCAGAACAGAAAACAGAAAATAAAAAACGGCCCGCGCTGCTGGGCTCTAGTCAAACCGCCAGGCCCAGCCCACCTCCTCCTCCTTCCTACCGTTCCTCGCCCGGTCGCTCCCGCGCCCGACCGCGTACATCGCCGGCGAGCCGTCGCAGCCGCGCCTGCCCCTCCCGCGTCGCTACAGGAGGGCGGAGGGGATAAGACCGCCCCCCTGGAAACCCTAGCCGGCCCCTGATCTTTCCCCCCCTTACCCGCTAGCTCTCTCTCCCACCTCGCCCGAAAGCTCGCCGCCGACCTCCACTCGATTCCGCGGCCACCGAGCCTCCCGTGCCTCGCCGAGGTGCTCACCGGCTTCCCCGACGTCGGCTACGTCGGTTGCGGGGACTCGGCCGTCCGGAGAAGCACTAGCGCCGCCGCCATTTGCCTCTTCTTCCTCGGATCGCCGCCGTCTTCCGTCATCGTTCCCGTCACCGTCGAGCCCTCCCCGCGCATACTTTGCACATCTGCAGGCTCCTTGTAAGCTCGCGCTCCCTTCCCCTCTCTTCCCCGCACGGATTTGTCCCCGTAGCCGTCCCCCTCGACCTCACCGGAGCTTGCCTCCGCCGTGAAGCTCGTCGCCGTCGTTCTACCCGTTGTCATGCCCGTTCGAGCACGTAAACGTGCTCAGCTCCTCCCCGCGAAGCCAACGCACACACGCGTGCGCCGTCTCGCGCCCCGCATCGCCGATGTCGTACACGGCCGAACTCCGGCGAAGTTCCCGAGCTCGCCGTCGTCGCCGTAGAGCCCCTCCGGCCGCGAGACCGCCACAGATCGACGCGCCTCGCTCTCCGCGTTCGAACGCGACCGCCCGCGCCCGTTTTGGTGGCCTGTGGGCAAATCCCGATCGCCACCCGAGCCGCGCCGCCGTGGAATTGGTTGCCGGAGCAACTCCGGCGACGTCGCCAGTCGTCGCCGACGTGGCACGCCCTGGCCCACGCATGTGCCACTGATTGGTGGGTCCGCGGGCCCGGTTGACCGGGTCAACCGCTGACGTGGCTGCCCATGTGTCACTGACACGTGGGTCCCACTACCGTTTAAACGATTTTAAATAAATAGAAAATCGGTTAATTAATTAATTAAAACACTAATTAGTCACTGACAGGGCTGGCCCGCCTGTTAATTAGGTTAATTAGTTAAATAAAACTCTGTTTAATTAAATCAGTCACTGACCAGTGGGACCCACTGGTCAGGTTTGACTGGTCAGCGAGTCTGTTGACTGCTGACGTCATCCCCATGTCATGCTGACGTCACCATTGCACTGTTTCGGATAATTCTAATTAAATAAATTCAGAAATTCCAGAAAATGTTTAAAACTTTGAAAAATCATATAAATTAAACCGTAACTCGGATGAAAATAATTTATATATGAAAAATGATCAGAAAAATATGTAGAATCCGAATATGCCACCCACTTACGTGCCACACCCCTCTAACATACCGAACATGGAACATTTTGCCCGTATTCGATAAATGAATAGTGCCTAACTTTAATAAAATAATTCCAAATAAATTCATAATATAACTAAAACAATTAGATAGGCATTAAATCACCTCTGCATACCATTTAGACATGTCATGCATCGCTGTTGCATTATTGCCTTGTATTTATTGTTTCTCCCCCTCCTCTCCCGATAGCCCCCGAGAATGCCGACGATGCTTCAGTGTACGACGACGTCGCCGACGACCAGACCCCTTCAGCTGAGCTTCCAGGCAAGCAAAACCCCCTTGATCATAAGATATCGCCCATTCCTTTCTCTCTTATGCTTGCATTAGAATTGCCCCTGCTACTGTTCTGATAGCTCCTATTCTGATGCATAGCCTGATGTTGTCGCCTGCTATTGATACATCGCCTGCTATCCTATTATGCTTAGTTAGCTATGTTATGTTCCATCAGCTAGCCCATCACCCTTGTCCGTCTGCCATGCTTGTTACCGGGCCGTGACCACTCTGTGTGAGGATCACGGAAATGTTTATATTACTGTCATACTTTAAATTGCTAAAGTCGGGCTGGCCCCAAGGGTGCCCGCGAGTGAATCACATTAAAGACGGGTCGCCTCCAAGAGTACCCGCGCGACATGTCTTACCAAGTCAGAGCGACAGGAACCCTGTTCGTCTCTGCGAGTTACTAAACATGCTTAACGGATTTGAGTATTTGATCTGAGTTGGCTACGTGCCTATACGCACTACCACCACGTGGGATAATGGTTTAATGGGGCTCTCTACATCGTATGTATCAACCGAAAGTTCTTCAGACGTCACAGCTCAGACATGCGGGCTGATTGTTGGGGTGAGCTGGTTACGTCACTGTGTATACAGTGTCGCGCTTGGGCCCTGGCCAGTCACGCAACGTGCAGGAGTGCGAAGGGCGATGGCCCAAGACCCCTTCGTGCTTAGGATTTAGACCGGCGTGTTGACCTCTCTGCTGAGCCTAGGTAGGACTGCGTCGTGTCGATCTCCCGAGGCCGGGCATTACCCAGCAAGTGTGTCCGGCCAGATGTGATCGAGCGTGTTGGGTAACAGTAGTGCACCCCTGCAGGGAAGTTATCTATTCGAATAGCCGTGTCCACGGTAACAGGATGCTCAGAGTTGTATCTTGATCCGCTACAACTACAAATGGTTACTGTTGCAATACTAAACTGTTACTACTACTCTCGGAATCACTTTCTCGCTGGGAGTCGAGAAAGGATCTCAGGGAGTTGCTAAATATGATTGATGATATATTATCTTGCTCTACTCTCTTCTGATGCTGCAAGAATTGCTTCAAGATGCTAGTCTTTGATAGGCTAGGCCTCTCCCCCTCTGTTCCAGCATTTCTGCAGTTTTGTCCAAAGATATAGCCCCATTCTTTTGATACCGATGCATAATTAGTATAGTTCTGATGTCAGTCTTGCGAGTACTTTGAATGAGTACTCACGGTTGCTTTGCTATTTCTTTTCCCCATACCTGCTTGATGTAATCAGTCGATGGAGGCCCGGAGCCAGACGCCACCGCATGAGACTACTACCAGGAGAGCCCCGAAGGCCACTACTACTGGGTTGAGCCGACCGACCAGGAGTAGTTAGGAGGCCCTAGGCAGGAGGCCTTCGCCTTTCGATCAGTGTCGCTGTTTGTGCTAGCCTTCTTAAGGCAAACTTGACTAACTATGTCTGTACCCAGATATTATTTGTGTGTATGACTTATGTATTCGGGTCCTCGTGACCCCTGGTTTGTAATATGAAGATTTATGTTTTAATTTGAGTTTAGGGTTGTGTTGTGATATCTTCCCGTGAGTCTCTGATCTCGAGCGTGCACGTTTGCGTGTATGATTAGTGCACGATCGAGCAGGGGCGCCACAAGTTGGTATCAGAGCCGACTGCCTGTAGGAAGCTCCCTTTCGATTCCTTGGTCGAAGTTGAGTCTAGACGTTGAAAAACCTATTTTACTAACAGTGTTTTGTGGCTTACGGGCCCACGTTGCACATGGATGGAATTAGGATCTTTTATTCCTCTTCCTTACTCTGGGATTCTGCTCTCTCTTCTATTCGGAATAAAATTTTACTAACTCTGACCCTAGGTTCTCGTGATCACATCCATCCGGAGCTTTGATTATCTGCAAGTTACTTTCTTGAATGCAAGATGCAAAATTCACTCACTGTCATTTGACAATCTTGTAATTTCCTCTGTTTCAGATGGATCGTTTGTTTCCGCCGCGCCCTGCGACGCAGGTTGTGCTTCGCACTTGGGCTCGTGATGCCCCTGGTTTTCCAGCTGTCCTGATCTCCCTCCTGACCAGATTGGGCTATCGTTGGTACCCCGAGTACATGGTTTATGAGGATTTCCGCGAGTTCAACCAGGAGCAGTACCATGCAGATGTTCGTATCTTCGATCAGCAGAACGACTCCGTCACAGAGTTGCACCTTTTTCACGGTATCCGCATGACGATTGGTATGGCGGTCCATGATGCTGCCTACTCTGCTGTCGCACATCTTCGTGGTGAGCATAGTCGCTTGGATGACTCCGAGTTCCAATACATCCCGTATGCTCCTGCTGGAGATGCTACCGGATACTACACAGCTGTCTGTGCCCCTTTCGAGTGACGTCGATATGACCCGCAGGTTTTGGTTCAGTGCACTCAGGCTCTGGATCGCACTGCCCGGGCTCTCGCCGTCGAGTTGTTTGCCACTCGAGCACGTCTCTACGATGCTATGACACAGTTGCTACCAGCTGTTCGTGCAGGGATACATCCGGAGTACATCCTTTACCCGTGCAGGACTCAGATGCTGGCAAGTATTGATTGGCCTGCTGTTGGAGGTCATACACCTGCACGTGGACCTCTTCTTCCAGTTCGAGACCGGGTTCTGCATCAGAGTGCACATGGAGAGCAGGACTTCTCTGCGACGAGCACTCATCGTCCGCACTTGCAGTTACCCCGTTTCAGTGGTTTTCCCCGACGTTGATGTAGCCTTTGCTATGTCTCGTTGTGTATTCCTTACCGCGTGCCTGCGCGCCGCCTAGTATGTCTAGCTGGTTAATTTCGCGAAGTTATGCTGTCCGCGTGTAACCAACTCTGTGTATGGATCCGTATGTCTTAATTGACTACTGTTATGTATCTATTGCACTACTTATTCATTGTCGTGTTAAATCATGTTTGTCTCTAAATACTTGCAGTTATTTTTACTAAACTACCCCCTGTTAAATCTTTAGCAGGATGGTTAGGCCAGGTGCTCGTGGTCGTGGTCGTGGCCGTGTTCCCGAAAACTCACCACCGCCAGACTATATGGCAGCTATGATGCAGCAATTCGAGCTGAACCGTCAGTTCATGACTGGAATTATGGCTCAGTTTCCGAACCAGAACGCGCAGAATCAGGACCTTGCTTCAATAACTCTGCAGGAGTTTGTGCGTCTCAACCCCACGATTTATCGCAATTCTGAACAGCCACTGGATGCTGATAACTGGCTTCGCGACATCGCCCATGAGATGGAATCTGCTAGTGTCGCCCCTGACAACCTTGTCACTTTCGCGTCCTACTTCCTGAAGGGCCCCGCTACTCAATGGTGGTCCACCCACAAGCGTACACTGCCTGCTGGGACAGTCGTTACTTGGGTTGAGTTTCAGGCTGCCTTCCGTGCCCGTTACATTCCTCAGGGAATCATGGACCGGAAAAAGACAGAGTTTCGTAACCTTACTCAGGGCAGTAAGACTGTCGAAGCTTATCAGCGGGAATTCCGTAATCTGTCTCGCTATGCTGAAGAAGACATAGCCACTGATGCTCCTAGACAGGAGAAGTTCCTCAATGGACTCCACCCAGACCTTAAGCTCGCCCTTGCTGCTCAAGACTTCACCGACTTTGCCACTCTCATGAACAAGGCTATCCGGATTGAGACCGCTCAGATGGAGCACAGGGAGTCACAGAAGCGCAATCGTGACGTTGGCTCATCTTCGAGCTCCGCACAGAAGGGTCGGATCTGGATTCCCAATAGCGTGTATCGCCCAGCTGCCCCTGCGCTCAGGCCTTCTTATGCTGCACCTCGTCTGCCTCCTCCTCCACCGAGGCAGCCAAGAGCTCAAGCTGCTCCACCGCGTGCTGCTCCTCTTCGTCCTGAAGATGGTCTGTGCTTCAAGTGTCGCAAACCAGGTCACCTTGCCAAGGACTGCCGCCAGAATCAGAATCAGTTGGCATTTCCTCGTAATGGCCGTGGCAACAATCAGACCCGCAACTATAATACTGGGCCTGCTGCTTATGGACGTGGACAGGCTTACCACGTCGATATTGAAGAAGTTCAGGATCAACCTGAAACTGTGATGGTACCCTTCTCGTTAACTCAGTACCTGCTTCTGTTATATTTGATTCAGGAGCATCGCATTCATTCATGACAGAAGCATTTGCGTTAGAACATGACATTGCATTTGAAAAGATGAATCTACTAGTAGTTGTCCGCACCCCTGGAGGTCATTGTCACACCTCCATGATGGCACACAATGTCACTGTTGAAATCAAGGGACTCGAATTCCTTGTTTCGCCTATCATCTTGAAATCTTCCACGATAGACCTCATTCTGGGAATGGATTGGTTGAAAGCTCACATTGCTTCGATCAATTGTGCCACTAAAGTCGTCCAACTCCTTCACCCCTCTGACGAGATAGTGAACTACACCGCCCGCATTACTCGGAATGCTGAAGCTCAAATTTATGCTCTGAATGCTTTGAACGCTTCACCTCTTGAGGGAATTGAGAACGTTCCAATCGTTCGCGATTTTTCGGACGTCTTCCCAGAAGAACTTCCAGGAATACCCCCAGTTAGAGCTGTCGAGTTTGTCATCGACTTGAAACCCGGCACTACTCCTATTGCTAAGCGCCCATACAAGATGACGCCGCATGAACTCATTGAGCTTAAGGAGGAAATCGACAAGTCACTTAAAAAGGGTTTCATCCGCCCCAGTTCCTCTGCTTGGGGAGCACCTTCTCTCTTTGTTAAGAAGAAGGATGGAACTAACCGATTGGTCCAGGACTATCGGCCTATCAACCAAGCAACAATCCAGAACAAATATCCACTTCCCCGGATCAACGATCTTTATGACCAGCTTGCTGGATCCTCTTTGTTCTCTAAGCTCGACTTAAGGTTGGGTTACCATCAGATCCGAGTTCGTAAGGAGGATATTCCGAAGACCGCCTTCGTTACTCGATATGGATCATACGAGTACACCGTCATGTCCTTCGGGTTAACTAATGCTCTAGCAACCTTCTCACGATTGATGAACTATATCTTCATGGACTACCTTGACAAATTCGCCGTGGTTTATTTGGATGATATCCTTATATTTTCCAAGAATGAAGAAGAACACGCTGAACATCTTCGGCTTGTATTGGAGAAACTTCGAGAACACCAGCTATATGCCAAATTCTCCAAGTGTGAATTTTGGTTATCTGAGGTGACTTATCTTGGTCATGTGATTTCTAAAGATGGCATTGCCGTTAACCCAGAACGAGTTCAGGCTATTCTTGACTGGACTCCTCCGAAGAATGTCAAGCAAGTCAGAACTTTTCTCGGTCTTGCTAGCTATTGCCGTCGCTTCGTCGAGAACTTCTCCAAGATTGCAAAGCCTCTGACTGATCTGCTCCACAAAGGCGTTAAGTTTGAGTGGACAGAAAAATGTCAGGAAAGTTTCCAGACACTTAAGGACAAGTTGACCTCTGCCCCAGTGCTAGCACCCCCAGATACCTGCAAGGACTTCGTGATCTACTGCGACACATCCTGTCAAGGATTAGGCTGTTTCCTAATGCAAGAGCGTAAGGTGATTGCTTATGGCTCTCGTCAGTTGCGTCCTCACGAAGATAAGTATCCAACTCATGATCTCGAGTTAGCAGCAGTTATTTATGCTCTGAAGCTATGGCGACATTACCTTCTCGGTAATCGTTGCGAGATATACACGGACCACCAAAGTTTGAAGTATCTGTATACTCAACCATATTTGAACCTCCGTCGACAAAGATGGCTCGAGACAATAGCCGATTATGACATGGATATTTCTTATACCCCTGGCAAGGCTAATGTAATGGCCGATGCCCTGAGTCGCAAATCTTATTGCAACAACCTCATGGTTCAACAAGCACAACCCCTTCTCCACGAAGAGCTTCGCAAGTTGAACCTTCATATTGTTCCACAGGGTTATCTCAATACCTTGGTTGTTGAACCCGACCTCGAGCGGACCATCAGAAACTTGCATAAATATGACTCTGAAGTCGAGAAGATTAAGAAGTTCCTCTCCAAGGGAAATTATTATTACTACCATGTTGATGAAGAAGGTACCTTGCTCTTCAAAGGCCGCCTAGTGGTCCCCAGAAAGCATAATCTGGACTCTCGTTCGGATGTCATGAAAGAAGCTCATGATACACCTCTCTCAATTCATCCCGGTAGTACCAAGATGTACCAAGATATCCGTCAATGGTACTGGTGGCCCAATATGAAGCATGATATTGCTCGCTATGTTGCTGAGTGTGACGTTTGCCGTCACATCAAAGCAGAACATCAATGGCCTGCTGGACTTCTGCAACCACTGGATATTCCTGAATGGAAATGGGACAAAGTCGAAATGGACTTCATCACTGGTTTTCCCAGATCGCAGAAGGGTCATGATGCTATTTTTGTCGTCATTGATTGATTCTCAAAGGTTGCTCACTTTCTGCCAGTCAAGGAGACGATCACTGCTAGTCAATTAGCAAACTTGTATGTTTCCAGAATCGTGTCACTTCACGGTATTCCGCTGGAGATCAGTTCGGATCGTGGCAGCCTCTTTACCTCAAGATTCTGGAACAGTTTCCAGGAAGCTATGAGAACTCATTTGTCCTTCAGCACCGCTTTTCACCCCCAGTCCCAGGGACAAGTCGAACGAGTCAATCAAGTGCTTGAAGATATGCTTCGAGCTTGTGTCATCTCATTCGGTAGGAAATGGGAGTAATCTCTCCCGTATGCCGAGTTCTCTTACAACAATAACTATCAGGCTAGTTTGAAGATGGCCCCCTTTGAAGTTCTCTATGGACGTAAGTGTCGAACCCCTCTGAATTGGTCAGAAACTGGGGAACGATCACTCGTTGGACTAGACATTATTCAGCAAGCTGAAGAACAAGTCCGCATTGTCCGTGAACATTTGAAAACTGCTCAGTCTCGTTAGAAGAGCAACTACGATCGAAAACACCAGGTAATGGTCTATCAACCTGGCGAACAAGCTTACCTTCGTGTCACTCCAATGAAAGGCACTCACCGCTTCGGAATCAAAGGCAAGTTAGCTCCTCGCTACATTGGCCCGTTCCGTATTCTCGCTCGTCGAGGAGAAGTGGCATATCAGTTGGAATTGCCGCCAAACCTTTCTCAAGTGCATGATGTCTTTCATGTGTCGCAACTACGTCGCTGCTTCAAGGATCCTATCCGAGCAGTGGATCATGAAATGCTTGAGCTACAAGAGGATCTTTCTTATCAAGAGTATCCGATCCGCATTCTTAATCAAGCTGAACGTCGAACCCGTCAGAAGACAATCAAATTCCTTAAAATTCAGTGGTCGAATCATTCTGAAGATGAAGCCACTTGGGAACGCGAAGATCGTCTTCGTGAAGAATACCCCGCTCTCTTTCAGCCTACCTCTTAATTCTCGGGATGAGAATTTCTTTTAGAGGAGGAAAATTGTAACATCCCCATGTAATAGCTACAGTAATCACCTTTTGATAATGCCAAGTCATCAAGTGGAACAGTGCTTGATTATCATTGCATCATATCTCATTTCAAATTCCAAATCAAATTGAAATTCAAATTTAAAGTGAAAATAAAAGTTGTTCCAAATTGGAAACTAAAATGTTCATTAAATAGAAAATAATTCATAACTAATTATGTTAAGAAAAATAACATCACTAAAATTCACTGGAGGACTCTATCATCCTAAAACAGTAATAAAACAGCAACTTACAATACCTTTTTATTTAATTAAAATTCAAATGAAAACATATGGACTCCAAACCTTTTTCTAGCAGTGCCAAATATTGCGTACTAGTTATTGGGCTAAGTCACCTATTTTACAAAACTCAATTTGCACCAAAACTATTTATTAAACAGAAACTAAAAAGGGAAAAGCAGAACAGAAAACAGAAAATAGAAAACGGCCCGCGCTGCTGGGCTCTAGTCAAACCGCCAGGCCCAGCCCACCTCCTCCTCCTCCTTCCTACTGTTCCTCGCCCGGTCGTTCCCGCGCCCAACCGCGTACGTCGCCGGCGAGCCGTCGCAGCCGCGCCTGCCCCTCCCGCGTCGCTACAGGAGGGCGGAGGGGATAAGACCGTCCCCTGGAAACCCTAGTCGGCCCCTGATCTTTTCCCCCCTCGCCCGCTAGCATTCTCTCCCACCTCGCCCGAAAGCTCGCCGCCGACCTCCACTCGATTCCGCGGCCACCGAGCCTCCCGTGCTTCGCCGAGGTGCTCACCGGCTTCCCTGACGTCGGCTACGTCGGTTGCGGGGACTCGCCCGTCCGGAGAAGCACTAGCGCCGCCGCCATTTGCCTCTTCTTCGTCGGATCGCCGCCGTCTTCTGTCGCCATTCCCGTCACCGTCGAGCCCTCCCCGCGCATACTTTGCACATCTGCAGGCTCCTTGTAAGCTCGCGCTCCCTTCCCCTCTCTTTCCCGCACGGATTCGTCCCCGTAGCCATCCCCCTCGACCTCACCGGAGCTTGCCTCCGCCGTGAAGCTCGTCGCCGTCGTTCTACCCATTGTCGTGCCCGTTCGAGAACGTAAACGTGCTCGGCTCCTCCCCGCGAAGCCAACGCACCCACGCGCGCGCCGCCTCGCGCCCCGCATCGCCGATGCCATACACGGCCGAATTCCGGCGAAGTTCCCGAGCTCGGCGTCGTCGCCGTAGAGCCCCTCCGGCCGCGAGACCGCCACAGATCGACGCACCTCGCTCTCCGCGTTCGAATGCGACCGCCCGCGCCCGTTTTGGTGGCCTGTGGGCAAATCCCGATCGCCACCCGAGCCGCGCCGCCGTGGAATTGGTCGCCGGAGCAACTCCGGCGACGTCGCCGGTCGTCGCCGACGTGGCACGCCCTGGCCCACGCATGTGCCACTGACTGGTGGGTCCACGGGCCCGATTGACCGGGTCAACCGCTGACGTGGCTGCCCCTGTGTAACTGACACGCGGGTCCCACCACCGTTTAAACGTTTTTAAATAAATAGAAAATCGGTTAAATAATTAATTAAAACACTAATTAGTCACTGACAGGGCTGGCCCACCTGCTAATTAGGTTAATTAGTTAAATAAAACTCTGTTTAATTAAATCAGTCACTGACCAGTGGGACCCACTGGTCAGGTTTGACTGGTCAGCGAGTCTGTTGACTGCTGACGTCATCCCCATGTCATGCTGACGTCACCATTGCACTGTTTCGGATAATTCTAATTAAATAAATTCAGAAATTCCAGAAAATGTTTAAAACTTTGAAAAATCATATAAATTAAACCGTAACTCGGATGAAAATAATTTATATATGAAAAATGATCAGAAAAATATGTAGAATCCGAATATGCCACCCACTTACCTGCCACACCCCTCTAACATACCAAACATGGAACATTTTGCCCGTATTCGATAAATGAATAGTGCCTAACTTTAATAAAATAATTCCAAATAAATTCTAATATAACTAAAACAATTAGATAAGCATTAAATCACCTCTGCATACCATTTAGACATGTCATGCATCGATGTTGCATTATTGCCGTGTATTTATTGTTTCTCCCCCCTCCTTCTCTCCCGATAGCCCCTGAGGCTGCCGACGACGCTGCAGTGTACGACGACGTTGCCGACGACCAGACCCCTTCAGCTGAGCTTCCAGGCAAGCAAAACCCCCTTGATCATAAGATATCGCACATTCCTTTCTCTCTTATGCTTGCATTAGAATTGCCCCTGCTACTGTTCCGATAGCTCCTATTCTGATGCATAGCCTGATGTTGTCGCCTGCTATTGATACATCGCCTGCTATCCTATTATGCTTAGTTAGCTATGTTATGTTTCATCAGCTAGCCCATCACCCTTGTCCGTCTGCCATGCTTGTTACCGGGCCGTGACCACTCTGGGTGAGGATCACGGAAATGTTTATATTACTGTCATACTTTAAATTGCTAAAGTCGGGCTGGCCCCAAGGATGCCCGCGAGTGAATCACATTAAAGACGGGTCGGCTCCAAGAGTACCCGCGCGATATGTCTTACCAAGTCAGAGCGACAGGAACCCTGTTCGTCTCTGTGAGTTACTAAACATGCTTAACGGATTTGGGTATTTGATCTGAGTTGGCTACGTGCCTATACACACTACCACCACGTGGGATAATGGTTTAATGGGGTCCTCGACGTCGTATGTATCAGCCGAAAGTTCTTCAGACGTCACAGCTCAGACATGCGGGCTGATTGTTGGGGTGAGCTGGTTACGTCACTGTGTATACAGTGTCGCGCTTGGGCCCCGACCAGTCACGCAACATGCAGGAGTGCGAAGGGCGATGGCCCAAGACCCCTTCGTGCTTATGATTTAGACCGGCATGTTGACCTCTCTGCTGAGCCTAGGTAGGACTGCGTCGTGTCGATCTTCCGAGGCCGGGCATTACCTAGCAAGTGTGTCCGCCCAGATGTGATCGAGCTTGTTGGGTAACAGTAGTGCACCCCTGCAGGGAAGTTATCTATTCGAATAGCCATGTCCACGGTAACAGGACGCTCAGAGTTGTATCTTGATCCGCTACAACTACAAATGGTTACTGTTGCAATACTAAACTGTTACTACTACTCTCGGAATCACTTTCTCGCTGGGAGTCGAGAAAGGATCTCAGGGAGTTACTATATATGATTGATGATATATTATCTTGCTCTACTCTCTTCTGATGCTGCAAGAATTGCTTCAAGATGCTAGTCTTCGATAGGCTAGGCCTCTCCCCCTCTGTTCCAGCATTTCTGTAGTTTAGTCCAAAGATATAGCCCCATTCCTTTGATACCGATGCATAATTAGTATAGTTCTGATGTCAGTCTTGCGAGTACTTTGAATGAGTACTCACGGTTGCTTTGCTATTTCTTTTCCCCATACCCGCTTGATGTAATCAGTCGATGGAGGCCCGGAGCCAGACGCCACCGCAGGAGACTACTACCAGGAGAGCCCCGGAGGCCTCTACTACTGGGTTGAGCCGACCGACCAGGAGTAGTTCGGAGGCCCTAGGCAGGAGGCCTTCGCCTTTCGATCAGTGTCGCTGTTTGTGCTAGCCTTCTTAAGGCAAACTTGACTAACTATGTCTGTACCCAGATATTATTTGTGTGTATGACTTATGTATTCGGGTCCTCGTGACCCCTGGTTTGTAATATGAAGATTTATGTTTAAATTTGAGTTTAGAGTTGTGTTGTGATATCTTCCCGTGAATCTCTGATCTCGAGCGTGCACGTTTGCGTGTATGATTAGTGCACGGTCGAGCAGGGGCGCCACAGCCTAGCCGGTGGGGACTACCGAGGGTGGAGGAGGACGAGGAGGTCTGTGACACTGGGGCGCGATGGGCGACGGGGCGGGCAGCGGCGTGATGGGCATAGGACATCGACGGCGGCAGGCGAAGGGGCGCGTGAAACTTTACATGGGAGAGGAGTTTGATTTCCGTCAAGTATGGGGAAAGGTTTACGGGAAGACTTTATTCCTTAGATAAAGGGGATGTTTGGCTGATTTTTTTTTTACAGGAAAACTTTCATCTATTCATCATCTTCAATCATAGCAGTACAACAAAAAGCAGAAATAATAAAAATATTCAAGAAATATTGGCATTTACGGGTCCGTTGGAGCAGTTTTTTTGTCCAACACCCCCTGTAATACGGGGAATGGGATTTATGAGACATAGACTCACAAGTTCATTGTTTGCGTAATGGTACATCTGACTCGTTACCATGCCCCCCGAACTTCCCAAGGGCCATCAGGGCAGTGCCGATCGCTTCCATTCTTTTTTTAGGGAATAATGGTAGTACTGTTGTTGATAGCTTATCCGGAGAGAGGTCCCCATCCAAGTTATTGGACACATGGATCAAACAAGGCAGATACACACAAAGTATGAAAAATATCACATGACAGGCCGATCAAAATAAACGGGGGACTAGTCCTTTTTTTCTGTTTTCTAATCTGGATCATTTTTAATTCACTTGTAGAATAATTATTCCTAAGTCTTTTTTAACACAGTACGATCGAAGTCGCTCACATACTGAACGTACATCGCCGAAAGGACTGGAATAAATCCAGAAAAATACGAGCACCCATGTAAAGTCTAGAACTTGAATTCTGATGGGTTAGGAATACCACTGTACTCCTAACCATCCAACCATAGATTGGTTCACAGTTATTCCCAAGTTGATCAGAGTTGTATACAAGTTCCAAATTGTGTAATCATCTTTTTTTTTTGTACTCCATTCCAAATTGTGTAATCATATATAGTTGATCGAGTACCATTAGTGTCAAAAATGTTGTTATATTATGGGACGAAGAGAGCACAAAGGAACAACGCTCGACCCGCTCTCAACTATAGCCTATAGATGCCACAAGTAGATTAATCCTCTCGAGACCGACCCGTCTCTGTGATTCGTGTGAAGCTCCGCCATTGATAGGTCCCTCCACGTTCTTCTTCGTCGTCGTGATTAACAAACGGACTCGAAAGTCGCAGCAATAAGTTGATAACGCACTGACGGCAATCATTAGAGGGGGTGTAAACTAAGCTCCATTGAATGCCAATAATCAACCAGGGTCCAGATAAGTGAGCGTTTAATATTTTTTCTTCCAAAAAGAAGGCTATATATGCAAGCAACTCCCCAACTGCAACTCTACAAGGCAAAGCGACACTTACCCAAGGACGAAGAAAGCTACCTAGCGTTGCTTGCTCTGTGGAATTAGCAGCCATGCTGATACTGGAGCTGGGGGCTTGCATCATCCCAATGACGCTCATCTTCGTGCCGGTCCGGCGGCTGGTCCTCCTGGTGGCCAAGCTGCAGGAGCTGGAGGAATGCTTCCGGCGCCCGAGGCCGCTGTCGTCCCCGGGGATGCCGCAGATGTCCGCCGAGATGTACGGCCGCATGTCGAGCCTGCACACCATGGCCATCATGGTGTGAAGGTTCGGCCCGGCCGCCTTCGGGTGCGCGCGCGCTCTCCGGCCGGGTCGATGGCGATTCCTACGCTGGAGGCGCGCCAAGGTGTGGACAGACTTCTTCACCTTCGTCAGGCTGATTCTCAAATTTCTGCGAGGATGAGTGAACCGGAGCTCCCAGTAATTGTATCTAGATCGTGTATGACTGTGAATACCTCTTCTCCTTCTTTCTGTTGTCATTGTTTCTTCAGACATCTTGCTGTAACAGAAAGGAACACTTACGAAGCACAGTGGTTCAGGCTTTGTGCGCTTTCGCCCTCTTTCTGACATGTGTTTCCAGGCACATAGGCTGCTGCAATCCTGCAGGCAAATGATCTTTACTGAATGAAGTGTAATTTTTCCACTAACAGACCATGTAGAGCTAGCACGGTAGAGCCATACGCCCAGGCCAACGTGTCATTCAGGGAAATGATCGACGGGTTTCACCAGGCAGCGTATAGACTTCTTTAATTGGTTTAGGTCACTGGGAGTGTTTTCTTTTAATAGCTTGGATTGCTTACCACATGTGTCTGGTCACCGGGAGTGTATTTTACATGGGCTAAGGTGCACAGGCTGTTTTTCTTAGCTAATGATTACTGTTTTTCTGTTGGACCGGACGCCTGTGCATACCCACATGGAGTTTTGCCCTGTTGTCATCATCGCGAAGACTATATCTCACTTATATCGAGTGTGGCTTCCGTCTCGTCTGAAGGTTTTTTCTTCCCTTGTCGTAACTGGGCCGCCATGTTTCACTGTTTTTCTTTAGATTGCTGATCGCTGGCTGTAGTCTTCGCGGGGTCGACGTACAGGTTTGGTCCGGTTTTTTTCTTTTTATTTTGTGTTACTTTTTCTTTAGGTTCTATTTGTTTTCTTCATCGATTTTCTATTTTTCTTTGTTTTTTCATCGGTTTTATTTGTTTCTTTTATGGTTTTTACTGGTTTTTCTTTCTTTTTACTTGGTTTTCACTATCTTTTTGTTTTTATGTGGTTTTTAATTTCTTTTTCAGTTTTCTTTGTTTCTTTCTTGTTTTTCACTGTTTCCATTCTTTTTCATTGGTTTTCTTCTGTTTTCTTTTTTTGTTCTTTTCGATTTTCATTGGTTTTCTTCGTTTCTCTTTGTTTCTTTGTCGGCTTTTCATCGGGTACTTCTTTGTTCAACACATGACTACTTTTTTAGTATATGATGTACATTTTCAGTGTACACGTGAAACATTTTGTTGATACACGTTGCTATATTTTAAATACATGTTTTGTTTTGAACACTTTTTTGAATACATGGCCAACATTTTTCCAAATACATGGTGAAGATTTTTTGAATAATAAATGTTTGTGAGGTGTTGTTTTATGTGCTTATCGTTGATTCACACTAAAATATTGCATTATAAAATGAAATGGTTTTGAACAATATATTCATGAAGTTCACATTTTCCTTCTGCATTTGGCTACATTGTTCGTTCAGTAACTATTTGAGATGAAATAGAATGTTGAGTTTCTTTTTCTTTTTTCATTTAATGATTGAAGCACTATCTTAGTTATTCAATAAAATAATGGCAGATTGGAGAGCGGTTAACTAATGTATTCATTCAGAAGTTTTCTTCCAAATGGATTTGTACGTGCCTAGCAAAAGAAAGCAATATGGGGCAACCTACACTAACATATTGGAATTTGAAGAATACATTTCAATTCCAAGAGAACTTTTGAATTCGGAGAATTTTTCAATATAAGAACATTTTTTTTCGAAGGATGAACAATTTCACTGTTTTCAAAAACAAAACTTAAACCTACGAATAATTTATGAATTCCAAAAAAAATTGGATTCCAAAGACAGTTTACGAATGCATTGAACAATTTTTGCTATGTGAACATTTTTTCTTAAACTTGCAGAACCATTTTTGAATCCTAGAAGAATTTTTGAATGAAGATCAATTTTTGAATCCAGGAATAAATTTCACATTGGATGTTTTTTTTTCAAAATTACATTTTTTAATGCACTGAATAACATTTTTAATCTATGGATTTTTTTAAATTGATGAACTAATTTTGAATTGCTGAAGAATTTTTCAATGTATGAATGTCTTTGAATCTACAAACAATTTTTCAATCAACAAAATTTCAAATTTATGAACAATTTTTGAAACTATGAACAAATTTCAAATTTCAAGAATAGTTTTTTGAATATATGTATAATTTTCAATCACAGAATAAATTTTAATTCCTTGAACAATTTTTTAAGTAACGAACAAGTTTTTTAATGGATAGACTTTTTTGAATGCTTTGAACATTTTTTGAATCTTTGAACATTTTTTGTAATTATAAAGAAATTTGGAATCTCCAAAACAATTTTTTAATCTAAGGACAATTTTTAAATCTAGAAACATATTTCAAAATTGATGAATAATTTTCAAAATAATGAAAATTATTTGTATCTATGAAAAAAAATGAATTCAAAGAATTTTTTATAAATTATGAACAAATTTCAAGAACAATTTTTCTAATCTATGAACAATTTTCAATCAATAAACAGCTATCAAATTTCCATGAACAATTTTTTAAATAATGAACAAGATTTTGTAAGGATGAACATATTTTGAATGCTTTGAACAACATTTTTATCTCTGAACTTCTTTTTGAATTGAAGAACAATTTTCAAACATTTATTTTAATTATAAACATATTATTAATGTCAAGGATTTTTTTTTCAATTGCTTGAACATTTTTTGAATCTATGGACCATGTTTGAATCGATGAACAAAAATACTTTTGAGTAGTGCTAATTCATGTTTGTTTTTATTTTTCTGTTCCATGTAGTATAGACTTGGAAGAGATATTTCTGAAATATTGTTCCTTAATTAGTTTCTACATTTGTTTCAAAACTCTTTCTTACTTTGTGCGTAAAAGCACTGGAAGAAAGAGCAAAGCACAACCCAAAACATGAAACAAAGAAAACAAGAAACAAGGGCTAGCGTCGAACAAAAAATAGGAATGAAGAAACAGGCCCATGAAGCCCGCTTTGTTTGAAAAATGACAAATTGACGTGAAGAGCATCACATAGGAGCTCTTGGGCGTGTCTACTTGTCGCCTGTTGTGAAACGTTGTAATATGGCTAGCCCAAAAAAGACTTAAGCCATGAAGTCTACTCACCGCGGCAAGCAACTCATAGTCAAGTAATCTAGGAGAGTTGTACTGGTGACATTGTAATATGGCTAGCCGAATAAAGACCTAAGCTACGCAGCCTACTCACCGTATAAAGCATCTCATAGTCAGGCGATCTAGGAGAGTTGTACTGGTGTATAATATCTCTCATACTTCAGAAAAGATTATGTCGTCCGCTCGTCCTTCATCCAACCTACATACATTTCTCCCCCCTCTCGTATTCCACCTCGAGTTTTTGCTCCTATCTCTGGGGTTTACCATCGGTTTTTCACGAAAACCATATCAGTTTCCTCACCTTTTTTCAGATACCAAATGAAGTTTTGTTCTCTTTTGTAAACCAATAAATGCTTACCAAATCAGGGTAAACAAAATAAAATCTTAAATATTTAGAAAATCAAAGTAATATGGCAGGTAAATCATAGGCTAGTCAGTTCTAATATTTATCCTTCCGTTGCAACACACAGACAATTATCTAGTTGAATTAAAAATCTCACAGTTCCGAATGAATCTTCCAAATTATGATCAGTTTAAACCACAATACTTATTGCAATTAGATATTCATTACGCGACACCACTTACATATGGAACAAAATACATAATCTAACATTCATGTATTTGTAAACAAATATGTTCATGCATATGAAAATAAATGTTCATGTACTTCTATAAAAATCATGTACTTTCTTAAAAACTTCCTATGTATGAAAATAAGCATTCATCTATTTTAAAATGTTCACATCTTTCAAAATAAATGTTTATGTTTAAAAAATAAAATGCCCACGTGTTCAATAAAAAGTGTTCATGTAGCTCGTAAAAACCATTATTCTTGTATTTTACCTATGAGATAAAAAAACTCTCCATCAATAATTACAAATATATTCATCATGTGTTTAAAAATATTCATTGTGTATCAAACAGTGCCATCATGTATACCAAAATCATTATTAAAAATGGTAAGGGAGACGGGAAAAAATAAAAACCAAAAAGGAAAAAAAAAGAAGAAAATAGGACAAAGAAAAAGAACATAGGAAAACAAAATAAAAGGGAAAATGAGAAAAACATGGATAAATAAAAAAACTAGAAGATAAAACAAAAGGGGGGGAAACTAACCTCCTGCGTGGAAAATACCATATCACCAAGAAAACTAAATCAATCATCGTAAGAACTGAACCAGACAGAAAAGTGTAAGGAGTGCTACTAAGCTGGCGATGCTGCGCAGTAGGCCACATATAGTCAACACCGAGATAGAAGATATATATGGGCCAATAGGAAAAAGCATAAAAATGAGACTACTCAAAATTAAGAGAAAAGAGGAGATGAAGAATGATTTTTGAATTGAATCAATCCTGAAAATAATAAATCCAAAAGACAGTCATGCTCGCAAAAAAGCAAAAAAATTGTTTAGAACATTTTGAATCCAATAAGTATATTTCCAAAGATAAAACCCAAATAGGAATATATGAGATCGTTAGCTCCCCTCTAGCTTATTTAAATTAAACCAGAAATGTTCATTCAATTTTAAAAATAATAAGTACTAATGGATTTTAAGCATCTTTTCTTTAGAAGAAATTGAGCATGCGAAAATCAGGATGTTATTGGGGATCAATTTTTTTGAAATAGTTAGATGGAGACTGTGTTGCGGGAGATGAAACCCTCGACTAAAGGGCGGTGGACGGGGCCAGAAGGTGGGGCCCGCAGACTAGTTGGCGCACGCCCAACTAGTTGCACGAGCACAAGGAGGCTTCCTTTAGGTGTCCTTTAATGTGGCTTCTGGATCCTTCGAAAAATCTTCACATGATTTTCTTCTTTTTTATATATTTGGGAAAATACTCGAGAAAACTCACAACACCTAAAATATATATATTCAAGAAAATCTGGAGGGAAGTCTCAGGAAAAATCACGAACACACGAAAAAGGGGCACCCAGTGGGAGGGGGGCATACCAACACACCCTACCCCCGGGTTCATGGCTAAGGTGCGCAAACCCCATCTAGAATTTTTGCCAACACCAAAGAGGGATATTTGTGAAACATCATAAAATCGGAGAGCAAACTGCTTTTTCAGCACCCTGTCGGAGGGGGAGATCGAACGCGGGAGGTGTGAGTAGTCCACTACCTAGACTGTGGACGTCAAGTAGTAGCTATTTAGCCACCTCTTTCAATTGTGCATCACTGTCTAGATTGTATGAGGGGTCGAACATGATTAGAATAATATATATATCTTTTTTGGTGCATCTTTTGTTATGATTCGAGAAATTCCATACGATGTTTTTATCTCTATTTTGTTATCATTTTTCTTTGTTTTTCTGTTTTGTTAGTCTCGTTTCTATTGTTCTTGATTATTTGTTTGGATTTCGAGGTGCATTATATTGCTGCATGAAGGATTAAAAAAAAACTCACCAATGCATGTAAAGTTCCTGCTTATTTAGTGGTCATGCATGTATGCATTGCAGTTAATGCAAATTACTATCAGTAAAAGCAACATTTTCAGGAAGACAAGCACACTAATTGAGTACTTTTGCAAACTATGTAATTTATTCCACCACTACGTAATTTATTCCACAACTCAACACGTACCTTGGTTGGGGAGATATTTGAACCGGGCCCTTAAACCCAAAGGGAGTATATGTCATCATGTTCTATGCAATGATTTGTTTTTTTTACAAACTTAAGGCTATATGCGATTTTGTTCATCGTTCGTGGGCTATTGGCAATTAAATTTAACATGTTTTGATCTATTGGATTTACGAACCTACTGACTATATAAATTAGTGAACCCATGTATAACATGCATGATTGTGAGGGTTGATCCATTCACATACCTATGCTTTATTTTATGTGCCATCCAGTTAATGAAGAAGCTACTAGGGAGCTTATGAACCTGAGTCCAATTTCTGACATAAGAAAACCTGAAAAATTATACTTTCTTGTTTTTATTTTCAATTATCATTTTTTCAAATATAAAAAATGCTTTATGTATCACTATCTTCTCCTAGCTTGTGGCAACTATAAAAACTAGCATGCTTGTCAACCACACTAGAATTTTTTGCTACACAAGTTTGCTTATTTTTGTTTTTTGATTTGAGTCTTGGTCGAGGGAGAAGATTTCTTGCCACTACCTCCTCCTGATTCGATAAACCTTAGGTAATCTACTTAAGGGAAAAACATCGTTGTCCTAGAAACCTCCCTTTTGGGTGCCCAACAAAGGTCTACGAGAAGTAAGGTTGCGTGATAGACATCAACCACCTATATGAAGTGAAATGCCATCATTTTCATGATTATCTAGATGAATGTCTCACGCCTATGCTAATTATTTTGTAACACTATGTTCTTGAGATATGCTACTAGTGAATCTATGAACCCCAATCTAATTTCCTATATAAGAAAACACTCCATACATATTTAATTATCGTTTCAAAACATTGTATTATTTATTTTGGAAATACAAAAAATACTTTTTATTCCATTGTCTACTAATTCCTTATTTATAACTACAGCCTACTCTTATTGACAACCACACTAAATAGTTGGGGGAGAGGGTGGCGTAATAAAATATCTTTTTTTATTTAAGTGATATTCAAAGGAGAAGATTCATTGTGATTTGCTCTCGCGGTTTGGTAACCTCAAGGCATCTATTTAAGTGAAAATAATTGCTTGCTAAAAACTCTTGTACTTGGACAATTGGCTCCCAACAATAGGACATGTAAATTATAACACCACAAATAGATTATTTTTTTGACATTTATTAGTTGGTTAGTCCCCAAAATCATAAAAATCCATTAGATAACATGCAAAATAAAAATACATAATTAAATTTGAAAAGAAATAGATATATTTTTAATGCATCTGCATCCCAAGATTAATCCATATTCTCCATGGAGTGCATAGGATGAGAAAAGATAAAGAGTTTTGAAGTTTAATGGAGTTTAACCCTTATACAGAGTACCATGTACATCTTATTAACTTTGGATCACTAAAAATTCTCGAGTTAAAATAATTCAAATGCATAGTAATTTTCCAAAACAAAATATTTTTTATTATGATCATCATGATAAAGTATACTAGTCTCCATAGATTTCTCGGTATCGAGGCATCCGGGGCCGACGCATTCAAGCACATGCCTCTACGGGTCGATGGATGATCTTCTTTGTCAGGGCCAACCATTTTTGTGCAGTCCTTAGCGTAGTTCAGTGGAAAGAGCACTCCTATGCAATCCACTAGTTGTTACTCCGACCCTTCCTAGATTTTTTCAATTTTTTATCATCGACTAGGTTCCACGTGGAAGAGAGTAAAATTTTAAATAATCTCATAGAAGACAAATCAACGAGGATTTGATCCCACAGCATGTGGATCATGTACCTAGTAGAATTACCATTGCATCGTGGGCAAGGAATGCTATTTTATCTATTGCAATTTCTATGTTGGGGGAATGAAATATATAGCTCATAGGTAGGAGATACATCTTTACATTATACAATATTGTAACTAGAAGATTATCTCACAAGCCCACACATGGAATAGCATGCCTTTTATGAGAAGCACATATTTACATTGTGAATTCTTACTCTAGTCTTCATAACGTAGACCATGCATGTATCATCATAATTTTGCTTGTCATGGGTTTAACCTGTTTCGGTATCCATAGTGTTGGCTTGGACGTTTTTGGCAAGGGGTCTCAACTTGAGTTTAATTGGAAGTCCAAGGACGGGCGTCGGCTTTGGATCCCTCTTGTAGGTTTCCTTTTCACAGGTTATTTTCCACCTGAACTGCCTTACTAGATAGTGCATGGCCACCATAGTTTCTACCCTTGCAAACACATTACCGGGGCACATTCTTGGACCCCCTCCAAATGGCATGTAGCAGTACGGAGGTGCGGGTTTCTCAAACCGAGAAGGATTGAATTTGTTAGGCTCATGAAAAAATTGTGAATCCATATGTGTGACACTTTGCGCTGCGAAGACCTGCATGTTTCCATGTTACTTGTGTGTGATACAGTTCTCGGTAAGTATTAAAGAAATCATTTATTATGGAACGTATATGTACTTACTTTCCAGCCTTTTGGGATATTGTAACCCTGGTATTCAATGTCTTTGGTAGTTGTTCGGAAGCTCCCAAAAACTGGAGGAATTGCTCTTAGTGTCTCCATTGCCACTTTCCACATATATTTCATCTTTGCAACATCATCCCAAGTTAGAGCATCTTCTGGGTTTTTATTCTGCGCAATCTCATCTTGCTCTGCAGAAGATCAAAAGGCATAAAGATCAGATTAATTTCTATGGTGTAGAAGAAATTACCATAGTTTGAATCAAATATGGAAGCAAAGCAGCATAATAATATACAGACCTCTAGTAACTTTATCAAGGATATCTGGCTCACTGGAGAGGTACCGGATCATGAAGGTGATAAGAGCAGAAGTCGTCTCGTGTGCCCCAACGATGAGGCTCATCGCGTTGTCCACAATGTCTTCCAGAGTGAGGGAGTGGGCACCTTGAGAACGAAGAATGAGCATGTAGCTGATGAAGTCATTATCGGAAGTGGCATTTGCTTCCTGCAACAGTGACTCTTCCCTCTTGTGGGCAATATTTGTGATAGCCTTTCGTATCTTGGCACTTGCAGCCATACCTTTGTTGAACCGGGTGAATGGTATATTCACCGGAAATGATAATATAGCCTTCCCAAGAGTAACAAAATCAGTGCACAGACCTTCTTTGATGGTAGCTGACTCTTGGCCCAAGACAACCGAACATATGATAGCAAGCGAAAGTCTCCTCACCGTTGGCAGGACCTGTAAAATCATCAACGACTCATTTCAAATTCGCTCTGCAGCTTTTCTTAAATCCATTACGACATTTCTAGATTGCTGTATTTTAACCTTCACAAAAATCTTATCGTATTTCTTTCTTCAAAAATTCTTGTGAATATCAAAATTTTAGAAGTGTGTTGCATCACCTTGTGAGATATAAAATTATCTTATGGTGCCCCTCGATATATTATCATATTGACCCTCTAGCCTTTTACACAAGTAGAAAATTCCTTTCATCTCTTAAGGAGCTAGTGGGCTTCATCTCTAAATTACCAAATATATCGTCATGCAATCTGAAACAATATAAATTGATAAATGCATGAATAAATACACCTAATTTATGGGTATTTTTATCATTTTCAATGTTACTGGAAAACACGATCAGTCATCGAGTGCTTGCTTTTACTCTTCTCAGTTCTTGTCCCTAATAAATGGTTACTGGCTGGATTTTAGATTACCTAGTTTTTTATTTTTGTTGATTTATATTTTCATTTTTCTACCAGCTTCTTTATGAATGGAGTAGACATATAAACGTAACAATCCTCGCAATATCCTAAGGAGAAAAGTACTTCCCTTCCTCTTTGTAATGTGAGGGAAGAATATTTTTTGGAAGCTCAGAGAAGAATACTCTATTAGTGAACAGTGTGCAACAAATACAGTCTATTCTACGATAATGTAGACTGAGCTAGCTATATGAGTATATGTCTCTTAAATACAGTATGTTTTCCATTGTTATTTAGGGGAGTTGGAATCAGCTGGGAAAATGGACCAAATAAGGTGAGCAAAATATGTACTTCATATAGGTTTCTTCTTGTTAGTACTACTTCCGTTGAGAAGCATGATAATTCAGGCAATTAACCTATAATTTATGTATGTGAATGAAACATATACTCGAGCAGTAAGCGTCTGTCCATACCGTGACAGAGTCACGACCGACCCAGTTTAGCTCGATGTGGCTCCTGACCTCATGGTCTATCTTGCAGACGTATCTCCTCACCATTTCTGGCTTCAAGTAACCCTGCAGGGCGCTGCGGACCAGCTTCAGCTCGCTGCCCGTGAGTGCCAGTACCGACCGCCCAACGAGGGCTCTCAGCGCGCCTGTCTGCGTCAAGATTAGGCCCTCGTTGCCGAATATGAAGTGGTTCGCCGCCGGCCCGGCCAGTAGCACCGTCGGCGACCCAAACAACGACATGGTAGAGACCGGGCCGTACTTCTTGATCCGGTCTCTGAACCATTGGTTGTCGGTGTTGCTGCGGCAGGCGCGGAGCAGAGAGAAAGTACTGCCGATAACCGGCACGCCGAGATTACCCGGAGGCAGGTTATAGGCTGAGTAGTAGAGCCTGTAGAAGTTTCTGTAAAGGAGTTGGACAACTGCAGCTACAAGCAACGCAAGTACTGCCCCGAGGAGAATGGAGTAAGCCATAGGAAATTATGGTGAAGCCGTGAGGTTTGGGTGTTGTGTACTCGAAGTTTATATATGGAAGGGGAACAGATGTCACTCAAGGCTCTATCTGCTTGAAGGAAGCTGCATACTTAACACGATTTGCACGATGGTAAAAAGAATTCCGTTATTGACTGATTGGCACAGAGTAATTTTCATTATAATGTCTTTTTCTCGGTCACAATCTGCTGTAGTTTTACTTTATTTTGAAAGGAATGCGGCAGGGAAGGTCCTGAGGTCCCTACAACGATCTTTTTGAAAGAACTAGATGATACCCCAAGCGTTGCTACGGGAATTACTTGTAATATATTTTATTGAGATTTGGTTGTATGAAACATGAATATTTATAAGTTAATAACATGAGAATTAAAATGAAAAATACATATGCTTTATTGCATTTGATTAATGTATAGTTGTTAGATACTTATGAAGTCAAATAAAAGGCATTTTTTCATGCATGATTGCATGTTGTGGTGGACTTTGCTCCATGCATGGTTGCATGTTGAGATGGACCTTTTTGCATCCATGGTAGTACGATGAGGTGATGCTCGCATGTCAAGATAAATATGTTAGTGGGGATCAACTATTTAGGTATATAGGATAAATAAATTTTGTGTTTGTGAGAAATAGGAGCTCGTGGTTGGGTTGTAGAATGGAGTAAGCCATAGGAAATTATGGTGAAGCCTTGAGGTTGGGTGGTGTGTAGTTGAAGTTTAGGGCATCTCCAACGGCGACCCGCAAATTTCCTCCGGCATCCATCCGCGGACAGGGAAGGGGGGGCGAGTCCGTGGACACGGATGCGGGAGGCCGCCATCCAACGCTGCGCGCATACATTTCAATTTCCATCTGAACTAACTGGACGAAATTCGTGCAAACACGGCCGAATTTCATTCAAGTTCGGATATAATTTACATAAACGGATGACATTCATGCAAACACGGCGGATTTACATTACATTTCGAACATTGAGAACAAAAAAAAAACTACGGCGGCCGCCGGCGTCCAAGCCCTTGTTGTTCCCTTCCTGGACCGCCTCCTCCATCCACCGTCTCCATGAGCATAGGCGATAAGACCCGTGAAGTGAAGGTGCGGTCTCTGGCGAGAAAGAGTAGAACACGGGAGACGGACCGGCCCACACGGGACACCAGGCCCTGCCGCCTCCCGTGCCCTACTCATCCTTGGAGGAGTCCGCGCCCTGTTCGTTGCAGGTGGATGTGAGGTCCACGATGGAATGGTGGCGCCGGCGCTGTCGTCGTCCCACTGGGCCGCCTGATAGTTCGGCGGCGGCGCGTAGGAGGCGCAGACGGCGTTGTTCTCCTCCGCGGTCGCCTACAGCTGCACCTCCGCGGCGGCCGCTTCCTGGCGAGTTGCGGCTTGAGCGCGGACGGCCTCGTAGATCGCACGCTGCTCCGCGATGAAGTTGGGGTTCGTCGCGGCCATGGCCGCCACGGCCTCCTCGCTCGCGTGCTCGCCTTTGATCTGGCCCTCTGCCAGCCGGTGCTGCTCTAGGAGGAACAGGTTGTACAGTTGTTCCTCCTGCGCCTGCTGGAACACCGACATAGACGCCGGCACATGCTGCACCTCCGCCATGGTAGCGATGTAGTGCGCATGCGCCTGCTCCATGATGAGACCAGGCATCCGGGTGCGTCAATGCGCAGCGCCGAAGCGGGTTTCTTGGCCGGCAAGCTTGCTTAATGGAGGCATACGGACGGACGGGGCATTGAACGGGCGTGGTAGATATCAGTCCCGTCCCGTCATGTAACGCGTCTCTGGCATTGAACAGGCGCGAGCACCGGGGATGCGTCGCGGGCGGCGCGCCGCTTCAATGGCGGAGCCAGTGAGAGATTGCGTGCGCTCTGCGTCGACTTCAATGTGGAGCAGCCGCTCTACAGTGGCATGAATGCGGGCAGCTGGCACCAGGCGGGAACGCACGCGGGCGAGGGAGGAGGGGGTTGGGTGGGCCAGGGTGGTCAGAAGCGGGCGTGGGTGCGGTCCGGACGCCCACGAACCCCCCCCCACCCCCCCCCCCCCCCCCCCCCCCCGCATTTGTCTCCGGTTTGCGGAAGAAAGTGAGTCCGGACCACCCTGCGAACCGATGTAGGACCGCGCTGGATGGCACAACACGTCCGGACCGTGCGGTCCGGACGGTTACGGGCGGTTTGAGGGTCGACGTTGGAGATGCCCTTAGGGAAGGGAACAGGTGTCATTGAAGGCTCTCTCTGCTTGAAGAAAGCTGCACACAACTTATTAACATGATTCACACGATTGTAAAAAGAATTCTGTTAGGACTTATCGAGTGTGCTAATTGATTGGCGCAGATTTTTCTTGAGCATGTCCTTTTCTCCATCACAAGCTGGTTTGGTTTTCCTTTTTCTGAAAGGACTGCGGTAGGGGAGGTCTCTACAATGATTTGTTTTTGAAAGTTGTGTTTGTGAGAATTTGACCCGGGTTGTTGTTAGAGCATCTACAGCCGCGATGGTCAAATCCGGTCCCTCAAACCCCCGCGGACGCGTCCGGGCGCGTCCGCGGGCATTGACCGGGCACGCCTCATATTTGTCACTCTGCATCCACGTATCTCATATCCGGCGCCTTATATCCATACTACACATGCAACGTTGATCTACTCTACGTGATCAAACGACGAACAACAAAAATCGGCTGCAAAGGAACACAAGATCGGCTGCAAACGGACATTAACAAACTTCGCCACATCCAAAAGATCATAGTTCGTCACCGGACAAGTTCTTAAACTTCTACAACTAAAAACGATATAAACATAGAGGGGGGGGGGGTCACCACTTCCTCGCCGGGCCTTTGCCCTTCTGGTCGTCGGCGCAGCTGTAGGCGTCCGCGGCTGGTGGAGGGTCTTGGTCGTCCGACGAGGAGGTGCAGTTGTCGCCGTCGTCGGAGTCGGAGAGGACGATGAGCCCCTTCATCTGACGGACTGCCCTGTCCTGCTCCCGCTTCAACCTGGCGACCCGAGCCTTCTCCGCCGCTGGCTCCTTCGCCTCGCGCTCCGACTGCTCAATAGCAAGCCGGAGCGCCTTGGCGTTCTTCCGTCGGAGGCGGCGAGCGTCCGTCTCCGCCGTCGTGAGGGAGCGGCGGTAGACCCATGCGAGGAGACGCGCGTCCTCGCCAGGGTCCGCCTCCGTCCCGCGGCGGCGGCGCGCGGACTGCTCCGCCGCGTCCCTCTCCCGTGCACGCTGCCTCTCGCGGTGCGCCTCCGACTCCGGAGTGCACGTGCGTGCCGGCGGCGCGGGCACAAGCACCCACCGCTGGCCACGTGGAGGAGCGGCTGGCGGGGGAAGGAGACGGCGCGGGGCCGATGCGGACTGCGCTGTCTTGGCGTCGCCGCGCGCGGGCCGGGAGGGTCTAGCTCCGGAGTCAGCGCTGCGCCGGCGCAGGAGCTGCGGCGACGCTTCACATCCGGAGCTGCCGCCGGTCTCCACCTTGGACCGCTCCAGCGCAATGCGGAGGGCCATCTCCTCCTCGTAGTCAAGCTCGGAGCCGGAGTCGCTGCCGGAGCTGCTCATCGTAGTGGATGGGATCAGAATTGGAGAGGGAGAGGAGTGGACGGAGCGAGAGAGAGGGAGAGAGTGAGCTAGGGTTACGAACGAGGCGCCCGGATTGGGGTTTTTTGTGGGACAACTGTGGGGTCGGTGGTGGGCCGGGCCTGTCCGGCGGACGCGCCCGGGCGTGCCCGGGCCGCTCCATATCCGCCCTATATTTGGGCTGGATATGAGGGGTGCCGGTCAGCCCGGGCGTTTGTCCGCGGTTTGAGAGGTCCGGTTGGGTCACTTTTTTTTGACCGGTCAGTGACCGGACGGCCTGCCCGGGCGTTTAAGACGGGTATGAGAGGTCGGGCTGTAGATGCTCTTAGGTTGTATATCCTCTCCGCTAAACAAGTGGGCTAGGCTCTTCAGTGTCTTCACTAACCACTTTTGTGCAGTGTGCCCAAACATTAGTTAGGGTTTATGATCTATCCCACTTGCCTATCCTTGCAAGCATATATCTCGTAGGAAATTTCAAACTGCAGGATAATCTTCGTTCCGGGGTTAGAGCACTACTTCACACACATACACAAACAATTACCTAAGGTGCAAGAATAACCTTTTTTTTAAACAAAAGGGTGCTATCTCCCGGCGAAACACTACCCCAAAGTCTGGACACAGTTCTAGTTGGAAAAATCATACTTCTGTTTATAAGTTAAAAAAGTATAAAAAACTTCATCCATGTGGGAATATGGTTCTTCAATTATAGCGCACTTTAACGAAAAAATATGGTTGAAACTTACCGATCCCCATCAATTTTGATAAACAAATATGGCGATTTATAACATGTGTGAACATCATAAAATGACTTTCTGTGCCACAAGTAAAAGCACGCATAAACATTTCATAATTTATTGAAACTTAAAAGTATATTTTGGTACCTCCCACCGCACTCAGATCTGGGGTCAACTAGATCAAGTGAAAAAAAATACATACATCTGAGTAAAATTTGTGAAATTTGAATTTTGAGAAAACCAATGTGCACTACTATATTATAAGACGGATGGATTATGTCTTATATAAACTACACAACTTATCAATGGAATAATCATTATTTAAAGAACTACTTAACCAATCAAAATACATCATACGGTAGCTTGTTTATTTCGGTGGTTTGTATATACATTTATTTGCTTGGTCGATAAGACCGGCCGAAATCACTGTTCTGACCTTATACGCAAAGAATTGCACAAAATGAACTCAACAGGAAAGTATTTCACAATCTGACCCTTTTAGAAACACCACAGCTCGAGGCGTTGCTGCTTCACTTAGAAACGCCGAGGCACCTCGCGTTGCTGCCCTGCTGACGTGGCAGGCCAGAAACGCCGAGCCAGCTAGCGTTTCTG
Source organism: Elymus sibiricus (assembly GCA_039707655.1). Lineage (NCBI taxonomy): Eukaryota > Viridiplantae > Streptophyta > Magnoliopsida > Poales > Poaceae > Elymus > Elymus sibiricus. The sequence goes on along the minus strand of CM077670.1, from coordinate 331,968,266 downwards.
GAAACGCCAAGGACGTCTGGCGTTTCTGGCCACCTTTGAAACGCCATTGACTGTGGCGTTTCTGGCCTGAATTAAGTTACCCCCGCGGGGCCGCAGGTGGGACCCAGCCCACTCGCAGCCCCGCCTCCTCCAGCCGCCAGGACGAAGAACAGAGCCCCTGTCCCTCTCTCCTCTCCTCCAAATCCCTCCCAAATCTTCAATTTTGGCCATTAGAACTCGTGGATCGGATCATCCCCAAGTTGCTTGAGGTATTCTCCCCCTATTCCTCCAAAAAAAATCAGTCAATATTGCCTATTTTAGATGCATTATTTGCAACATGGTGGAACCCTAAGATCCATTTTTTGTGATTTATTTGAACATTGTTTGGATTAGATTTTGTTTAGAAGGAAGATATAGTAGTTGTGTTGAAGCACTTACTATTGTTTAGTATTGGATTTAGAGATAGGGAAAAAAATTGTATTAGGTTGAATCCTAAGATTATTTGTTCCTAATAAGTTTGAATAAATTCTTTGTAATAAGTTTGGTTGAAAGTGTCTTTTTTTTAAAATATGCTTGTGACTTTAGATAGAATTTTAAATGCTTGTGACTTTAGATAGAATTTCAAATGTGTTTTATGTATGTATGATTGTGTATGTATGTATGTGAATGTGGTGAAAAGTTTTAAGCATTGTGTAAAATGCAAGTGGATTTAGAGAGTATTTTATAACGTGTTCAAAGTTTTAAGCATTCATGTTAACTACTCTATAATGTATCATGTAAGATGTTTGAGCCGGATAAATATCCCGGCCTTGATGATTATTACGAGAGCAAGCATCGTGTTGTGCTAGTGGAAAGAGGGGAGGTAATTATGTATCTACATTGTTTGATTTTCATATTGTGACTTGTTGAGAGAAGTAACAAAATTGTGCATTTGTTTTTTTAGGTTCCTCCAGTACTTCGGTTGAGGGGCCACAACCCGCGTAAATCTCTCAAATATGACCTTCGCTACGAGCCTTATTTTAGAAGAATGGATCTTCTTCAGTTTGTGCTCAACTTTAAAGGCACACCACCATGGCTGAACTCGACGGCCATTACCGCCCTTACGGACCGTTGGAGGCCGGAGACGCACTCTTTCCACCTTGCTCTTGGTGAGATGACCATCACTTTGGAAGATATTGTGATGATCTCCGGGCTTCCGATCGAGGGCAGGGCTCTGACCGGGAAGGTGAAGTGTGAGGGGTGGCGACAACGGGTTGCAGGATTGGTTGGTGTTGAACCACCACCGTGGCTTAATGAAACCAAGAAGGATCCTAGGCCATCTGGTGTGTTGTTCTCATGGATACGAGAACATTTTTACGAGTGCCCAAAGAATGCCAGTCCGGCGGTTGTGGAGCAGTACGCCAGGGCTTACTTATGGAATCTCTTGACCCAAGTGGTGTTTCCGGATGGCACGGGGGACACAGTCTCCTGGATGTTCTTGGACCCTCTTCGTAACTGGGATGTTAAGTGGAGTTGGGGGTCCGCGGCACTAGCCTTCCTGTACCGTCAGGTAATGGTTAATATGATGCATTTTCATTATATGAAATAGATGTTTGCGTGTGATCGTTTAACGTGTGTACAAATGTGCAGTTGGACGGAGCATGTATGAGGAGTAAGCCGAAATCTTGTCTTGGTGGTTTCGTTTGGGCCCTACAGATTTGGATGTGGGAGCGTATCCCTGTAGGCCGTAACATCACCATTCCTCCGGAAAAACCTTGGGAGTGGGATTTTGACAGGGATGAGGAGCGGTACCCCACTATCGCACACACATGGGCTAATGTCCAAGTGTCGAGTATCGCCGCCATGGGGCGGTACAAGGCATACATAAGCGAGCTTGACATGCTGAGTTATAATCAGGTAATTATCCAAATTCTTTGCCATCAATCCTGAATTTATTTTTGTGCATGAGCGAGTGACATGTTGTGATGTAGGTCAATTGGAGGCCGTACATGGTACCTAGGCAGTTTCCTTTGAGCAATATGTGCCTTCGTGACAAACATCTTTGGCGTGTGCGGTGCCCCTTGATATGTTTTTTTGCGGTCGAGTGGCATCTTCCACATCGTGTTGCAAAGCAATTTGGAGTACAACAATGCACCCCGCTGGACTACGTTGAGACAAGTGTGCAGCTACATAGGTGAGAGTTTTTTGTACCACATGTTGATCAATGTGTAACACGAAAAAATAAAACTGATGTATTTTCTCATGCTTTGTAGGACGAGCCGGCAAAACAACAAGAATGTCACGAATTGGGAGGATCACCACCTTATGTGGGTAGACATGTGGAATGCTCAGAAGAATGCTCGAGTTGAAACTGATCACACGCCCGACAACGACGAGGAGGCATATCTAAGGCATTTGGAGTGGCTTCGCCAAGAGTACAAAGTTATCCACAAGGGTGCTTGGACGTAATGCCAAGTGAGGCTGCTGATGGTGCATTCAACAACTCTATTAGGGAGACCATTGGAGCGCACCTAGATTATGGCCCTCGGCATGACCGAGTGGTATGTCTCTCTTTTGTCTCTCTTTTGAAATATGAGCATGTGTCATTTCTTCGTGAGTGCTGTGTGACATATGTTTTATTCAGGGCACCGAGCTATGGATATGTATCAATGAAAGTAATGTGGTGCTTGGCCGTGCCCCTGGTCCACAAACGGACGGGCTTGTTAGGAGTACTCTGCAGGTTAGAGGCCTTGTTAATCGTTGCTCTTTCATCGTAACTCTTTTTGCATATTAACATGTCAATGTCTTTCCTTGTGCAGAAGGTCGTGAATCGTTGCCGCACACTAGCCGCTCTACTTTCTTGCCACGGTGGTTCATCCACGGATGTGCGGGCCCGTGCTCAGTATAGAATGGATGTGCTTTCTTCCGCTCGTCCATCTTCCAGCCGAGCACGTGCTTCTTCCGCTCGTCCATCTTCGAGCGGAGCTCGTGCTTCTTCGAGCCGAGTACGGATTGAGGAAGAGGAAGACGAAGAGGAGACAGACGAAGAAGCGGATCCGGACTATATGGAGCTTCGGGCTTCGCAGATGGAAGATGCTCCGCAGCCAACTCAACCTTCACAGCCGTCAGAAGCAGCACGCCGAGCTAGCTCAAGAATCAGCCGACGTCCAGGATGGCAGAACACTCCAGAGGGCTACGTGAGGAGGGGGAAGATGCCTGCGAAAAGAGGGAAGAAGTGAAGTGATGACTGATGCTTTATGTGTCCTGAACTTTTCATGTAGGTTTGTGTCTCCCTGCGAAAAGAGGGAAGAAGTGAATGTGTGAACTTGTTATGTTTTATGTCTCGCGAACTTGTTAGTACTATGTATCCTTGACTTATTAACTATTATGTGGATCCTAGACTTGTTAACTATTATGTCAGTTGGATTATGTTGATTTTGTTGTGAAAATATGTGCCATTTGCTATCTGTGCTGGACTTGATAATTTTGCTGTCAAAATATGTGCCATTTGCATCTGGCAGAAATTCTTCTGTGATAGGCATAGTAAGTTGGCAACGCCAACTTCATTGGCGTTTCAATGCAGGGTGGAAACGACGAAGACCCCTGGCGTTTCTAAGAAGGATAGAAACACTGAGACTCCCTGGCGTTGCCAGCCCACATGGAAACGTTTCTGCTGCATGTGTTTGCGTGGTACTGTCTTAAAGGAACGCCAAGGTAACTATTGGCGTTTCTATATAGGGCAGAAACGCCAAGGTAACTATTGGCGTTTCTATATAGGGCAGAAACGCCAATGCCATTGGCGTTTCAAGACAACATAGAAACGCCATAACCTTTGGCGATTCCAGAAAACATAGAAACGCCGTAGCGTTTGGCGTTTGGCACATAACAGAACCAGAAAAAATAATAAACAGTGGGAGAGTGTAGAAGTAAGAATAGGATGCATAAAGACAAGAAGTACAACCAAGAGAGAGAGAGAATTTGAGAGAGATAAGTGCAATAGCACTAAGCATGATTATTAGAACTTTAAATAGCGAAAGAACATAAGAGTTAGAAGTTGCAAAAAAGAGACCTTCAGAAGAACTTTAAATAGCGAATGAAGATAGAGTTAGAACTTTAAATAGCGAAAGAACATAGAGTAAGAAGATTTAGATTTATAAGTAAAATAGAGACCTTCAGAACTTGTAAGAAAGAATGAGAAGATGATAGACAAAAAATAAGAGAGAGAGAGTGATGCATAATAATCAAGTTATAACACAACACATGCTATACAATCAGGTTTTGTGGTACACTTAAAATATCACATAACACATAGCACAACTAGAAAATACACAGAGCATATATGAGTACACCAATTAAGAGTACACATAGAGGAGTCCATAGCAATTGAAGAGTACACATAGAGGAGTCCATAGCAATTGAACACATAGAGAAGTCGATAGTAATTAAGAGTACACATAGAGGAGTCCATAGCAATTTAACACATAGAGGAGTCCATAGCAATTAAAAGTACACATAGAGGAGTCCATAGCAATTTAACACATAGATGAGTCCATAGCAATTAAGAGTACACATAGAGGAGTCCATAAAGAACCACATTGCTCTATTGTGTAGAGAAAGGACCCTTTTCCTTCTTCTTCTTCCTCTCTTCTTCTTCTTCTTCTTCCTCCTCCCTTTTCCTTATGAGATGAGCCTCGTGAACCACCCTCTCCATGAATAGCTTATTCTCCCTCTCTTTCTTTGCCTTCTCAAAAGCCCAAAGTTTTTTACATCTCTCTTCAAAATCCTTTTGCCGTTGCGCAGCTGCCTTCTCACATGCAATCTTCACCTTGTCCGTCATCGCGATCTCCTGAAATGTCATTCTTTCTTTTTCCTTCATCTTCTCTTCGAACTCCTCTTGCTTCTTCCTCTCTAGTGTGGCTCCATCCTCCTCTATCAACTTCCTCGCAGCCTTCTCCCACCACCCCGGCATCTCACCTTCCCCATCCTTCTCCTCCACCCCCTTCATTGTTGCCTTGTTGGGTTGAGAAGCCGCCATATCTACGAAAAATTGCAAGACATTAGTTAGTAAGGACAAAAATACCATGAAAAACAAATATTGTACAACATGGAAATAATATTGAAATGCAACCACGTACGGAAATGGTCCATCTAGGTATCCAACCATTCCTCTAGCACGACCACGGCCTCTACCCATGAAACCTCCTCTACCACCACCCGAACCTCTACCTCTCCCACGAGCACCACCACCGGTAACTCGGCCTCTACCACGACCACCAGCACTTATACCACGGCCACCACCAAGTCCACCACCGGAACCTCGGCCACCACCAAGTCCACCACCGGAACCTCGGCCACCACCAAGAGCACCACCGGATCCTCGGCCATCACCAAGACCACCACTGGATCCTCGGCCACCACCAAGACCACCACCGGCTCCTCGGCCACCACCAAGACCACCACTTGAACCACCTCTGCCACCGGCATCACTAGTAGAAGCATTGCGCCCTTTTGAAGTTTTGTTTGTTTTGCAAGTCCTCTTGTTGTGTGTCGTTTCATTGCAATCACCGCATTGGTTCCTATCACGTGGCTCCATGAAATGTCCACTACCAAACTCTCTGGTGCTCATGAGTTCATCCATATCATTCCTGTATCGCTTTGTTCTCCTTCTACCCTTGGGTTGTACCATCATCTCCGGATCCGGCCTAATGTTAGGGCCATGATACTCTGGCCACTGTGATGCGTCCAGAAAAGGGTGGAATCTAGACGCCCATGTTAACTTATGAGTTTGCAAGTTGAATTCATGCAACCTCACAACTACTCCATCAGAGACGGGCAAATTCCTCATGCGGGCCACCGTCATCATGTGCGAGCATGGCCAGTGGTACTTACTAGGCTGCTCACAAGTGCAATGCCGTGTCCGAAGAGCCACCTTAAATGAGCGACCACCATATGATTCTCCATCTCTCGTTGTCCCACCTGGCTCATTCACTTGGTATTTCATTTCAACATTATCGAAACAAGTGGCTCGCTGGATGGCTGACTTGTCTTTCTGATAGTCTAGCCACTCGGCAACCTTCTTCGGATAAATCTCATTGGGAGGCTTCTCACTATCGGCAATCAACTTGTCGATTTCATCAGAATGCTTCAGGAAATACTAATTTAGCTTGTAAAAGGTATATTCCGCTATTGCCGTCACCGGCAACTGACAGGCACCCTTCAAGACAAAGTTGAAGCACTCAACAAGATTGCTTGTCATGTCACCATATCTCATGCCTCCTTCGTCACATGCCCGTGACCACTTGTGTCTCTCATCAATATTCCTTTGTAGGAATTCTTTCCCACCTTCGTTTGCCTTCTCATAGATTTTGTCCAAGCGTGTCGTGAACGACTTAACGGAGAAGGCTACACATGCGGAGTTAAGATCCTTGCAAAGATCCTTGTTCTTACAAGCCTTGTAAAAGTTTGCAACGAAGTGCCTCGTACACCATCGGTGGTGAAGCCTCGCATGCCCTGGAATGTGAATATCCACGGCCTTCAATATGCCTTGGTGCCGATCGGATATGATGCATACCTCCCTATTCGGAGGAATGACCGTGCTCCTCACAAGTCTCATGAACCATTCCCAGTTGTCTTGGTTCTCCACGGACACCAAAGCAAATGCCACAGGCAACACCTGATCATTAGCATCATGTGCCATTGCTATCATGAGTGTGTCCTTGTATTTGCCTGTCAAGAATGTTCCATCTATAGACAAAACCGGACGACAATGCTCAAAAGCTGCAATGCATGGGCCAAACGTCCAAAAGGCACGACGGAACACTCCTTCAATATCTTGGACATAGTGGTACATTCCTGGGTTTCTATAGGACATCGCTCCCAACAACCTGGGTAGCATGTTATACGCCTCTTCCCATCCACCATACAACATTCTAAGAGCGACTTGCTTGGCCTTCCATGTCTTCCCGTACTTGACCTTATATCCAAACTTATCTTCAACCCAACTCATCAACAACTTCACTTTAATGGTTGGATCCTCGGCTATATGTTTCTGGTATTTATAACCGATGAATTCCGAGGTTAGCTGACGGTGTGTCGTCCGTGCTTCTACGGTCGGCGGTGTGCATTGGTGAGTGGCTTTGCAACTAGTTATCTTCCACCAACCATCTTTCGTGAGTCTTCCATTGACTTTCCATTTGCATCTTTCTACCTCACATTTCACGGTGTATCGCTTCTTGCAGTCCGAGTGAACAACTATGAAAGGCCTGTGGTGTTTGACAGCATACTCACACAACCACATCTTGAATTCTAGCATGTGCTCGAACATCAAACCTTTCCTTAGGTAAGACATAGAAATCTCGTCGGGTGTACTACATGGGAATTGTCTAGCCTCAATTGTCTTGCTCATGCCACCGTCGACTATAGCCTTATCTGCAAGGCTAACATCACAAAACAAGGGGACTTTGTGATCCCTACCGGTGATTTTTGTGTACCACTCTGCTTCTTTCTCAGTGAAGCCATCCTCGTCCAACTCATTCACCGGGCCTTCATCATCCGAGTCATCCACACAAGCACGCTGATAGATAATGTCAGGATCCATGTCCTTATGCCTTACTTCAGCCTCTACGTCACCAACAATGTTCTGGTGCCTCTCATACTCTTCGTTGGAGTCATGACCATCATCATTGATCGGTGCACTACCTCCGAACTCATATTGGGGATGCTCATTGACATAATCAACTTGTTCGTTGTCATGTTTAATATCTTTCACCTTAAATTCATTTGATTGGCTAACATGAGGTTGGCTCATTGCATTGGCTTCCACTTCAACTCTTTGCTCAACAATCGGGCTCACATCATCTACTAAGGTTTGGTTCAAGTCAAGATGAAAGAGAGGAGCCTTGACCACCTTAATTGCAAACACTTCGAGTGATTTGACTTCCGAGGATGCAACAACCTCCTTATATGCACCCCCATGCAAATTGGACTTGATAGGCATTGTCTTCATTCGACACTTGTGTGCCGACCCAACATCATATCTTCCTACTAATTCAACTTGGTCACTTGCATCCACCCAATTTAATCTTATCCGTGTTTCTTGCACAACCTCTTCATAACTAGGACTCTCAAGAAATATCAACACTTCCTCATACTTGTCAACAATATCAACATTCATAAATCCCACTTTGTGAACATAATGAATATTCACAATCTTCTCCATCTAAAAAAGGGGAACATAAGTACAACAAAGGAACAATGCAAAGTATAACACATTGCATACAAAACCACTAAGAACAACAATGTCCATCCAAATTAAGCATTACCCAAACCCTAACCCTAACCCTAAATCCTAACATTAAGCATAACACAAACCCTAAGCTTTGTTCATCCACATCATAAATCAACACTATTGGACCAACCATACTCATTAGTAAACACTACAAACATCATATTATGGAACAATGTTCAAAACTAGGCTTAGGATCCAAATTAACAAATCCATCCAAATACACAAATCCAACCAATAAAAAATTGTGAGATGAAGGAGATTACCTCAAGGAACGGAAATGACACTGGATCCACGGACCAACACAATCGATTTGCAAGAATTTGAGGTGGTCTAAGTGGGGGAGACAAAGGGGAAAAGGAGCTTGAGCTCGAGGGGGACCAGTGGTGAGAAGAGAGTGAGTGGTGGGTGAGAGTGAGGGGGGACCACGGCCAATTAAATATCTTGGCAAGAAACGCCACTACCATTGGCGTTTCCATGGTGGCCAGAAACGACAGAGGCCCTTGGCGTTTCTAGAAATGCTAGCTGGCTCGGCGTTTCTGGCCTGCCATGTCAGCAGCGGGGCCTGACCGTGGGGCCAGGGCAGCAACGCGAGGTGCCTCGGCGTTTCTATGTGAAGTAGCAACCCCGCGGGCTGTGGCGTTTCTAAAAGGGTCAGATCGTGAAATACTTTCCTGTCGAGTTCATTTTGTGCAATTTTTTACGTATAAGGTCAGAACAGTGATTTCGGCCGATAAGACCCACTGCCTACAGTTAGTATTGCTAACCATATACTGTGTCGCAGATCTTCATGATTGACTCCCATACCAACATGCACCATAGAGAATTAAGCTCGAGCATTAAGAATTTAAGATCAACTGCCTACAGTTAGTACTGCTATCCATATTGTGTGTTGCAGATCCTCATGATTGACCCGTACCAACCTACACTATACAGAATTAAGGTTGAGCAATACTTAGAGTTCAATAAGAAAAGCTCAAGCATTACTTTCATGTCGTCGATCGAGCAACCACTCCTAGGTACTCCATGATAGCTCTATTGCTACTGCAGCTTGACATCGACAGGACATTTTCTCTTGCTTTGGCCAACTAGATTACTGTGATTTCGTTTCCATTATATTCTCAAGCTAATGCGCTCTGCTCATATTTACCTATCCATCCGGCCGGCTGTAGTAGTTTATTTGCACGCCAAACACGCGAAAAATATGTCCGCTTCTTCTTTTCAACTAGTGGAATTTAAATTAAGACTTCGGAGCATGTGCATTGTTGGACTGGTCTAGTTAGAGTGTTGCTATTCGTGCGATATTCTTTACTAGTATAGAAACCCTAATCGCATACAAACGAAAACCCACATCACACATACAAGGGGCGCTTCTGGTTCTGTGTGTGCTTCAAACAATTTTATCTTCTCCATATTACCATATCTCTAGAGTCAATAATTTTCTATGAGGAATTACTAAACTCAATCACTTGCAGACGTTACTCAACGGTCTTTTGAGGTCTATCCCATAGAGGTAGTCAAATTGGATTAGTGCTCAATTTCTAGGTTTCGTCATAACCTAATTGGTTACTTCCAATTACGTAAATCAATAGTTCAAACCGCACTCAAAGGTAGAGCATTTCCCATTGATATAGGAACTTTAATTTTGTACCAGAAACAATAGTATCATGTCGGCGTAGTAGGGAACCTAACTATATTTAGTGCAGATGCAAACTACAGTTTATCAAATAGATAAGTCGTAACTTATGCATGCCATGGTTAGTTATTTCTGTCCTTTTGATGTCTTAAAAAGAAAAGAAAAAATACCCAAAAAAACAGAACCATGATATGCAAAATGTCATGATTTATATGACTTATAAATTTTCTACTTGCTATTACAACATTAGCAAACAACAGAGTACAGAAAAAGATAGTGATATATCGGCGAGGTTGGTCCTGCTGGGCGGCAGCGTTCGGTTGTCGACGTGCGAGGATCTAGTGGCCAGCGTCTCGGGTGCTAGTGGGGGATCTCGGGGTGGGAGATGGCGTGCCTCGAGCATCCACCCTTGGCCTGATTCGAAGGTCCGGATCTAGCCAGTGGAGACCTTCAGCCCCGACGGCACGACATGTGCCCGTCGTGCCCCAGTGTCCTGGCACGTGGTGTTGGCCGCCGCCGGTGATCCCCATCCTTGGCCAAATTTGGTGTGGGGGTGGATCCATGTGGGGCAGTGGCGGAGCTACGTGCAAGCAAAACCGGGCCGTGGCCCGCCCAACTTTGCTGCAAAAAGCGTAGGCCTAAGGGTAAATCTAGGCAATGTTTGCAAGAAAATTTTGGCAGCCTTTAGCTTGGCCCGCCTAGGACTTTGATTATAGCTCCGCCAGTGCATGTGGGGATCTGGCTCCCTGGGTTGGGGATTCCTCTGCGCATGGACCGACATCAGTGATGTCCGGTCTTGGCCGATGTTTTGCTATGACATGCGGCCCCGTGCTAGCATTGTCCATGCCAAGATGTGTCTGATTTTTTGGCGGCCTAGTGTCTCGATGGTGGTGGAGAGTTTGTCTTGGATGCCGGGGTGGCGACCCCGGAAGGTGAGGCTAGTGTAGGGGAACGCGACAGAAAACAAAAAAATTCGGTACAACGAGCACGCCCAGGATCACTATGGAGATGGCATACAAGGTTTGATCTGATCATTACCGACTCATAGCGCAGCGGAAGTAGAGTCGATGTAGATCGTCGGTGCAGATCCCCGCAGCTAGGATTTACAACCTCCCAACCGCGAGGATGTACTCCCTCGTCGGACAGCCCTTCGGGAGGCGGTCGGACAGTCCCCCGGACGATGTCACGGACTGCCCTTCGGGAGGACCCTCGAAGCTCGAACGGTAACTCGGACAGCCCTTCGGGAGGACCCTCGAACAGCCCCTCGGGCAAAAGATCTAACCTACGACCTTTCTACGGGGTTGCACACATACGGTGTCAGCTATCCGGCAGGGCTTCGCCGTCCAGAACTAGTTCCTGCCGGAACCCAGACAGCCTTTCGGCTCTACAAAACTATTTCGGTGGGAGGGAGAGAGAAGGCCAGATCATGCATGGCATTTGTATGAGAGTAAGGAGTGAGTGTGGAGAGTGTCTCTCCACCTCTATTTATAGGAAAACCCAAGGGGTAGGGTGGCACTTGAAATACCCAAAAAACCCATCATATGGAATTTCCAAAGGGCATAATGGGAAGGCTAGAGGAGCTCCCTTTGTGTCCGGCCACACCAAGTGGCCCCCCCATGAGGGGCTCTCATCCATCCATGTCATTCCCAAGATATTTTGGGACAAAGCCCAAAAAGGTGGCTTTCCATAAAGTAACCATAAAGTGCTTTTTCACTATTCATGAACCCATTTTTCCGCGACCGATAAATCCGAAAATATTTCTGTGGGTCTTAGAATAATTCCAGTACCCACTAAAATAATTTTGGATGCGTTCCGAAACATTTTCAGATCAATGATTTTCATCAGCGAAAAGCAACCAAAGCGGTTCCGGCAGCTCCGGAACATTTCCGGTTTTTTCCCCGGAAAAATCCCAGAAGTTCCCAGAACAATTCTGGCACCCTCCAAGAATTTCCAGGCATGTGCTGAAACCAATTTGACTTAATGGTATACTCCGAAACAACTTTTCAGTTTTACCGAAACTCTTCCGGTGTTCTCTCTCCGGAACTCTTCCATTGTCTCCGAAATTTTTCCGGCGACTTTCTCTCAGACTCCCTGTCTAGTATTCAGCAGATAGATGACCCTTAAGCGTGTGACCCTATAGGTTCGGTGAAGTATAGACATGACCGGAACACTTTCCGATCAATGATCAACATCGGAGCCGTGGACACCCATATTGACCCCTATACCCACACGAATAAATATTCGAGTGAACCTTCGGTTGCCGTGTGCTATTCCTGTTGCTTCGCGATATGTTACAAACACCCGAGGTGAGATTTATCTGCATCCCCATGGATCAACAACTTGTCCACTATGCCAGTTACCTCATTACCGGTTTTGTTCTCTTTTCTCGTTTCCTTGTTCCAGCATCCCTGTGATCAAATCACATTGTGTCTGGCAGACGATGATGGATACCGTAACACCGAGAGGGCCCGAGAATATCTCTCCATCGTCAGAGGAGAAAATCCTGTAACACCCCTATGTAATGAGCTACAATGATCCTCATATTTATGCTAAGTCATTTTTGATTTGCAAGGCTTGATCACATTGGAATCATATCTCATTTCAAATTCCAACTCAAATGGAAATTCAAATATGAGGTGAAAATAAAAGTTGTTCAAATTTGAAAACTAAAAAGTTCATAAATTTGGAAGTAATCCATTGTGAATTATGTTCAGGAAAACAACATCACCTAAATTCCCTAGATGACTAACATTTTGAAAGAAAGCCAACAGCACCTTTTCGAATCTTTTAAATGCATTGCAAAATTCAAATGGAATTATATTGCTCCCAAACTTTTTGAGGCAGTGCAGTATATTGCAACATATTTATTTGGCCAGGATCCACATTTTTGCAAAATGATTTGGTGGCTAAAATAAATGCAAAAGCTCTCTGTTTAGAAAAGAAACAGAAAAGCAAGAAAAGGAGAAGGGCCTGGGGGCACTGGACTTAAGTCCACAGTGCCGGCCCAGCCCATCCGGCGCCTCCTTCCACCTCCCGCCTCTCTCCCCTCTCTGTCGACGCGCGCGCGTTCGCCACGCCTGGCCCCCCCCCTCGCTCGCTCGACACCGCGCGTCGCCACGCCGCTCCTGGTGGATAAGAGTCCACTGGCTCCCCCCTGGCCTCTCGCTCTCCCTCTCCCCTCTCCAGCGCCGCTCCTCTCTTCATCTCCCCTCGGCCGACGCGGCCATCGCCGCGCGCCCATCGTTTCCGTGGCCGCCGCTAGCGCTTCGTCCGCCCGCCGTGTCCAGGAGCTGCGCAGGCGAGTGCCTCTTCTCCCTTGCCACTGGATCGGAGCCGGCGAGCGCTCCTGCCGTCGCCCTCATCCTCTCCTTCCGCCTCGGGCTCCGGCCGTCACCGCGTCGATCCGCCACCACCGGAGCTACCCCGAGCCCACTGCCACCCTCTACAGCTCCGCAGTGAGCTCCGCCTCCCTCTCCCTCTCTCCCTATGCCCTCGCGCGCCCGCCAGCGGCCGCCACCGTAACGGTGCTCCGGCCGCCGCCATTGCTGCCATCGCCGTGCTCCCGAGCCCCTGTGGCCTCGCCCGCTCACCATAGCCTACTCCTGGTGAGCTGCTGCTACCGTCCAGCTGCTTTGCGCGCTCGGAAACGTCCCGTAGCCGCGATCCCGATCGCGACCGAACTCCGGCCACCGCGCGCGAGCTCACTGTCCTCGCTACGGCGCATCTCCGGTGATGCCACCACCACCATTGGACGCGTCGCATTCCCAGCAACCCGTAGAGCCCAACCGCGCGCAAAACGATCCATTGTACGCAATTTCCGGCCACCACCCGTACGCGCCGCCGCGCGTTTTGGTCGCCGACGCAACTCCGACGACGGCGCCGACGTGGCCCGCCATGTGGCCGGCCTGGGTCACTGGCAGTTGGGTCCCGTGGGCCCAGTTGACCCAGTTGACCAGGTCAACTACTGACTGGGCATGCACAGTCTCTGACATGCGGGCCCCGCACTGTTTAAACGTTTTTAAAAATAAATAATCTGTTAATTAATCTATTAAATTAATCAGTCACTGATAGTGGGTCCCACTAGTTAATTAGTTAATTAATTAACTTAATCTGCTGTTTAAAATGTCTCAGTCTATGACAGATGGGCCCCACCTGTCAGTTTGACCAGTCAACGGTCAAAGTTGACTGCTGACATCACCTTGACATCATGCTGACGTCATATTTCCTTTTCTGTCGAATTTATTTAATTAAAACAATTTCAAAAAATGTTTAAAACTTTGAAAAATCATAGAAAATAAACCGTAGCTCGGATCAAAAAGTTTTCTACATGAAAGTTGATCAGAAAAACGAGACGAACCCGAATATGCCCTCTGTTTACTTGTCACATGCCCACAACCATGCAAACATGGAACCCTCCCCTCCGGTTCATCTATCCGACGGATGCTCGAAGCCGGGAAAATATCCCCAGATATTTTCCCGCTCCGTCTGCAACGTGTACTGCCACATTAGGTCACCCCTGGCACAGCATACTGCCATGACATGCATCTGTGTTGCATTGTTTGCTTTTATTTATTTTTTCTTCCCCCCTCTTCTCTCCGGTAGACCCCGAGACTGACGCTGCCGCCGAGTACGACTACGCCCCTGACGACCAGTCCCTTTCAGCAGAGCTTCCAGGCATGCAAACCCCCCTTGCTCATTCCAATATCGCCTATTCCTTCTCTCCCATGCTTGCATTAGAATTTGCTACTATAATTGCTTGCTCCTATTCTGATGCATAGCCTGTTTTTGTAACTTGCTGTTGATACTTTACCTGTCATCCTAAACTGCTTAGAATAGGTTGGTTAGTGATCCATCAGTGACCCCTCACCCTTGTCCCTGTTGCCCCGCTTTGTTACCAGTGCCTCGATCATTATGATCGATGTGCAGAGACCGACACATCACCGCACACCCCCCATAGTTGTATGACTCTACAGGGCTATTATCGAGTGCCGAGGGTGATACCTCGTACTACACTCCCGATGATATCTCTGTAGTATAGCACATCGGTGGGGATCGCAGAGGGTGATTCCTCCCGCTCCCCTTCCCGATGATACTCTGTCGTGCAACCCCTCAAGTGTGGACCATCGAGGGTGATACGTCCTGGTTCTCCTTGACGGATTACATCGAGTAGGATTCCAACGAGGGTGATTCCTCGAATTCCCCCTTGATGTGATGAACACACGGTTACCCTACTTTTACTTTAGTCCCCGGTTAAAGTCGGGTCGACCCCGAGGGGTACCCGCGAGAGATGTGGAGTCGGGTTGACCGTGAGGGTACCCGCGAGATAATTACGTGGCACGACTGGGCAGGCAGACCGCCCAGCAGAGGGTTGGACCTGGCCCTTGCCGTAAGTCCACGAGATGGGGCGACGAGACCACGTGATCGTGGATCATTGCTCGTTTCCATGAGCTCTCAATGCGCTAACTTTTTGGGGTATGTGATCTGAGTAGGCCTCTGGCCTTTTTCGCACTAACCATCACGCGGGTTAGCACCCGACGTCGTACGTTTCTCCTGAAAGCTTTGTCAGACGTCCAGTTCAGCATTGCGGCATGGCTGGGCCGGCGCCATCCAGGACAGAGGTGGTGCCTGGATCCGCCCTGCGCGCAACGACCCGGAGTGCAAAGGGCGATGGGCCCAAGACCCCTGAGCACTTAGGATGTAGACCGGTGGGGACCTCTCTGCGGAGCCTAGGTAGGACTACGTCATGTCGATCAGCCGAGGCCGGGCATGACCCGAGCAAGTGTGTCCGGCCAGAGTTAATTGAGCGTGTTGGGTAAGTCGGTGCACCCCTGCAGGGAAGTTATCTATTCGAATAGCCGTGTCCACGGTAACAGGACGCTCAGTGTTGTATCCCGATCTACTACAACTTGAACTGGTTAAATGTTAATTAATTGTAAGCTCCGGGATCGCTTTCTCGCAAGGAGTCGAGGAAGGATCTCTAGGCTTTGCTACTACTTACTTACAACTTTATAATATGCTAATCTACACTCTTCGAATGCTGCAAGACGCTGAAGATGCTAGTCTTCAATAGGCTAGGCCTTCCCCCCCTATTCTGGCATTTCTGTAGTCTAGTCCACCGATACAACCCCTTCATTTGAAACCAATGCATATTAGTATAGATCTGATGTAAGTCTTGCGAGTACTTTGGATGAGTACTCACGGTTGCTTTGCTTCCCCTTTTTCCCCATACCCGATTGCTGCGATCAGATGACGGAACCCGGAGCCAGCTAATCTTGCCGATGACTACTACTACCAGTGGAGCCTACTACTGCGTGGAGACCGACGACCAGGTGTAGTTTAGAAGGATCCCAGGCAGGAGGCTTGCGCCTTTTCGATCTAGATGTCAATGTTTTGCTCAGCCTTCTTAAGGCAGACTTGTTTAACTTTATGTCTGTACCCAGACATTGTTGCTTCCGCTGACCCTTGTGTATCTCGAGCTTCTGTATTCGAGCCCTCGAGGCCCCTGGCTTGTAATATAAAGCTTGTATTATTTTATTTTGTGTTTAGAGTTGTGTTGTGATATCTTCCCGTGAGTCCTTAGGCTTGATCGTGTGCATTTGCGTGTATGATTAGTGCACGATTAAGTCGGGGGCGTCACAAATCCCAATCTTGAGCTATCTTGTTCCTTGTCATGCTTTTCCGTGAACCCGTAAGCCGCCGTAATAGCCACCCAGTTACGGATGATGTTTAACAAACCCCAAAGTCCACGAAGCAAGAATAAAGGAACTCGACACTCTCATGGTCTAAGGAATTATGCAAACATTAACTTTCTCTGTGTTATAAACCATTAACTTGTGACGAATGTATCTCATAGCATAACATCAATTTGGGTCGATTCAACATAAGTGTTCTTCTAACATTGTGCCCTCAAAATTGCCGGCATAGTCATGCCCATGATCAGGAAAACAGGATCATCATGCAATACTTGAGCCAATCTTAGAGGCATGACTAGGAATACATTTTACCGTTTATTATACCACACGTGCACATGAGTTTCCCTCCGAGCCTCGTGGATATTGTAGACTTGAGAATCATTGCAGTTACAGCATGGAACATAAACATTCATTACAAACTTGGAGATACAAAATAACTGTTATTACTGCCTCTAGGGCATATCTCCTACAGACTCCCACTTGCACTAGAGTCATAATCTAGTTACATGGCTTCCCTAACACCAATGGCTATCCGGTGCTGCTCATGCTTTGCTCGTGGTAGAGGCTTTGTCATCGGGTCTGACACGTTCAGATCCGTGTGAACTTTGTGTACTTTCACTAAACCCGCTTCAACATGATGTCAAATGAGTTTATATTTGCGTTCAATATGTCTTGTCTTATGGTGTGAAGATGGCTCCCTAGCCTGAGCCACGGCGCCACTATTATCACAATAGATTTTCACCGGGTCCAGCGCACTTGGAATCACACCAAGGTCTTCAAGAAACTGCTTGATCTAGACCGCCTCCTTGGAGGCTTCTGAAGCTGTAACATATTCCGCCTCCGTCGTAGAATCTGCCACAGTCTTTTGTTTGGAACTTTTCCAATCAACTGCGCCATCGTTCAATATGAAAACATAGCCTGATTGAGATTTGAAGTCATCTGGGTCAGTCATGAAGCCTGCATCAGTGTAACCACTTACAATGAGCTATTCATCACCTCCGTACACAAGGAGTAAATCCTTGGTCCTTTTGAGGTACTTAAGAATATTTTTGACTGCGGCCCAGTGTTCCAATCCTGGATCACTTTGGTACCGGCTGCTAACACTTAGTGCATAGGAAACATCCGGTCTTGTACATAGCATGGCATACATAATAGAACCAACTGTCGAAGCATATGGAACATCATTCGTTTGTACTCGCTCATCGAGAGTCCGAGGACACTGATTCTTGCAAAGCACTGTGCTAGGTGACATGGGGAGTAGGCCTTTCTTGGAGTTTTCCATGTTGAACCTTTTCAACACCTTGTCAATGTACGTGCTTTGGCTAAGCGCTATCAGGCGTTTTGATCTATCTCCATAGATTTTGATGCCCAATACATATGCCACTTCGCCTAAGTCTTTCATTGAAAAACTCTTCTTCAATGAGTCTTTTATTTCGCTAAGAAAATTCACGTCATTCCCAATCAACAATATGTCATCCACATACAAGATTAGAAATGCTTTTGCGCTCCCACTAAACTTCTTGTAAACACAAGATTCTTCGTCATTCCTGACGAAGCCAAACTCTTTGACTACTTCATCAAAACGAATGTTCCAGCTCCTTGACGCTTGCTTCAGACCATAAATGGCCTTCTGAAGTTTGCATACCTTTCCAGCATCCTTATGAACGACAAAACCTTCAGGCTGTATCATGTATACATCTTTTTTGAGATTTCCATTTAGGAAAGCCGTTTTGACGTCCATCTGCCATATTTCATAATCGAAATAAGCAGCAATTGCTAGTAATATCCGAACAGACTTAAGCATAGCTACGGGCGAGAAAGTCTCGTCGTAGTCCACTCCTGGAGCTTGCGTGAACCCTTTCGCGACAAGTCTAGCTTTATGGATAGTAATGTAACCTTCCGCGTCTGTCTTTCTTTTGAAAATCCATTTACAACCAATGGGCTTTACGCCTTCTCGAAGTTCTACCAAGTTCCAAACTTGATTTTCATACATGGATTCCATTTTGGATTTCATGGCCTTGTGACATTCCCTTGAGCTGGGCCCCGCCATCGCTTCCTTGTAGTGCGCAGGTTCATCATCTTCAAGGATGAAGATTTCATTATGAAACCACTCAGGTGGCTGGACAGCCCTACCTGATCTGCGCGGTTCAGTTACAACATTGTCTGAAGTTTCCGCATCACATGCGACAACTTCTGGCTCGGTTGTAGGGATAATTTGCGGAATTTCTTCCGATTCCTTAGCCATAACAACGGCTGCCGAAGATTCACTAATCTCATCAAGCTGTACTGTCCTCCCACTTAATTCTTTAGCGAGAAACTCTTTCTCGAGAAAGACTCCATTTTTAGCAACAAAAACTTTGCACTCGGAGGGTTGGTAGAAAGAATACCCAACTGTATCTTTTGGATAACCTACAAAGTAACATTTGTCTGATTTGGGATTGAGTTTGCTTGGCTGTAAACGTTTTACATAAGTTTCACAACCCCAGATTTTGAGATGTGACAAATTGGGTTTCTTTCCATGCCATAACTCGTATGGTGTCGTCTCAACAGACTTAGACGATGCTCTGTTTAATGTATAAGCGGCAGTGAGTAGTGCGTGACCCCAAAAAGATATTGGCAGATCTGTAAGAGACATCATCGACCTTACCATGTCTAACAGGGTTCGGTTACGTCGTTCCGACACTCTATTTCGCTGTGGAGTTCCGGGAGGCGTAAGCTGTGAAACGATTCCACGGTCACTTAGATGTTGGCTAAACTCATGACTAAGATATTCGCCCCCGTGATCTGATCGCAGAAACTTAATCCTTTTGTTATGATGATTTTCTACCTCATTCTGAAATTCTTTGAACTTTTCAAAAGTTTCCGACTTATGCTTCATCAAGTAGATATATCCATATCTACTTAAATCGTCAGTAAAAGTCACGAAGTAGAAATACCCACCCCGTGCGGTTGTGCTCATCGGACCATATACATCACTATGTACTATTTGCAATAATTCACCCGCCCATTCAGGATGACCCGTGAACGGCGTCTTGGTCATCTTCCCCATCAGGCAGCTTCACATGTGTCAAATGATTCAAAATCAAAAGACGGTAAAACTCCATCTTTATGGAGTCTTTGCATGCGTTTCTTTCCGATGTGGCCAAGGCGACAATGCCACAAGAATGTGGTGGTGGTATCAGCCTTCTTAAGGCGTTTAGCATTCACGTTAAAGACATCATTTCCACATTCAAGATTTAGTATGAAAATTCCCCCAACAATGGGTGCAAATCCATAAAACATATCCTTACAATAAAGTGAACAACCATTGTTCTCAGACTTGTAAGAGTACCCATCGTGTACTAAACATGATCCAGAGATAATGTTTCTACACAATGCCGGAACAAAATAACAGTTACTTAGTTCTAAGGTAAATCCTGAAGGGAGACGTAGAGGCATAATGCCGACGGCTTGAGCGGCGATCCCAGCGCCGTTCCCGACGCGCATCACGACTTCATTCTTTGCCAGCTTGCGCACCTTCTGAAGCCCCTGTATCGAGTTGCAAATGTGAGCAACTGATCCGGTATCAAATACCCAAGACTTAGAATTTTCGCTAGCAAGCAAAACGTCAATGACATTAACCTGTATAACAGTTATACCTTTTCCGGTTTTCCCGGACTTCTTATCTTCCAAATACTTCTTGCAGTTTCTCTTCCAGTGTCCTATGCCCTTGCAGTAGAAGCACTCATTTTCATTCTTGGCTCCGCCCTTAGAGTTGCTTCGGGAGACGGTCTTACCGGCGCCCTTGCCCTTCTTGGACTTGCCTTTCTTTTTGAAACCGGCGGTTTTATTCACAAGCAACACTTGATTGCAATTTTTTCGCAGTTTTCAGCATGGCAAGCACCTCATTTGGTGTCTTCTCCATCCCACTCATGTTGTAGTTCATGATAAAATCTTCGTAAGATGGGGGGAGTGAAGAAAGCAACATGTCCATCATATGGGCTGGTGGAATTGGAAATTTCAGGGTTTTAAGCCTTTCAGCGTAGCCAATCATTTTGACCACGTGTTCGCCAACTGAACTGCCCTCAGCCATCTTGCAATCCATCACGGTCTTCATAATATCAAAATGTTCAGACCGTGCAGTTTCCTTGTACAGAGCATCCAATTCCTGGATCATATCACGGGCGTTATGGAATTCAAAACGTTTTTGAAGCTCTGGACTCATGCAAGCTAGCATGAGGCACTGCACTAAGTTGTAATCATCATCCTTAGTGGCCCAGACATTTTGTTCATCTTCCGGGGAAGTTTTCGTCGGTTTAGCTGGAAGAGGAGTGCTACTGGTAGCTTGCGTTGGTATTTCCCCGAAGAGGAAGGGATGATGTAGCACAGTAGAGATAAGTATTTCCCTCAGTTATGAAACCAAGGTTATCGAACCAGTAGGAGAATCACGCAACACCTCGTTAGCAGCACCTGCACACAAACAACAAATCCTTGCACCCAACGCAAATGAGAGGTTGTCAATCTCTCGGCGGTCAATTGCAAGATTAAATTGTATGTGATAGATAGATAGATAGAAACAAAAATACAAAATAAAATAAATAAAAGAAAATGGCAGCAATATTTTTAGGGTTTTAGTAATATGATTTAGATAGACCGGGGGGCCATAGGTTTCACTAGAGGCTTCTCTCAAGAAAATAGCATACGGTGGGTAGACAAATTACTGTTGGGCAATTGATAGAAAAGCAAATAATCATGACGATATCCAAGGCAATGATCATGTAAATAGGCATCACGTCCGAGACAAGTAGACCGACTCTTGCCTGCATCTACTAGTATTACTCCACACATCAACCGCTATCCAGCATCCATCTAGTGTATTAAGTCCATAAAGAACGGAGTAACGCCTTAAGAACGATGACATGATGTAGACAAGATAAACTCACATATGAATAAACCCCATCTTTTTACCCTTAATAGCAACGATACATACGTGTCATGTCCCTTTCTGTCACTGGGATTGAGCACCGCAAGATCGAACCCATTACAAAGCACCTCTTCCCATGGCAAGATAAATCAATCTAGTTGGCCAAACCAAATCAATAGATCGGAGAAGAAATACGAGGCTATAATAATCATGCATAAAAGAGTGCAGCAAAGACTCAAATATTTTCATGGATAATCTGATCATAAACTCACAATTCATCGGATCCCAACAAACACACCGCAAAAAGTGATTACATCGGATAGAACTCCAAGAACATCAAGGAGAACATTGTATTGAAGATCAAAAAGAGAGAAGAAGCCATCTAGCTACTGCCTATGGACCTGAAGGTCTGTGGTAAACTACTCATGCATCATCGAAAGGGCAGCAAGGTTGATGTAGAATCCCTCCGTGATCGATTCCCCCTCCGGCAGATTACCGGAGAAGGACCCCAGATGGGATCTCTCTGGAACAGAAACTTGCGGCGGCGGAAAAAGTACTTTGTGGACTCCCCTGAGGGTTTCTGATTTTTCCTGAATTTATAGTGGTGGAATTAGGTCAAACGGAGCAAAGGGGGGCCCACGAGGCACCAGGGCGCGCCTGCCCCCCCAGGCACGCCCTGGTGGCTCGTAGCCACCTCCTGGGTCTTCTGGCCCTCTCCCGAAGCTTCTAGTGTTTATCTTGTCCAGAAAAAAAATTTCAAAATGTTTCGTGGCATTTGGAATTCGTTTGGTATTGATTTTCTGTAAAACAAAAACAGGGCAAAAAACAGCAACTGGCACTGGGCACTAAGTTAATAGGTTAGTCTCCAAAAATGATATATAATTGCTATAAATGATTATAAAAACATCCAAGATTGATAATATAACAGCATGGAACAATAAAAATTTATAGATACGTTGGAGACGTATCAAGGAGTTTCAAGCACATACATTCTCTTAGCGCTCATGAGGACAATCCTCAGGTTACGGACCCAGTCCGCATAGTTGTTTCCAGTCGCAGCTAACTTCTCTTTCTCTAACATCGGGCCTAAGTTGAACGCGGTGTTGCGAGCCATTCGATCTACACCGGTAAACACAAGTTTCACTTAGACTTTGTTCATAATTAATTTGCACTAGTGAATAAACAATTTTATTCTAAGGTGCGCTCCCATTCAAATCAATATCTCTCAAAATTTATTATGAGTGATACAAGACCCGCATTTCAATTCAATGCCATTGATGTGGACATCACTGATGACGAGAATTTCAATCGGTAGGCAAACTTACCGAGCTCAGGACTATCCTGCCTGAACGTCAAAGACAACCAAGTGATCTTGCTGCGTGGTCTGACCTCATCCGCCTCATTCCTTTCGCTTCGTTCGTACCCATGTGGACATGGCGCACCCCGAAAAGATACGAATTTCAGACGGTGCTACACTTGGGTGAACACTAACTACTTTGATATTTTAAGTGAGAGATCACCCCAATAAAAAGCGACTACCGCGCAATCAAAAGGGTGCATCATAAGGGAGAAACATCTCAGGCAATTCATAATAGCATGATATGGTATAGCCCATTCTGACGGAGAAGTCTTTAATTTCTTCGTCTTCGGCATTTGCGTCGGTGTTCACCTTTGCGAAGATTGCCACCACCTTGTTGATGCACAAGATAATATTGCTATCTCTATAGCTAATAAAATAAGTGTATTACTTAAGGTTGACACGCAGGTCATTAAAGTGACAATCATATGGCTCCAGCCATCATGCCGAATCATGACACGCAGGTCATGTTAGTAAATTTACATCATATAGTCATCTCATACATGATCGAATTAATATGAGAACTTCTATACCACGTCACATGCACATCCTGCAAAACCAAGTTAGACGCCTCTAATTGGTTTATGCAAAAATTTATTTTACGTGGCTTCTAAGGTTTTGACTTAAACCGCAGCTACCAACGTTTATCATCAAGTATGATTATTCAAGTCGCTAGATTAACTTTGCGGGGTGTATGAAACACGAGATAATAAAATCTCGAGCCCCATACTGAACTTCGTCATACGCATGACCCTAGTGCAGATCATATCTGCATTGCCCTTTTGTCTGCAAAATTTCATCTTTCTTTTAACTATGGTGGAACCCAAAGAACTGATAGCACTTCGTTGATCAATCAGGATCGCGGATTGCCAGAACTTTGTGAAATTCCACCATGCCATTTCAAGATCAGAAATACGCAAATTCTAGAGAAGCAACAAGAACATCGGGTAACAGATTTCATCTGCCACCCGCATAAATAATTTTCAGCAATAGATCTCATCTACTACAAAATTATATTACGCAATACCCATACATCTCTATGTATTCTAGATCGTAACCTACATCTACGCATAGCAAGGCTCTTGATGCCACTATGGAGATGGCATACAAGGTTTGATCTGATCATTACCGACTCGTAGCGCAGCGGAAGTAGAGTCAATGTAGATCGTCGGTGCAGATCCCCGCATCTAGGATTTACAACCTCCCAACCGCGAGGATGTACTTGATGTCTACTACACAACTTATTCTTGTAGACTCGTGTTGGGCCTCCAAGCGCAGAGTTTTGTAGGACAATAGCAATTTTCCCTCAAGTGGATGACCTAAGGATTATTAATTCGTGGGAGGCGTAGGTTGAAGATGGTATCTCTCAAACAACCCTGCAACCAAATACAAGAAATCTCTTGTGTCCCCAACACACCCAATACAATGGTAAATTGTATAGGTGCACTAGTTCGGCGAAGAGATGGTGATAAAAGTGTAGTATGGATAGTAGATATAGGTTTGTGTAATCTAAAAATATAAAAACAGCAAGGTAGCAAGTAACAAAAGTGAGCACAAACGGTATTGCAATGCTTAAAAACAAGGCCTAGGGTTCATACTTTCA
Organism: Elymus sibiricus; assembly: GCA_039707655.1. NCBI lineage: Eukaryota > Viridiplantae > Streptophyta > Magnoliopsida > Poales > Poaceae > Elymus > Elymus sibiricus. Next base: position 331,943,833 of record CM077670.1, on the reverse strand, counting down.
CTAGTGCAATCTCTCAACAGTGCTAACATAATTGGATCATATAACAATCCCTCAACGTGCGATAAAGAATCACTCCAAATTTCCTATTAGCGGAGAACATAAGATAGAAATTGTTGTAGGGTACGAAACCACCTCAAAGTTATCCTTTCCGATCGATCTATTGAGCATTCCTATAAGTGTCACAAATAGCTCTAGAGTTCGTACTAAAATAACACCATATGATACGCATCAACCAACTCTAATGTCACCTAGATACTCCAATGTCACCACAAGTATCCGTGAGTTGATTATTCGATATGCATCAAACAACTTCATAATCATAATATTCAATCCACACAAAGAACTTCAAAGAGTACCCAAAGTTTCTTATCGGAGAAAAGATAATGAAAACGTGCAACCAACCCCTATGCCTAGATCACCCCAAGGTCACGGGAATCCGCGAGTTGATCACCAAAACATACATCAAGTAAACCAATAGAATACCCCATTGTCAGCACGAGTATCCACATGCAAGACATACATCAAGTGTTCTCAAATCTGAAATATTTAATCCAACAATAACGAAACCTCAAAGGGAAAGATTCAATTCATCACAAGGAGGTAGAGAGGGAAGAAACACCATATGATCCAACTATATTAACAAAGCTCGTGATACATCAAGATCGTGCCAAATCAAGAACACGAGAGAGAGAGAGAGAGAGAGAGAGAGAGAGAGAGATCAAACACATAGCTACTAGTACATACCCTCAGCCCCGAGGGTGAACTACCCCCTCCTCGTCATGGAGACCGCCGGGATGATGAAGATGGCCTCCGGTGGTGATTCCCCCCTCCGGCAGGGTGCCAGAAAAGGGCTGTAGATTAGATCGTGGAGGTACAGAGGCTTGCAGCGGCGTAAAAACTCATCTAGGTTAACTTTCGGGGGTTTCTGAATATATATGATTTTTTGGCGTTGGAATCACGCGAAGAAGGGCCACAGGGGGCCCACGAGGCACCTGGGCGTGCCTGGGGGGTGGCGCGCCCTGGTGGCTCGTGGGGCCCCTGTGGGTCTTCTGGCCACCTCCCAAAGCTTCTAGTGTCTCTTATGTTCCAGAAAAAATCATCAAAAAGTTTTGCTGCATTTGGACTTCATTTGATATGGATTTTCTGGAAAACCAAAAACAAGCAGAAAACAGCAACTGGCACTGGGCACTAGGTCAATATGTTAGTCCATGAAAATCATATAAAAGCCATATAAAAGTGCACCAAAATCATACAAAACTATAATAAACATGGCATGAATACTTCATAAATTATAGATACGTTGGAGACGTATCAGCATCCCCAAGCTTAATTCCTGCTCGTCCTCAAGTAGGTAAATGATAAAAGAAATAATTTATGAAGTGTGAATGCTAGCATAGTGCATAAGTTTGATCAATGATAATTTCAATCACCTTTTCTAGCATCAATACATATTATAATCAGTAGCTCATCTCATAAAACTTCTCATGACCAAGTAGCAAGCTATTCACATGTTTAAAGTATAGGCCATAAACTTTCTTGAAAACTAACAAACTATGTTCTCAGTCATCAAACAATTGCAATTCATCTTATTTTCAGGAAGGGTCTATGTAAGAGCTTTGGTCTAGCAAATTCCACATACTCAACCATCATTTAGTCTTCCATGATTGCTGACACTCAAAGCATATTTTTAGAACAAATCATTTCAGTCAAACACATAGGAAGATAGGGGCTTAATGTTTTGCCTCCCAACTTATTTATCTCAGGGATAATGTCAACAATAATAATTCATGATCATCTATATTCAACTGGATATATGTGCCTGGATCTTTCTCTACCACATAATGCTTGCCAAGTAAAGAATAAATAGAGCGTAATAGGGATGAACATTAATGACTCTTGCATAAAAGTAAATACAGAAAAGTAAATGCATAAAAGTAAAAGATAGGCCCTTCGCAGAGGGAAGCAGAGGTTGTCATGTGCTTTTTTTTGTTGGATGTCAAGCCCTTAATGCAAAGGAACGTCACGTTATATTGCCCCTTGTGATAGCAACCTTTATTATGCAGTCCGTCGCTTTTATTTCTTTACCATCACAAGTTCGTACAACGCTTATTTTCCCTTGCAATAAAAGATCATACATATTTTAGGAGCATTTTTTATTGCTTTTTGCACCGATGACAACTTACTTGAAGGATCTTATTCAAACCATAGGTAGATATAGTGGACTCTCATGGCAAGAAACTGGGTTTAAGGGTTTTTGGATGCACAAGTAGTATTTCTACTTAGTACGAATTTTTGGCTAGCAAAAGATCCTAAGCGAGCACCACATGTTAGAGGATCCATGACAATATAACTTTTATGTGAATATAAACAAACATAACTCATTGCGTTGTCTTCCTTGTCCAACGTCAACTACTTGATCAAGCTTGAAAATAATTAATGGGGGCTCACAATCATAGAAGATGTCCAAGATAGTATATTTATATGTGAAATTTCTCTTCCTTCAAAATTCTTTCATGAATTGCTGAAGTGACCAATGCTATGTTTGTTAACTTTCAATAAATTTTACCACTTATACTTCTTGTATGTGAAGTCACTACTCCCCATGGGACAAGCATATGAAGCATATAAATTTCAACTTTATGATATTCAATTCATTTCAACAATTTACTCATAGGATATAAGTGAAGCACAAGAGTAAATGACAAACTACTCCAAAAAGATATAAGTGAAGACCAAATGAGTAGTCAAACAATTAAGTAGCTATGTGAGGCATCTCTCTCATTTAAAAATTTCAGATCTTAAGTATTTTATTCAAACAACAAAGAAAACAAAATAAAATGACATTCCAAGGTTAGCACATATCATGTGAAGAAGCAAAAACTTAGGCTCAACCAAAACTGGCCGATAGTTATTGAAGAAGAATGGTGGGATGCCTACCGGGGCATCCCCAAGCTTAGATGCTTGAGACTTCTTGAGATATTAATTTGGGATGCCTTGGGCATCCCCAAGCTTGATCTCTTGTGTCTCCTTAATTCCTCTCATATCATGGCTTCCCTAAATCTTAAAAACTTCATCCACACAAAACTCAACAAGAACTCGTGAGATAAGTTAGTATAAATCAACTCAAAACCTTAACATTCTCTACTGTAGAAAATCACAAAAATTATAATTAAACATTGCATACTAAATGCCTCTGCATATTTAATACTCCTATCCTCAAATAGAAACATTAAACAAGCAAACATGTACAAACAATGGAACTATAACAACAATCTGCCAAAACAGGACAGTCTATAAAGGGTGAATAAGAATTCATACTTCCCTAACTCCAAAAATTCTGACAAATTATCACGTGACAGAAAACTCATGCATGCTTACTGTGTAAAAATTTCAGATTTTTTATCATGTTCTGACTATTCAGGAATATTCTAGACATAACAGAAAACTTTCTGTTTTCAAACAGCAACACATGAACTTGCAAACTGAGCATGGTAAGTGAGGTTACCGATAATGTTGAAGACGAAAAAGGGGATGCCTTCCGGGGCATCCCCAAGCTTAGATGATTGAGTCTTCCTTGAATATTACCTTGGGGTGCCTTGGGCATCCCCAAGCTTAGGGTCCTTCCACTCCTTATTCTCCTCATATCGATATCTCACCCAAAACTTGAAAACTTCAATCACACAAAACTTAACGGAACTTCGTGAGACAGGTTAGTATGATAAGAATAAATCATCCACTTAGGTACTGTCAAGACAAGATTCATAATTGTTCTCACATAGTTCCTACTGTATTATATCATTTCCACAATTTATATTACTCAATATAAGCTATGGAAACACTAAAACAAGCAAACTATGCATCGAAAACAGAATCTGTCAAAAACAGAACAGCATGTAGTAAGCGATTTAAAAACCATACTTCTATACCTCCAAAAATTCTGAAAAATTAGGAAAACGTAAAACATTTGTAACCCAATACTGTGTAAAAATTTCAGAATTTTTTCAAGCTCCAGTACAGAATAAAAATTCCAGCACTAGACACAAAAGTTTCTGTTTTTGCACAGAATCAAATCAACAAGCATCCACACTATCCCAAAGGCTTTACTTGGCACATTATTGAAAAAAACATATAAAACATGATTACTACAGTAGCTTAATCATGTGAACACACAAAAACAGTAGGTATAAATATTGGGCTGTCTACCAGCAAGAGCTTTTCTTTAATGCCTTTTAGCTAGGCATGATGATTTCATTGATGCTCACATAAAAGTAAAGAATTGAAACACAAAGAGAGCATCATGAAGCATATGACTAGCACATTTAATCCTAACCCACTTCCTATGCATAGGGATTTTGTGAGAAAATAGTTTATGGGAGCAAGAATCAACTAGCATAGGAAGGCAAAACAAGTATAACTTCAAAACTTTCAACACATAGAGAGGAAACTTGATATTATTGCAACACCTACAAGCATATGATCCTCTCTCATAATAATTTTCAGTAGCATCATGAATGAATTCAACAATATAACTATCACATAAATCGTTCTTTTCTTGATCTACAAGCATAGAAATTTTATTACTCTCCACATAAGCAAATTTCTTCTCATTCATAATAGTGGGAGCAAATTCAACAAAATAACTATCATGAGATACTTGATTGGCATAATCCAATTGAAAACTAAAATCATGATGACAAGTTTCATATTTATCATTATTCGTTATAGCATACATGTCATCACAATAATCATCATAGATAGGAGGCATGCAATCATCAAAATAAATTTTCTCATCAAAACTTAGGGGACTCAAAATATCATCTTCATCAAAAATAGCATCCCCAAGCTTGTGGCTTTGCATATCATTAGCATCATGGATATTCAAAGAATTCATACTAATTTCATTGCAATCATACTCATCATTCAAAGATTTTATGCCAAACATTTTATTGAATTCTTCTTCTATCAATTGAGCACAATTTTCCGATCCATCATTTTCAAGAAAGACATGATAAAGACGAATAATATGAGGCAACCTCAATTCCATTTTTTTGTAGTTTTCTATTATAAACAAACTAGTGATAAAAAAAGAAACTAAAAGATTCGATTGCAAGATCTAAAGATATACCTTCAAGCACCGACCTCCCCGGCAACGGCGCCAGAAAAGAGCTTGATGTCTACTACACAACTTATTCTTGTAGACTCGTGTTGGGCCTCCAAGCGCAGAGTTTTGTAGGACAGTAGCAATTTTCCCTCAGGTGGATGACCTAAGGTTTATCAATCCGTGGGAGGCATAGGTTGAAGATGGTATCTCTCAAACAGCCCTGCAACCAAATACAAGAAATCTCTTGTGTCCCCAACACACCCAATACAATGGTAAATTGTATAGGTGCACTAGTTCGGCGAAGAGATGGTGATAAAAGTGTAGTATGGATAGTAGATATAGGTTTTTGTAATCTGAAAATATAAAAACAGCAAGGTAGCAAGTAACAAAAGTGAGCACAAATGGTATTGCAATGCTTAAAAACAAGGCCTAGGGTTCATACTTTCACTAGTGCAATCTCTCAACGGTGCTAACATAATTGGATCATATAACAATCCCTCAACGTGCGATAAAGAATCACTCCAAATTTCCTATTAGCGGAGAACATAAGATAGAAATTGTTGTAGGGTACGAAACCACCTCAAAGTTATCCTTTCCGATCGATCTATTGAGCATTCCTATAAGTGTCACAAATAGCTCTAGAGTTCGTACTAAAATAACACCATATGATACGCATCAACCAACTCTAATGTCACCTAGATACTCCAATGTCACCACAAGTATCCGTGAGTTGATTATTCGATATGCATCAAACAACTTCATAATCATAATATTCAATCCACACAAAGAACTTCAAAGAGTACCCCCAAAGTTTCTTATCGGAGAAAAGATAATGAAAACATACAACCAACCCCTATGCCTAGATCACCCCAAGGTCACGGGAATCCGCGAGTTGATCACCAAAACATACATCAAGTAAACCAATAGAATACCCCATTGTCACCACGGGTATCCACATGCAAGACATACATCAAGTGTTCTCAAATCTGAAATATTCAATCCGACAATAACGAAACCTCAAAGGGAAAGATTCAATTCATCACAAGGAGGTAGAGAGGGAAGAAACACCATATGATCCAACTATATTAATAAAGCTCGCGATACATCAAGATCGTGCCAAATCAAGAACACGAGAGAGAGAGATCAAACACATAGCTACTAGTACATACCCTCAGCCCCGAGGGTGAACTACTCCCTCCTCGTCATGGAGTCCGCCGGGATGATGAAGATGGCCTCCGGTGATGATTCCCCCCTCCGGCAGGGTGCCGGAAAAGGGCTGTAGATTAGATCGTGGAGGTACAGAGGCGTGCGGCGGTGTAAAAACTCATCTAGGTTAACTTTCGGGGTTTTTTGAATATATATGATTTTTTGGCGTTGGAATCACGCGAAGAAGGGCCACAGGGGGCCCAGGCGCGCCCTGGTGGCTCGTGGGGCCCCTGTGGGTCTTCTGGCCACCTCCCAAAGCTTCTAGTGTCTCTTATGTTCCAGAAAAAATTGTCAAAAAGTTTCACTGCATTTGGACTTCATTTGATATGGATTTTCTGGAAACCCAAAAATAAGCAGAAAATAGCAACTGGCACTGGGCACTAGGTCAATATGTTAGTCCATGAAAATCATATAAAAGCCATATAAAAGTGCACCAAAATCATACAAAACTATAATAAACATGGCATGAATACTTCATAAATTATAGATACGTTGGAGACATATCAGTACTTCCTCGTCAGACAGCCCTTCGGGAGGCGGTCGGACAGTCCCCCGGACGATGTCACGGACAGCCCTTCGGGAGGACCCTCAAAGCTCGAACGGTAACTCGGACAGCCCTTCGGGAGGACCCTCGAACAGCCCCTCGAGCAAAAGATCGAACCTACGACCTCTCTACGGGGTTGCCCACATACGGTGTCAGCTATCTGGCAGAGCTTCACCGTCCAGAACTAGTTCCTGCCGGAACCCAGACAACCTTTCGGCTCTACGAAATTATTTCGGTGGGAGGGAGAGAGAAGGCCAGATCATGCATGGCATTTGTATGAGAGTAAGGAGTGAGTATGGAGAGTGCCTCTCCACCTCTATTTATAGGAAAACCCAAGGGGTAGGGTGGCACTTGAAATACCCAAAAAAACCATCATATGGAATTTCCAAAGGGCATAATTGGAAGTCTAGAAGAGCTCCATGGAGGAGCTCCCCTTGTGGCCGGCCACACCAAGTGGCCCCCCCATGAGGGGCTCTCATCCATCCATGTCATCCCCAAGATATTTTGGGACAAAGCCCAAAAAGGTGGCTTTCCATAAAGTAACCATAAAGTGCTTTTTCACTATTCATGAACCCATTTTTCCACGACCGATAAATCCAAAAATATTTCTGTGTGTCTTAGAATAATTCCAGTACCCACTAAAATAATTCTGGACGCGTTCCGAAACATTTTCAGATCAATGATTTTCATCAGCGAAAAGCAACCAAAGCGGTTCCGGCAGCTCCGGAACATTTTCGGTTTTTTCCCCGGAAAAATTCCAGAAGTTCCCAGAACAATTCTGGCACCCTCCAAGAATTTCCAGGGGTGTGCTGAAACCAATTTGACTTAATGGTATACTCCAAAACAACTTTTCAGTTTTACCGAAACTCTTCCGGTGTTCTCTCTCCGGAACTCTTCCATTGTCTCCGAAACTTTTCCGGTGACTTTCTTTCAGACTCCCTGTCTAGTATTCAGCAGATAGATGACCCTTAAGCGTGTGACCCTATAGGTTCGGTGAAGTATAGACATGACCGGAACACTTTCCGATCAATGATCAACATCGGAGCCGTGGACACCCATATTGACCCCTATACCCACACGAATAAATATTCGAGTGAACCTCCGGTTGCCGTGTGCTATTCCTGTTGCTTCGCGATATGTTACAAACACCCGAGGTGAGATTTATCTGCATCCCTGTGGATCAACAACTTGTCCACTATGCCAGTTACCTCGTTACCGGTTTTGTTCTCTTTTCTCGTTTTCGTGTTCCGGCATCCCTGTGATCAAATCACATTGTGTCTGGCCAGATGATGATGGATACCGTAACACCGAGAGTGCCTGAGAATATCTCTCCATCGTCGGAGGAGCAAATCCCAATCTTGAGCTATCTCGTTCCTTGTCATGCTTTTCCGTGAACTCGTAAGCCGCCGTAATAGCCACCCAATTACGGATGACATTTAACAAACCCCAAAGTCCACGAAGCAAGAATGAAGGAACTCGGCACTCTCATGGTCTAAGGAATTATGCAAACATTAACTTTCTCTGTGTTATAAACCATTAACTTGTGACGAATGTATCTCATAGCATAACATCAATTTGGGTCGATTCAACACAAGTGTTCTTCTAACATTGTGCCCTCAAAATTGCCGGCATAGTCATGCCCATGATCAGGAAAACAGGATCATCATGCAATACTTGAGCCAGTCTTAGAGGCATGACTAGGAATACATTTTACCGTTTATTATACCACACGTGCACATGAGTTTCCCTCCGAGCCTCGTGGATATTGTAGACTCGAGAATCATTGGAGTTATAGCATGGAACATAAACATTCATTACAAACTTGGAGATACAAAATAACTGTTATTACTGCCTCTAGGGCATATCTCCTACAGCTAGGAGGTTGACTGTACGGCGAGTAGTGCTACAGCGGTGGTGGCATCTCTCCTTGGTTGTGTGAATGGCAAGGGGCGGGCCAATAGGTGATGTTGATGTTGTCAGTGCTTCGGCGGCAGCAGGTACCTGATCTTATTCTAGAGGCCTTGTTCCGGAGGCGATGATCCTTCCCTCAGTTTGTTGTGGAGCGGGTGAGACTCCGAGCGAAAGCTCCACGCTACGGTGCCAGCGGCGGCAATGCCTGCGCGTGTCGATTCCCTCTTGGGGTTGTCGTCGTGGTTTCCCACCTCGCGCCAGGGCTCCGGATGAAAACCCTAGTCCATATTTGCGGCCTCCGCAGTGGCGGCACGTTGCATCGTTACCGTCTTGGGGGTCGTTGTGGAGCTTAGGTACCTTCGGGTCACAGCACGCAGACGTCTTCAAGCATGGATCTTAGCGTGAAGCTTCTTTGACTCTGGCGCGGGGCGGTCCCATTGGTCTCCTACCTTTTGCACGTGACATATTTGTCACCGTTCTCGGTCCTCGCTATCCACGGGAACGACCAGCGCTCCGCGGCCCGAAGCGAGAGGGCAAGCGGCCCTCTCCGGCGATAGCATGTTGTGTGCGGTGTAACGGTCTAGTGGTTTCCGAAGGAGGAGCGTTTTTCGTTCCTAGTCGATGGTGACTTTTGAGAAAGCCAGTGTGCACTGTATTATAAGACGAAGGGAGTATATCATATAGTATAAACTAAACAACATATCAATGGAATAATTATTTTTTAAAGAACTACTTAACTAATCAAAATGTATACGGTAGCATGTTATATCTCCGTGGTTTGTATATACATCAGTTTGCATGGTCGACAAGATCCACTGCCTTCAATTTTTTTGTTGGAAAAGGAGGTTAAAACCCTCGGCCTCTGCATCAATCGATGCATACAGTCATCTTTATTAATTATTCAACAAAGGTTTGATAAAAACATACATCAAGCCATCCGAAGTCATCACTCACACCTACAAACTAGATAATGTGGAGTACTCTCACTCCCCATATCTAAAACCGGTTTCGTCGCCGATCCATCCACGTAACGTATCGGAACCTACAGCCGGTGCAGCAAACCTAAAGCGTACACCACATGCACACGTTTTAGAAGCCGCCATCACCATCGAACCGCTGATCCGTCTTCAGGAAAGAGATCTGCATCATCCTTGCTACTCTGGCCATCCGCCGACGCCACCATGGCGCCCAACGACACCACCTCCCTGCGCGCAAACTGCTGAGCACGTCGCGGTCGCCGCCGGTACACCCCAGCACCATGCCACCAAGTACCACCATCCGACACAGCTTGAAGTCTCTGGAAGATCTGTCGTGCGTAGCACCTGCCGAACAAGCATGACACAGCGTAGCACCTGTCGGCCAGGCATGACTTGACATCTCCACCGAAGCTCCGTGCAAGACGAAGCCACTCCACCTCCTGCCTCTGCCTTCCGGCGCTGCTCCACAAACGATGCTCCCAAGAGAAAAACGACACCGCAGTGCCGCCATCGTTCGATCTGGAAGATCAGATCCTAGGGTTTCCCCCGGAGCAGTACGAGTGGGTCGACAGTAGTTACACGACGATGCCTTCATCAAGGTAACGGCGCAGAACGCCGCCATCGCCCGCCGTCGGCTCGGTTTTCACCGGCCACTATGTCTCCCCAATTTGCAGCTGAGACTAGATGACGGATCTCGAGATCCGACCACCCAGCCCCAGGCCGACCACCTCCGACGGAGGAGATGACCACCACCACCAAGCCCAGGGTCGCCGCCCCGGGCGTCCGCGTGATGCAGATCAAGATCAGGTGCACCACCGCGATCCGAAGCTGAACCGAAGGTTGAGCGGCCTTCATTTAGTATTGCTAACCATACTGTGTCGCAAATCTTTATGATTGACTCCCATATACCAACATCCATATATTGTGTGCTGCAGATCCTCATGATTGACTACCATACCAACCTGCACGGTTCAACCTGGCAATCGGGTCGGGTTTGGTCGGGTCGACATTCCTAGACCCATGTCCGACAACCTTATCGGGTCAAGCACTTGCCCACGACCCTACCCATGGATCTTGAATCATACCCACGCCCATGCCCATCAGGTAACCCGACCCTAATGGGTGCCCATCGGGTTAGGTATATATTTTTATATTAATTTAATCATGCTTCCTATAGGGCACAATCACTTACAAATGAATGAATGAAGTCGTCGATGCCTCTTATATAGGCAGAGCTCCACCTCCTTGTTTGCTCGTTGGGCGAGGTGGTACTAAAGCAGCTAGCAAGATGCGTGTTTTGCTTGTTGTCCGTGCATGCAAAGCAGCACAGATGCTGCAAGGGCTTGTTTTATGCCCAACAGGCCTGCTTGTTGCTCTGTTGAGGCTACTTATTCTAAGCGTCCAGTCATTCATGGTTCAATTTTTTCTCCAGCAAGTATAATGAAGCAATGTGGATCCATCATGTTCTAAGCAAATCTTCAAAAAAATGCCCACATGTCATGTAAGATAAAACATTTATATGATTATTAATCTTAATCGGGTAACCCATTGGGTGACCCATAGGCAGAACATTGTGCCCATACCCTACCCATGACTAATCGGGTTACCCATCGGACTTACCCATGGGTCAAGTTGGCGACACATACCCTACCCATTAGAGCCGGGTGCCCATGGACGACGCTGCCCGTGGGTCGGATTGCCGGGTTGATGCACGGTACAGAATTAAGGTCCAGCATTTCTTGCATGTCGTCGATCGAGCAATAACTCCTAGCTACTCCATGATAGCTCTATTGCTTCTGCAGCTTGACATCGACAAGACATTTTCCCTTGATTTGGCCAACTAGATTAGTGTGATTTCGCTTCCATTATATTCTCAAGCCAATTCGCTCTCTGCTCATATTTTCCTATCCATCCATCCGACCGGCTGTAGCTGTTGACCTGATGCTTTCGCGGGATAAAAGCATGGTAAAACTTTGACGACTTTTTGTGTCCAGTAGTTTATTTGCACGCCAATCACGCAGACGCGTCAGGTACCGAAAGATGCAAGAAACAAAACATGCTGTCCCGTCGATAGCATCACCACTTCCCTCCTCGTGTTCCACATGAAATTTTGGCCGCTTCTTCTTTTCAAGTAACGGAATTTAAATTAAGACTTTCGGACATGTGCATTATTGGACTGGTCTAGTTAGAGTGTTGCTATTCGTACGATATTCTTTACTACTCCTATAAAGAATATAGAAACCCTAATAGCATACAGACGAAAACTCACATCACACATAGGCTATGAGTCCCTATTGGTTGTCACAGAGGTAGATAGATTTATAGAATTATATTACTTTTTAATGTAAAAAAAGGACAGACAGGCACACATCACTCTTGCTACTATATGTTCTTATAATTGGAGCCTTGTCAGCTCCGAATCCTTCTTCAAATCTTATATTTTTTGTACTGAAACCGCAACGTCACCGCTCTGATATTTTGGTTACACTTCACTGTTGAGTATTACGATTACTTGGGAAATACGAGATAGACTAGGATTTGTTCTAGCTTGTCTTGTATTTCAAGTTGATCATGTACTCATATATTTTTTTTAGAAAAGGAGGATGACCCCCGGCCTCTGCATCTGGGAGATGCATGCGGCCATTTTATTGATTATTCTCGAGGACCTTACAAAGTAGTACAACAAAATGCCTGAATCCACCATCTTGGCAACATCTGCCGCTACTCATATCCATATGATGAATGGGTGCAAGCTGGGCTAAATACCCAGACCTCTCACCTAAGCCTAACATCTAAAGCCGGAGGCCCCGGCCGAGCCACATACCGGGTCCGAGGCACAAACCGGTCCGACGCACTCACATGTGTCGTCGCCGCCATCTTCCACTGGTCCATCTTCAGAGCAGATTGAGGTGCCAGCCTTGGCAGGTGCCTCCGCCGTCGACGCCACCATGACGCCAAACGACGACCACCACCTATGCGAGTCCATCTCCAAGCAACGGACGCAGATCCATGCTAGGATAGGGCCGCACCACCGCCGTCGCTCGCCACCCACAAGCGCCACCCAGCCCCAAGGTTCCCAAAGCGGCGCCTTCAAGAAGGGAACGGCGCCGTGAGCGCCGCCGCCGCCCAACAAAGTTAGGGCTTTCGCCCGGGAGACCTAGGGGAAGGGGAAGTGAGGGGATCAGTCCATACCGACGCCTCCAATGAGGGGAACGGCGCCCTCAGGCGTCGCCATCGACGCGGCCGGCCATGGCCGGCCAGGGATTTCGCCCGAACTAGATCCCCGCCACCAGCAGCGCCTCCTGTACAGAACCGGCGACCCAAGGAAGCGCGGCCCGACCAGGCTGGCCCGCACGCCGAACAGGGGAGGAGGGGAGGCGCCAGATCGCGCGCACCGGCCACCGCAGAAGCCGCCGCCGGCCGCCAACGACCACCGGATCCCGCCGCCCGCGCGGCCGGGACGCCAGATCCACTGCCCGCACGGCTGCTAGCCTGCCGTGCCTCGCCAATGGAGCCGCCGCTCCAGATCCGGGGCTCCCCACGCAGAGGCAGGGCAGCCGAGGCCCCGCCGCCACCATCCTTGGCGCCCCGGGCTTGCCCGGCGGCTGCCTCAAGCGGCGGCGAGGAAGGGAGGGTGAGGGGGTGAGGTCGGGGGGTGGCTAGGGTTGGGAGGGTTGGGCTGGTGCCTGGCACTTTGTTGAGGGGAACGGCTTCCTCATGTACATATGCCCACGAGGCTCAAGCAATAAACATCGATTCCACCAATCCATCTCTATTACCATCTAACATGGTATCAGCCTAACCTCGATCCAAACCCTAGCCGTCGCCGCCGCTTCCGCACCGCCCCCCCCCCCCCCCGGGGCGTTCGATCTTCATGATCGTCACCGGGGGCCGCGCCGCCCGTACCTTGGGTCCGTCCACCGATCGTGTTGATCAGCTGTCCTAGAGAGTCTTTTTCCCGATCCTTGATCCGGGTTTTTCTTTCTCGCCGATCAATTGATCGGAGTTCTTTTTTGGTTTTCCGATCAATAGATCAGTTTGAGTGGCTCGTCACCTTTCGTCGTCTACAATGTGTGTCTACTCCGATTGCTTCTTCATGCGCGGACGCAGCCACTCGTGCTGGGCCACCGAGCTGAGGCGCTCCTACACGTCGCCAGGCATGGATCACATCACGTCTAGATCTTGAGTACGTACTAGCTAGCACGAGTTGCATCTCGTACGGGTTTGCATGCCTGCACACGCCTCTGCACAAGGTGCTTTGACCTGGCCGCACGACGCACGTCGCGGGTACCTCGTTCGATCGTCCGCGTCTTCTTGTTCGCCGGATCCGTGAAGATTGTCATTGAGTTTACACGCCTCTCCACCGATCGAGCAACAGGCTGCCACTGTGTCGCCCCATCGGGCCGCAACGCCGTCGCCCCGTGGTTCTTCCCGTGGCTGCACCGATCCGCGCCGCCACTGCGTCGCCCCTTCGGGCGGTAGCGTCGCGGCACGTGATCCCCGCCGCCGCCCTGAGGCCGTTCCCGTGGTTGCACCAACCAGCGTGCTGCCGCCGCGTCGCCTCTTCGGGCCGTAGTGCCGCGGCCCGCGGTCAACCGCCGCACCGAGGCCGTCCGCTCCAGGCCGCCCCCGAGGCTGCACCGACCCTCGCGATGCCGCTGCGTCGCCCCGTCGGGCCGTAGCGAGCGTGGCACGCGGTCCCTGCAACCGCCCTGAGGTCTTCCCCGCCGTCGCCCTGACCCGCGCGCTGCCGCTGTGTCGCCCCTTCGGGCCGTAGCGTCGCGGCGCGCGGTCCACTCCGCCGTTCCCGCGCGTCGACTTTCACGTGATATGTGTCGCGTCGCCTCCCTTGGCGCGGGAACGTCACCGTCCGCGTCGGTCTTCGTCACGCTGTCGGGTTCTTTCTCGCCTACTTCGAGCACCGCCGCCGCGCTCCTTCCTTAGCCGCCGCCGCCGCCTCCTCAGGCCGCCGCCGCCGCTCTTCTTCCGCGGCTCCACGGCGACTATCGCGACACCGGCCACCCCGACTCGACATCGACCACGGCGTTTTTCGCACGGCTACACCACCCTACGCTCTCGGCTACCTCGACAACGACACAAAGGGCTACCGCTTTGCTTGAGCAACCTCGTCGGTTTCCACTCGAGCCACGACTTCCGCGATGCATCAACCGTTACGACTGTGGGTGGGAGGGGGGTGTCCGTCGGCTTACCTTCGGATTCTTCTCCAGTCTCAGCGTCTGCGTCGCTACCGTTGTGACTGCGGGAGGATGTTGAGTATTATGATTACTTAGAAAATACGAGATAGACTAGGATTTGTTCTGACTTGTCTTGTACTTCAAGTTGACCATGTACTCCTATATATATGCCCACGAGGCTCAAGCAATAAACATCGATTCCACCAATCCATCTCTATCCCTTCTAACATGCACAAAACATTATTTTGGAAGCATATTTGTAACATAAATAAATAGCTTATTTCTGTATGAACAAATCCAACAACTTTGGTTACGTCGGCACTTGGCGTATGGCAAAAGCTACATGCAGAGACATCAGATCCTAAACCAGATTTTTTTGTGTAGTGCCACTGAAACCGGCTATCTGTTTAAAGGAACAATTTAACTATGCAATATAGATTCAATTTCAACAGATCATTTATTAGCCAATTCCAAAATTGCAAACAATGGCTACAATGACCATGTTAGAAACGAGATCCACGGCAAACATCAGGGAACCGTTAATGTTATGTCTGCACCTCAATGCCTTCGTCGACGAAACAAAAACATGTGGTGACAGAAATAACACCAATTAGGATCGAGTGGTGTTTCTCGTCGACTTAGTAGGGAATCTAACTATATTTAGTAGGGAGTAGATAAGTTGTAACTTACGCATACCATAGTTCGCTATTTATCTATTTATCAGGAGGCGGAACAACAGATAGCGCTCGCGTCGCTCCCAGGGGGGCGGCACGAGCGAAACCTAGCCGCCGCCGTCCCCGTTCCCCACCTCCACCCCAGATCCCCTCGCCGCCGCCAGGTGAAGCCGACGGGCAAAGCACGTCTGGCGTTTGGCGGCGGCGGGGACTTCTCCTCGCGAGGCGCATAGCGGCGGCCCTGGACGAAGCCATGCGACTGGCGGCGGCGGCACCTCGTCGGCGCAGGCAAGCCGGGGCGGCGGCCCCGGGCATGGTGGCGGCGCCGTTCTCTCTTCTCCTCCCTCCCCGGGGGTTGTGCGGGGCGGTGCTGGGGCCGGCCACCGCGGATCTGGCGCCTAGTGGTTGGATCCGTCGGTGGGGGCGCCTAGGCGTGTGGCTCCGGTGGCTGCGCGTCCGACTGGTCGAGCTGCGGTGGTGGCGGCGTGCTGCAGCTCCTGGATGGCGGCGCGGCGGCGCCGCGTAGGTGGTTGTACTGCGACGGTCGTCGGGAGCGGTCCCTGGCCTCTGGGGCGGTGTGTGCTCAGCCTACTCCGGCCGTGCGTGCGGTGGCGGGGTGGTCAGGGCTGTTGGCGGCGGCTCCGGGTCAAGTTGGATCTGGTGTCGTGTGGATGGCTGTGGCATGGCCGGTGGTGCTTCCGGTGAGGGTAGCGGCTCCCTGGATTTGTCAAGGGCTGCAGCGCGGTGGACTGTCCTCGCGGCAGTACGGTGATGGTGGTTGTCGTGGACCTCCGGACGAAAGTTTCTGCCCAACTCGGTCGGTGCCGGCGACGGCGGCGCTCTGATGCGCCGTTTCCATCTTGATGGCGTCGTCGAGGAGCCCCGACCCACCTCCAACCAATGGGACCTCGTCTTCCGGGTGAAAACCCAGATTTAGTTTGCTGGATCGGATGGCGGCGGCGTCTTCTTTGACGTCGTTTATCTTTCTTGGAGGCACCATTTTTGGAGACGAGGTCCGGTTGGCGCTTGTGGCGTTTGTGCTTCTGGTGGTATGCCGAGACGGTGGATGCCGGAGCGGCGGCTCCGGACGGTGGATGTATGCCGAGGCGGCGGCCTCGGATGGTCATGCAACGGCGGCCCTATGGGGTTGGTTCGCTGCTTTGCTTGGCATGGGCGGCGACCTGGTGCTGCGGGGGTAGCGAGTTCGTCGGCTCGGTCGACGCGATCTGAGGGGTCGGTTTGGCTGGAAGTCGGGGCGGCGGCCCCGGATGTTTTGGCACAGCGTTCGTGGTCTGCGGGCGGTCATCTCGTGTAGCAAGGGCTACAAGGTGCCTGAGCCGTGCGGCGTTGTGGCTCGCGTGCGGGCGGGGGACGTCGGAGCGGCGGCTCCGGAGTCGGGTGTGTGTGTTTGTTGCGATGTAGCCCTGGGTCGTGTGGTCGGCGAGGGTTCGTTGCTTGTGCGGTTTTTCGGTCTGGTTTTCCTTATAAACTGGGCCACTCTGTTAGGTTTTCGATCCAGTTTTCCTTATAAACTGGATCAATTCTCTTCTTCTATAATGCAATGCCAGAGCACCTGGCCCTCTGACGAGGTTCCGTCAAAAAAGGTCGCTATTTATATATTTTTAAAAAGAAAAGAAAAAAAATACCGAACCATGATACGCTAAACGCCATGATTTATCTGGCTTATAAATCTTCAACTTGCTATTGTAGCGTTAGAAAACGACAGAGAGTATAGTAAAAGATTCTGATATGTCGGCGAGGTTGGTCCTACTGGGCGGCAGCGTTCAGTTGTCGGCGTGCGAGGCTCTAGAGCCTGGCGTCTCGGATGCTAGTGGGGATATCAGGTTGGGAGGTGGCGTGACTCAGGGGGTCCGGCCTTGGACAGATCCGGAGGGCCGGATCAGGTCAGTGGAGGCCTACTACTTAGGCTGCACGACATGTGCTGGTGGTGCCTCGGTGTTGCATTGCGTGAAGATAGCCCGCGACGTGGTGCTGCCTGCTGCCGGTGATCCCCATCCTTGGCGAGATTTGGTGTGGAGGCTGGATCCATGTGGGATCTAGGTCTTGGGCCAGGTATTCCTCTAATCGGGGGCCGACACTGGTGATGTTCGATCCTGGCCAATGTTGTGCTGCAGCACGACGGTCCCGTGCTAGCGTTGTCCGTGCGAAGGTGCCTTTTCCGAGAGCTTGGTGTCATGGTGTTGGTGGAGAGTCGGTCTTGGATTCCCGGCGACAGCCCCGGTAGGTGAGGCTGAGCGGTTGGCTCTATGGTGAGTAGCGCTGCAACAGTGGTGGCATCTGTCCTCGGTTGTGTGGATGGCGAGGAGTCGGGTGGAGGGTGATCACAGTGTTGTCGGTGCTTTGGCGGTGGAGGCTCTGTGGTCTTGATATGGAGGCCTTGTTCCAGCGGCAGTGGGTCCTTCCCTCGGGTTGGGTTCACGACCTTGGTACCTCGGTGTGACTCCGAGCGAAAGCTCCGCGGTACGGCGCCACCGGCAATGCTTGTGGGTGTCGATTCCCTCTTGAAGGTGTCGTCATGGTTCCCCTCCTCGCGCCAGTGCTCCGGTTGAAAACCCCAGTCCTTCTTTGCAGCCTCCACGGTGGCAGAACGTTGCATCGTTATCCTCTTGGGTTAACGTGGAGCTCAGGTAAGTTCTGGTTGCGGTATGCTGGCATCTTCGGGCATGGATCCTGAAGTGAAGCTTCTTCGATTCTTGCATGGGGCGGTCCCGTTGGTCTCCTACCTTTTAAACGTGACATCGTTGTTACCGTTCTCAGTCCTTGCTATCCGCATGCAAGTCGGCACTCCGCGACTCGAAGCGAGAGGGCGGGTGGCACTCTCGGGCGGTTGCTTGGTGTGTGCGGTGTAACGGTCTAGTGGTTTCCCAAGGAGGCGCATTCTTCGTTCCTAGTCGATGGTCTCGGGTACTTATTGTTGGGTGTGACTTCTCCTGTTTTCTTGCCCGGCTTTGAGTTGGTGGCTTCTTCGCTCCTCTCTCGGATGTCAATTTTATTTTAACGTGCTTTGTAAGAGGATTTTCTCATCACCTTGTATCGGCTCAGACGTTTGGGCTTTATTTATAAAGCGGGGCGAAAAACTGTTTCGACAATACTCCCTCCGTCTCAAAATAAGTGTCGCAATTTTAATACAACTTTGTACTAAATTTAGTACAAAGTTGAGACACTTATTTTGGGGCAGAGGGAGTATGTTGCTTATCAAGTTTTGAAGGAGGAAAGGGAATAATTTAGGTATGTGTGAAGATGAAGCGGGAGTGAACAAAGAATGAGAGAAAGTAACTGAATTAATCCTCAACGCTTACGGCTAAAGCTGGGCACACCATTAATGTGGGAAAAAGTTTAAGTACCATCGCTGGTCTATAACACTTAACACACACACACACACAATAGCATCTTATCTTTTTTTTTTCGAGGAACAATAGCAAAACAGTAGCGACACTGCATATTATTGGATAGATTTTTTTCTTACTAGTTGGCACGGTAGCACCGTCTGCGTCCTATATAACTCCTCGCAGTTTTTCCCTTCAAGCAACTCATCTCAGTAGATCGTCCGCCACTTCTACTAGCTAGTTAACATACACAAGTACTACGTACTCGGACGTGATGGCTAACTCGGCCGTCTTGATCCTTCTAATCTCGTCGGTCCTGCTAGCCGCAGGTGCCTACATCCGCCGTGAGCCAGGCCACGCGGACGGAAGCTTGGCCGACACACACCTCCACTTCTTCATGCACGACGCCTACGGCGGCCCGCGCCCCACGGCCGCGCTCATCGTCACCGGAAGGGAGCCGCTCCCGCTACCGTCTGACGACGACGGCGCCACCGGCGGGGAGTCAACCTCCTCCTCCCCGCGGAGGTTCGGCGACATCGCCGTGATGAACAACGCGCTCACGGAGGGGCCCGAGCGCGGCAGCGCACGAGTCGGCACGGCGCAGGGGTTCACCGTGCGCGTCGCGGAGCACGGCGCCGTGAACGACCTCAGCCTGCACCTCGTGTTGGAGGCCGGCGAGTACGGGGGAAGCTCGCTGGCGGTGAAGGGCAGGGTGGACACGGGCGCCGTGGTGCGCGAGTCCATAATCGTCGGCGGCACCGGCCGCTTCCGCTTCGCCACGGGCTACGCGCTGAGCAGGAGCTACGACTACGACGTCGCCAAGGGAGGAGTCGTGGAGATCGACGTGTACGTGCAGCTTCGGCGAGTTTAATTATATATATAGTATGCTGCATGCTGGCAGCTTCAACGAGTTTAATTATATATATGCTGCATGTCTGGCGTATGCGTCGAGTGAGCATATACTGAATTGCACCGATGACATCCAGGGGACAAAATGAAATAAAGAGATAATTGCGTTGGCAACCTCACAATTTCAAGTGTGTGTGGTTTAGTCACATGTGTTGGAAAAAATATGCACGTTTATTTGTGGTCAGCGACTTTTTATTTTAGAAAAGACATTCAAAGCACCGGCATTTGAGTTGTACTAAAGTTGTGTCAATTAATTTGGATCCAAGGAAGTACCTAATATTTATCAAGGAAAAAAGAGCTGGTACAAAGGAATAAAAACTTACTATGACAAAACGATTTGTAAAAAGTAAAGTTACCTCGAAAATCACATTTGTTGTCTTCCTCCGATTGTTATCCATCCACGGGAGAGCATGAAACTTGTTGTACAAGCAGTACGGGAAATGGACACCTGCTACACTCCCCCCCCCCCCCCCCCCCCCCCCCCCCCCCCCCCTAAAACTTTTATTTAGAGAAAAGACTCAGGCCGAGCCTGAGATAGGGTTCAACCTAGCCCAACTTTGAATTAACAAAGCCATCAGCCGGCCATGATTACAACGAACAGTTACACAAAGAAGAAAACAAAAGACGGGAAAGATACATAGTACTGGAACAGTTTACAACCTAATTTTGAAACATGCAAACATTAATATGGAAATGAGCCTAGCCTAAATCACCAAGGCCAACTCTTAAAACCAGAAGCCACACCAACACCAAGGTGAAAATCAACAAGACACCAGCATCGATAGCCAACAGCTCCTCGCCTACTCCTACAGAACATGCCAAGACCGACAAACCATTAGATTCTACCTCCCAAGAGGACCACAATCCTCTTGCAACGGGCTACGCGCTGAGCAGGAGCTACGACCACGACGTCGCCAACGGAGGATTCGTGGAGATCGATATGTACGTGCAGCTTCGACGAGTTTATATATATATATATATGTTGCATGTCTGGCGTATGCGTCGAGTGAGCATACTGAATTTGAACCGATGACATCCAGGGGACAAAATGAAATAAAGAGATAATTGCGTGGGCAACCTCACAAGTTGTAGTGTGTGTGGTCACATGTGTTGAAAAAAAAATGCGCGTTTGTGGTCTGCGACTTTATTTTAGAAAAGACATTCAAAGCGTCGGTATCTTATGTACCTGATGTTTATCAAGGAAAACAAAAATCACAAAGGAATCACAAGTTATCACTAAACAACGTGTAAAAAGTAAAGTTACCTCGAAAATCACATTTGTCGTCTTCCTCCGATTATTATCCATCCACCAGAGAGCACGAAACTTGTTGTACAAGCAGTAAGGGAAATGGACACGTGCTACACTCCCCCCTTACAAACCTTTTATTTAGAGAAAAGACTCAGGCCGAGCGTGAGATAGGGCTCTAACCTAGCCCGACTTTGAATTAACAAAGTCATCAGCCGTCCAGGATTACATCGAACTGTTACACAAAGAAGAAAACAAAAGACGGGGAAGATACAGAGTACTGGAACAGTTTACAACCTAATTTTGAAACATGAAAACATAATATGAAAAATGAGCCCAGCCTAAATCACCAAGGACCAAACTCTTAAAACCAGAAGCCACACCAACACCGGGGTGAAAATCAACAAGACACCAGCATCGGTAGCCAACAGCTCCTCGCCTACTCCTGCAGAACATGCCAAGACCGACAAGCCATTCGATTCTTCCTCCCAAGAGGACCACAATCCTCTTGCGCTGGCTCGAATGGCGTTGTACCGTCGGAAGGCAGGGTGCTCACCCTAGAGCCGAATGGACAAAGCCGACTTAGCAACCCGAACATGAGGGGCCAGAGCGCTAACCACCACCGTAGAGCTCCCACTGCCTCACCGCAAAACACATGTCAACCACATATCCAGATCGACGCAAGCTGAAGAGCGCCACCAGAAGACAATGACAGACCGAAGAAGATGTAGAACAATGAACAATTCGCCACCACCATCTGCCCCCAACAAAAAGAGAAGTGCCATCCTCACTCCGCGTACCTCGGACGACACCTCCAGGAAGGGGAGCGGCGCCAACACGCCGCCGACATCCACAAGGGGAGCCAGGACTTTCACCCAAAGCGAGAGGCGACGATGAGGGGCGTGGGAGGAGACCTCGACAAGGCCTCCAAGAAGGGGACCGGCTCCAAGACAATGGCGCAGACATCGTCGTGCCCTCCACCAAAGGCCAAGGGTTTCAACCGGTCCCACTCCCACACCCAGCATGAGCTATCTAGGTGAAGCCGCCATGGTCGAATCGGACCAGGGGGTGCAACCACAGGGTGTCGGGGCGCCACAGCCGACACAAGCACACGCCCGCCACTAATATGATACGAGATCTAAAACAATAAAATATTTAATTCAATAGGTTGCTCTTTAGTTCATGTTTTATATGACACAACTTACTATTATAGATTGAAGTAACAACAGTAAACAAAAAAATGGTTTTGTTAATTCCTCCAAGAAATTTGACAAATACATTCATGTACTAATATGCGTTAGCTTTTTAAATTTAACTGAATAAATTTTATAACCAGTGTATACATTTCAATTTGCAATATAATATTAGTCATTGAAGTCTCTCAAAGCTTATATAGTATATCTATAAAAAAATGAAAGGCACATAAGTCAAGTCAATAATATAACAATATAAGCTTAAGTTTTGGTGTTTGTAATGATTTATGATTAAATTTTTGCGTCTCTCACTAACATGCTCATTAAAATTGACTAAGTTTCTATTCCCGGACTTATAACACGTTTTACATACATAAACTTGCTACATACATTATTATTTATGTTATAATATTCGACATCCAAAATTTTCTTAGTACAAATATTCAATAAGTCCAAGATGTGACTTCTTGAAAGAGAACAAGACAGTAGACGCAGTATAACTTAACACTGATATACAGATTAAGTTTCCTTGTCTGAAACTAACATGCCATTCAAATTGTCTAAGTTTGTTTTTTTGGTACTTAAAAACCCATTGCAGATTCGTAAACTAACTACCTCCATTATATGGACGCGGATTAATTGAGCTCGAGCTCATATAAGCTCGGGTGAATTGTAAAATCCAAAAAAAATGATTATTTTTATAAAAAAACTGAAACTTTTTTGTGGATTTTTTTACAAATGTTTTAAATGCTTGCAAAGTTTCATCATAGAATGGCATTCATGGAAATCGTGGCAAAAAAACAAAATCAGCACTCAAAAAATTAACTTTTTTGGAGCATCTTTTTTTTTACAACGACTTCCACGAATGTCATTTCATGATAAAAACTTTAAAAGCATTGAAAACATTTGTCACAAAAAAATCAGAATTTTTTTTATTTTTCTTTCGGATTTTACTGTTCACCCGAGCTCATATAAGCTCGAGCTGAAAAGGACACTTTCGCATTATTATTTGCTTTCCAAGATTCGACAGCGAAATTTTCTTTACCACAAAGACTCAATAAGCCAAAGATGCGAGTTCTTCGAAGAGAACAAACTAGGTCCAGCAAAAAGAATGAATGGTGCTACACTGCAGGAATAACAACACGCAACCCTAGAGGGATGGAATTTCTGTTCTAACCTTTCGTGCTAACAAAATCCCGAATTGACCTCGATTTCAAAAAAAAATTGAATCTGACCTTTTTGGTGACGCCAACATCCCAGGCGTCCAGCTTGCACGGGAGACGCCAGGGATCCTGGCGTCTGGCCGCACGACCCCCCCGGCCCGTTGACCTGCTGATGTGGCAAAGGGCCAGACGCCATGGACCCTGGCGTCTGGTCCTCTGTACACAAAAATCAGAAACTTTCCTCTTTAACAAGACCGCGAAGACAATTTTATAATTGCAACAGATATCCACAAATACATCAAAATGAAAACTTGAGTATTCAGCGGCCTGAGCACTGTGGCAAGAAAGCATAGGTGCCATCTTGTGGAACCGCTTCTTGAACTTCTGCAACAATACAAAATATGATATGATATGAGATGCAAATAATTAATCCGCAAAGATAAGCTTTTCTAATAGATGGCTCATACCTCCATCATGGTCCTAAGAGTCCTCTTAGATAATCCACCACCCGGGGGATGACCGAGTGCTACATTGGCATCGTTGACGCACATAAGCAACTCTCTTCCCTGCAATTCATGAACACACAAAACATTCATATTTGAAAAAAGACAAGATAATGCAAGTATAGGTTCATTAAACTATCAATTCGTGATGCATCCGTGTGTAGTCAACTTGAGTCCCTCTGGTCTCTCTCACCACCATGTTGAAGGCATGATAACCTTCTGCAGCCTCCGTGTCTTCCGACACCAACTCCGACCACTCCTCGCGAGTCCAACCAGGCTTTAGCTTTAAACGGTAACGCTTTGCATACCACACTTGATATTTCGGGTATGCTGACTAATTGTGGGGTCTATTCTCTGATTCCACTAACGTCTCTCTTTCATTCCAAATTTGTATCCACTGACGGTGCTTGTTCGCCCAATCCGATGTATACTGATTGTTTCTTCGACTGAACCTACAAATGATGCACGGTATTAACAATTAGCAAATAATGACTTTGTTAGTGCTCAACTACATATCTCAAAGACATGCTTGCTCACCGATGCAGAGATTGGATTGCCTCCTTGCTCTCCTCAATTGGAATACCTTGTCTTTTTCCAAATTGCCTGGCAACACGGTCTATGAAGTGCCACTCGACTGCGAAGAAGCATATCATTGGGCACCTCGCCCGCCAAAGATGCTTATCACGCATGCACATATCGTTAAGAGAGAAGTCATGATCTGATTTAACTTCTCGGTACCTGCTCAGCAGTCAAGGTGTCCAACTCGTTCACATAGCACTTGTAGGGTAACGCAGCAGAAAACAAAAAATTTCGGACCTACACACCAGCCCAGGACCACTATGAAGACTGCATAAAAGGTTTTGATCCGATCGTTACCGACTCGTAGCACAGCAGAAGTAGAGTCGATGTAGATCGTCGATGCAGATCCCCGCAGCTAGGATTTACAACCTCCCAACCACGAGGATGTTCTCCCTTGTCTGCTCGTCGGACAGCCCTCTGGGAGGCGGTCGGACAGTCCCTCGGACGGTGTCACGGACAGCCCTTCGGGAGGACCCTCAAAACTCGGACGGTCACTCGGACAGCCCTTCGGGAGGCACTCTCGAACAACCCCTCGGGCAAAAAGATCGAACCTACGACCTCTCTACGGGGTTGCACACATACGGTGTCATCTATCCGGCAAGGCTTCGCCATCCAGAACTAGTTCCCACCGGAACCCAGACAGCCTTTCGGCTCTACGAAACTATTTCGTGTGAGGGAGAGAAGAACCCAGATCATTGCATGGCATAATGTATGAGAGAAAAGAGTGAGTTTGGGCATCCCCCTCCACCCCTATATATAGGCCAAGCCCAAGGGTGGCTTCTCCAAGAAGCCAATAGGGTAAAATACCAAAAGGCCCTCAAGGTGGCTTCTCCAAGAAGCCACCAAAAAGTTCTTTTCACTATTCACAGAAACAATTTTCCGCGACCGTTAAATCTGAAAATATTTCTGTAGGTCTTAGAATAATTCCAGTACCCACTATAATAATTTTGAATGCGTTCCGAAATAATTCCGGATTAGTGATTTTCATCTGCGAAAAGCAACCAAAGCGGTTCCGGCAGCTCCGGAACATTTCCGGGTTTTTTCTCCGGAAAAATCCCAGAAGTTTCCAGAACAATTCAGGCACCCTCTAAGAATTTCCAAGCGTGTGCCGAAACCATTTTGACTTAATGGTATACTCCGAAACAACCTTTCAGTTTTACCGAAACTATTCCGGTGTTCTCTTTCCGGAACTCTTCCGTTGTCTCCGAAACTTTTCCGGTGACTTTCTCTCAGACTCCCTGTCTAGTATTCAGCAGATAGATGACCCTTAAGCGTGTGACCCTATAGGTTCGGTGAAGTATAGACATGACCGGAACACTTTCCAATTAATGATCAACATCGGAGCCGTGAACACCCATATTGACCCCTATACCCACACGAATAAATATTCGAGTGAACCTCCAGTTGCCGTGTGCTATTCCTGTTGCTTTGCGATATGTTACAAACACTCGAGGTGAGATTTATCGGCATCCCCGTGGATCAACACTTGTCCACTATGCCAGTTATCTCGTTACCGGTTTTGTTCTCTTTTCTCGTTCCCACGTTCCGGCATCCCTGTGATCAAATCACATTGTGTCTGGCCAGACGATGATGGATACCGTAACACCGAGAGGGCCCAGAGATATCTCTCCATCGTCGGAGGAGCAATTCCCAATCTTGAGCTATCAAATCCCTTTACATACTTTCCCATGAACCTGTAAGCTGCCGTAATAGCCACCCAGTTACGGATGACGTTTAACAAACCCCAAAGTTCATGAATCAAGCATGAAGAAATTCGATATTCTCATGGTCTGAGGAATTATGCAAACGTAAACTTTCTCTGTGTTATTAACCATTAACTTGTGACGAATGTATCTCATAGCATAACATCAATTCGGGTCGATTCAACATAAGTGTTCTTCTAACAATGTGCTCTCAAAGTTGGCAGCATAGTCATGCCCATGATCAGGAAAACAGAACCATCATGCAACACTTGAGCTAGTCTTAGAGGTCAGACTAGGAATACATTGTACCGTTTATTATTCCACACGTGCATATGAGTCTTCCTCCGAGCCTCGTGGTTATTGTAGACTCGAGAACCATAGCAGTTATAGCACAAAATATAAACTTAATTACGAACATGGGGATAAATAATAACATTTATTATTGCCTCTAGGGCATATCTCCTACAGACTCCCACTTGCACTAGAGTCAATAATCTAGTCAATGTTAATGCACTTCACACCTATGGCATACCGGTGTAAAAATGCTTCGCTTGTGGTATAGCCTGATGTCCAACGGATCTGACAACTTCTGCTACGTGTGTATCTTTGCATATCCTCGTGTTTTCATGCTTTCACAAAATTCATATTTTGTGTGGACTTGGCTTTGTATATATGTGAATCACAGGTCAAATCTTGATTCCTCAGACTGAGCTATGGAGCAACTATCTGCAATAGTGTCCCATTGACCAAAGCCATCTTGGAACCATACTAAGTTCATGAATGAACTATATGATTCAACATCTTCTTTATCGCTTCTAAAGCGTCAACATACTTAGCCTTTGTTATAGAATTCGCCACAGTAACCTGTTTGGAACAATTCCAACTTACTGTGTCACCATATCGTGTATTACACAAAACCCTTAACTTAAATCGAAAATCGCATGGAGCATTAATGAAGACTGTATCGATGTAATTTCTTACAACGAACACTTCATAATCTCTGCTTGCGAGAAAACATGTCATCAGCTACTTTAGTACTCAATGACATTTTTCACTGTTGTCCCATGATCAGTACTTTGATCACTTTGGTATCTATACTCGCAACTGCTTGGGAGTACCGGACATATCTGGTTGTTTTACATACCATGGAATACACGATTAATCCAAACACGAAAGTGTGTGGAATCTCCATCATGTATTTTGCTCATCAGTGTTTTGGGACACCGAGTCTTGCAAAAACTCTTTCCATGTGACTTCGGCAAGAATCACTCCTTGGCGTTTTAATGCTAAACAATTTTAGCATCTTGTCAATATGTATTTAGGCTTAGCCCTATCAGGCAATTCTATCTCATAGATAAATATGCCTAATATTGAGGCTACCTAGCCTAAGCACTTCATGGAAAAACTATTTTCAATGAAGCCCTAATTCGTGTCAAGAAATTTATATTATTTCCAATTAACAATGTGTCAAGCACACAAAGTTTTTAGAAATATTATTATGCTCCCACTTACTTTCTTGTAACCACAAGCATCTTCGTTATCCATTGATGAAATCAAACTCTTTTGACTGTTTCATCAAAAACAAAGATTCCAACTCCATTTTGCTCTCTTCTGTCCATCGCTGGAACTCTGAAGTTTGCATACTCACTAGCATCCTTTGGAATGACAAAACACCTTGGACTGTATCACATGCAGGTCCTAGGTAGCATTTCCATTTCATGGAAATCCTTTTCGCATCCATGTATCATATCTCATGATTGAAATATGTATCAATTGCTAGTTTAACCCGAACCGACTTTAAGCATCGCTACGGAGAGACAATCTCGTCGTTGTCAATTCGTTGAATTTGTTATAAGCAACAAGTCGAGCTTTATGGATAAAACATTTTTATCTGTATCGGTTTATAGTTCCATTAATATTCGTTAGACTCTAAGTCTTCCGAAAGGGGTATCAAGATATAATCTTGAATCATTTGTATGGAAACTATCTCGTATTATATTGGCATTTAGCCAATTCCGGAGTCAGGGCCCATCAACGCTTTCTTGTGTATCGTAGGTATACTGTTGTCTAGCAACAATATTTCGTATGCGCACCTGAGAGGTTTGCACGAGTTTTGCCTACGTGGTTCAGCTGCAAGTTCGACCGAAGTCCATACATCTTATGTAGAGGCTTCTGTATCAGTCGCGGTAGGAAAATCTGGAATCACTTCCAAGGTTTCTTTCCCTTGGCCTGATGACGAAGATACTGTTATCTCGTCGAGTTGTACTGTCCTCCCACTCACCTTTTTGCAAGAAACATTTTTCTTCAAAATCATACCGTTCTTTGTGGCAAACCTTTTGCCTCGGTATAGTGATGGAGGAATACCCAATAAATTAGGATAACCTACAAAGTAGCACTTGTCTGATTTGGAATAGGTTTGTAAACATTTTACACAAGCCTCATATTCCAAATGTCAAGAAAAGACATAACATGGTTGGGTGTACCAAACCATGGCGTCATTTCAACAGACCTGATGGCGCTCTTTTCAGTGTAAAAGCCGCAGTCTCTAAAGCATTACTTAAAAGGGATAATGGCAAATTGATTTATGTCATCTTTGATCTTACCATGTCATAAATGGTTTGATTACATCTTCATGGACATTCCACTCACAGTGGTGTTCCGAGAGGTGTAAGTAATGAAACTCTTTTCACAACTCATCAGACATTCGCTAAACTTGTAACTCAAATATTCCTTTCCGCAATCTAATTGTAGAAACATAATTTTCTTGTTACAATAATTTCTACTTCGTTTTTGAAAACCTTTTGAATGATTTCAAAAGATCCAGACTTACGTCTCATCCAGTAAATATCCATATATCTACTTGAGTCATTTTTGAAGATAGATAAATCCACTACTAGCAACAACATTTATCGGACTACATACATCAAAATGTATGATCACCAATAAGTTCGTTGCTCGTTCTTTATGGCCTGTGAACGATATTTCAGTCACTTCACTTTTTGGAGGAAAGTTGCAAGTGTCAGATGATTCATAATCAAACGACTTCAAAATCCATCATTATGGAATTTCTCCATGCGGGTTTCTCCAATGTGACCAAATGCAGTGCCACACATGTGTGGTATTCTTTTAGTCTTGCGACATTTAGCGTCAGTGTTATGGATGTATCATATTACCATCAATATTCATAACATACATCCCATCCATGATGGAAGTATGGCCCTTATGTTATTCATAAGACTGAACAACAATTGTTCTTTTATGAACAACACTCTTGCAACAAACATTATGCAAATGGGCTAGAGTGTATAAAACTCTAAAATGAATTATGAAAGTAAATACAGAGGTAATGTATTATTATCAATATTCATAACATACATCTCATTCATAATGAAAGTATGGCCCTTATTCATAACACTGAACATCAAAAGTTATCTTATGAACAACCTTCTTGCAAGATAACTTATGCAATGGGCTAGAGTGTATGAAACTCCAAATATGAATTATGAAAATAAATACATAGGTAATACACCAATGGAAGGTATAGTAACATTTACTATGTTCCCAGCGCGTATCTAAACCTCACTCCGGCAAGTCTTTTAGGCCGTAGTAGTTCTTGCATCGAGTCGCAGCAGAATGCAATCGAGCAGGTATTTCTGTGATCAATTCTAATCCCAATACCCAAAAATCAGTGACTAACAATTTAATCACAATTCTCAAGAACTATTTCTTTGACCAGCCTTCTATACATCAATAGCTTGTATGACTTTCATACATGAGCTGGACATTTCAGTCT
Organism: Elymus sibiricus; assembly: GCA_039707655.1. Lineage (NCBI taxonomy): Eukaryota > Viridiplantae > Streptophyta > Magnoliopsida > Poales > Poaceae > Elymus > Elymus sibiricus. The sequence continues at coordinate 331,913,789 of CM077670.1, read as the reverse complement.
TCTCTCTTTTTGCCTTTATACTTCTAACAGTTTAACTTTCAGTATTTCTTCTACTCTCAGAAGAAGCACTCAACTTAAGAGTGGCGTTAGCCCCGGACTTCTTAGGCGTGTAAGTCACACTAACACCCTTTGAACATTTTCTTTCTCTTTAAGTTGTTGTTTTATTCACCATCATCATATGACCGACGTTCTTCTGGATCCCTCTCTCAACAGTCAAATGCATAGTAAACACTTTACTAATAATTTGCAAAACAAACATTGTTTTGGATATCCCATATCTTCTAGCCTTTGTTTGTATCTGAAACTAATTTTCAGTTCCATGAATATCACATAGCTATCCCAAACTTTTGAAGTTCAGGCCTCATGGAAGCAAACATATTGCACTTGACCATAACGGAATTCTAGCTTTTGGATCGAAGGACGAGAGTCACATTATCCATAGCATTAGCAGGAGAATACCAAAAGCATGCGATAGGACAAAGTCCTTCTCGGCTCTTTTGAGGACAATCCTCACATTACGTTACCAACCGTAAAGTTTCAACCAGATACTAAACAGCTATTCAATTTTTAATAGGGAAGGTGGAAACGCGAGCCATTATTCTACAACTATTATGCAAATTTTACTTAGACAAAGTTCATAATTAATTGCATAGAGAATTAAACAAGTTAATTCTATAGTGCGCTCCCACTCAAATCAATATCTCTCCTAATTGATTGTGAGTGATACAAGACCCACATTTAAATTCAACGCCATTGATGTGGACATCACTGATGACGAGAATTTCAATCGGTAGGCAAACTTGCCGATCACATCTCCATGTGACTCTTGTTCATCTTTCGATGCGTGTGTTCCGAGCTCAGGACGATCCTGCCATGAACGTCAAGACAACCAAGTGATCTCGCTGCGAGGTCTGACCTCACCCGCCTTACACCCATACAATCGTTCATACCCATGTGGACATGACGCACCCCGAAAGGAAAGATGCTGTGACGGTGCTACACTTGGGAGAACACTAACTACTTGATATTTTAAGTGAGAGATCACCCTAATAAAAAGCGACTACCGCGCAATCAAAAGGGTGCACCACAAGGGATAAACATCTCAGGCAATTCATAATAGCATGATATGGTATAGCCCTTTTTGACAGAGAAGTCTTTAATTTCTTCGTCTTCGGCATTCGCGTCGGTGTTCACCTTTGCGAAGATTGCCACCACCTTGTCGATGCAACAGATAATATTGCTATCTCTATAGCTAATAAAATAAGTGCATTACTTAAGTTTGACACGCAGGTCATTAAAGTGACAATCATATGGCTCCAGCCATCATGCCGAATCATGACACGCAGGTCATGTTAATTTACATTATATAGTCATCTCATACATAATCGAATTAATATGAGAACTGCTATACCACATCACATGCACATCCTGCAAAACCAAGTTAGACGCTTCCAATCGGTTTATGCAAAATTTTATTTTACGTGGCTTCTAAGGTTTCGAAACAAACCGAAGCTACCAACGTTCATCATCAAGCATGATTATCCAAGTCGCTAGATTTAACAATGCGGGGTGTATGAAACACGAGATAATAAAATCTCGAGCCCCATACTGAACTTCGTCATACGCATGACCCCCGTGTAGATCATATCTGCATTGCCCTTTCGTCTGCGAAATTTCATCTTTCTTTTAACTATGGTGGAATTCAATGAACTGTTAGCACTTCGTTGATCAATCAGGATCGCGGATTGCTAGAACTTTGAAACTCCACCATGCCATTATCAAGATCAGAAATACGCAAATTTCTGGGAAGCAACAAGAACATCGGGTAACAGATTTCATCTGCTACCCGCACAAATAATTTTCAGTAATAGAACTCATCTACTACAAATTATATTGTGCAACACCCATACATCTCTATGTATTCTAGATCGTAACCTGCATCTACGCATAGCACGGCTCATGATGCCACTATAGGGTAACGCAGCAGAAAACAAAAAAATTCCGACCTACGCACCAGCCCAGGACCACTATGAAGACTGCATACAAGGTTTCGATCCGATCGTTACCGACTCGTAGCACAGTGGAAGTAGAGTCGATGTAGATCGTCGGTGCAGATCCCCGCAGCTAGGATTTACAACCTCCCAACCACGAGGATGTTCTCCCTTGTTTGCTCGTCGGACAGCCCTCCGGGAGGCAGTCAGACAGTCCCTCGGACGGTGTCACGGACAGCCCTTCGAGAGGACCCTCAAAACTCGGACGGTCACTCGGACAGCCCTTCGGGAGGCACTCTCGAACAGCCCCTCGGCCAAAAAGATCGAACCTACGACCTCTCTACGGGGTTGCACACATACGGTGTCATCTATCCGGCAAGGCTTCGCCATCCAGAACTAGTTCCCACCGGAACCCAGACAGCCTTTCGGCTCTACGAAACTATTTCGTGTGAGGGAGAGAAGAAGCCAGATCATTGCATGGCATAATGTATGAGAGAAAAGAGTGAGTTTGGGCAGCCCCCTCCACCTCTATATATAGGCCAAGCCCAAGGGTGGCTTCTCCAAGAAGCCAATAGGGTAAAATACCAAAAGGCCCTCAAGGTGGCTTCTCCAAGAAGCCACCAAAAAAGTGCTTTTCACTATTCATGGAAACAATTTTCCGCGATCATTAAATCCGAAAATATTTCTGTAGGTCTTAGAATAATTCCAGTACCCACTAAAATAATTTTGGACGCGTTCCGAAACAATTCCGGATTAGTGATTTTCATCTGCGAAAAGCAACCAAAGCGGTTCCGGCAGCTCCGGAACATTTCCCGGTTTTTTCTCCCGAAAAATCCCAGAAGTTCCCAGAATAATTCTGACACCCTCTAAGAATTTCCAGGCGTGTGCCAAAACCATTTTGACTTAATGGTATACTCCGAAACAACATTTCGGTTTTACCGAAACTATTTCGGTGTTCTCTCTCCGGAACTCTTCCGTTGTCTCCGAAACTTTTCCGGTGACTTTCTCTCAGACTCTATGTCTAGTATTCAGTAGATAGATGATCCTTAAGCGTGTGACCCTATAGATTCGGTGAAGTATAGACATGACCAGAACACTTTCCGATTAATGATCAACATCGGAGCCGTGGACACCCATATTGACCCCTATACCCACACGAATAAATATTCGAGTGAACCTCCAGTTGCCGTGTGCTATTCCTGTTGCTTCGCGATATGTTACAAATACCCGAGGTGAGATTTATCGGCATCCCCGTGGATCAACACTTGTCCACTATGCCAGTTACCTCGTTACCGATTTTGTTCTCTTTTCTCGTTCCCGCGTTCCGGCATCCCTGTGATCAAATCACATTGTGTCTGGCCAGACGTTGATAGATACCGTAACACCGAGAGGGCCCAGAGATATCTCTCCATTGTCGGAGGAGCAATTCCCAATCTTGAGCTATCAAATCCCTTGACATACTTTCCCATGAACCCGTAAGCTGCCGTAATAATCACCCAGTTACGGATGGCGTTTAACAAACCCCAAAGTTCATGAATCAAGCATGAAGAAACTCGATACTCTCATGGTCTGAGGAATTATGCAAACATAAACTTTCTCTGTGTTATTAACCATTAATTTATGACGAATGTATCTCATAGCATAACATCAATTCGGGTCGATTCAACACAAGTGTTCTTCTAACAATGTGCCCTCAAAGTTGCCAGCATAGTCATGCCCATGATCAGAAAAACAGAACCATCATGCAACACTTGAGCTAGTCTTAGAGGCCAGACTAGGAATACATTTTACCGTTTATTATTTCACACGTGCATATGAGTCTTTCTCCGAGCCTCGTGGTTATTGTAAACTCGAGAACCATAGCAGTTATAGCACGGAATATAAACTTAATTACGAACATGGGGATAAATAATAACATTTATTATTGCCTCTAGGGCATATCTCCTACAACACTTGTATCGCACATGCGAGCTTCCTGTGTACACCGTCACCTGTTCCCAACAGTATGCAAGCGTGGGGCGTCGATATGGATCAGCATCATGAAGCCCTTCATGATGCGGATGTGGGTTTGGCCGATCAGGGTTTAGCACCGCGGGCCGTCCAACCGGCATCCACTCCCACATCCACACGGATAGGCTCCAAACAAACCCGGCCAGTGAGTATGTATCTTGCTTCCTGCGACACCACAAGTCGAGCTGCAATTAAACATACATGTTAGATATGGAGGTGCATGACAAATACAAGATAAATGGTTGCAAATATATGTTACCTGACGATACAAGTATGCTAGTGCCGCCGAACCCCAACTATACTAAGTATCCCAGTTACTGAGTAGCTCCAAGAACACCGAGTTAGAGAGTTTCGGATCAGTACAAAACACAAATGAAAAACACCAAAAATTGATTAGTCTTGCTTCTTACCTTCCGGTTCTCAATGGCCCGAGCACGATGCTCCTTGTCGAACTCCTCAATTAATCCGTCGTACCAAGGTCCATCATCATCCGCCATCCTACCAAACAAATCACAACATGATCTATAAATACATGAACGTAAGGAGGCTAGCGAAGATGAGGAGGCTGCCAACGAAGAGGAGGAGGCTAGCGAAGAGGAGGTGGCTAGAAATGCAAAAGTCGCGAAGAGAGGAAGGAGGAAGTGAGATAGAAACGTCATGTTTTAGCTCTCGTGTGCCATTTCATGAACTTGGTGTCGTTTGTTAAGTTTGTATGAACTTGTCGTGGTTCAAACATTTTAGGTTGTCTTGAACTTGTCATGAATTCATGAACTTGCTTTGAATGTATGACATGAATTTGCTTTGAATGCTCAAGTTTTCATTTTGATGTATTTGTGGATATCTGTTGCAATTATGAAATTGTCTTCGCGGTCTTGTTAAAGAAGAAAGTTTTTGATTTTTGTGTACAGAGGACCAGACGCTAGGGTCCCTGGCGTCTGGCCCTTTGCCACGTCAGCAGGTCAACGGGCCGGGGGGTCGTGCGGGCCAGGGACCAGACGTCAGGATCCCTGGCGTCTCCCCTGCATGCTGGACGCCAGGGATGTTGGCGTCCCCAAAAAAGTTAGATTCGAATTTTTTTTGAAATCGAGATCAATTCAAGATTTTGTTAGCACAAAAGGTTAAAACAGAAATTTCGTCCACCCTAGAGCACCAGCAAGGCACCATTCTCGAGCCTCTTCCTGGATGCGAGATTGAAGACGGCCAACGTCCGGCGAAGCACCATTGGAGGTGCAGTCATTCACTCATCCCCATTGTTAGATTGGGGGCTGGTATGGAGGCTTCTCAGGGCATGTGTTGTCTGAGCCGTCAGATTAGCTGTCCAAAATGATCCAGGCCGTCCGATCTTGACATGGAACGATCCTGGCCGTCGGATCCGCTCTGATGTGACGGCAAATGAATAGTGCCTGAACTTCTGCCCCCGTTCTACCACCCACACACTCCATGACAGGCGGGTCCCAGCCAGGGTGGGCCGTTGCTGTCAGCCACTGCGGAGCCGGATGCCACCGGTGCTGGTTTTTATGTGTAGGGAAGTCATGCCACCGCTCGTAATTTTGACCTCCCGTCGAGGGCACCTGTGGAAATTCGCATAGGCTGGCGCCACATGTCTGTTTCCAATTCGTCGGGGCCTCCCCAATCAGTAAGCCGGCTAGGGTTCGCACTCTCTCCTCTCATTCACACTCTTTCCTCTCACTTCTCTCTCTCCCTCAGATCTCTCTCCCGCCGCCACGCTCCCTCTCTCCGGCCCGAGCCGCCACCTCTCCTATGTGCTGACCAGGATGATTTCGTCGGAGAGTGGAGCGGGGAGCCAGAGAGCGAGCCTCCCCTTTCGGTGCCGCTGTCGCCGTCGCTGTCGAGGGTTCTCACGCGCGCGGCGGGGGTTCTATCTAATCCGGCCCTGCTCTGCTCTGGCGGCGGGGTTTAATTCGGCGGCGGCGGCGGCCTCAGGTGGCGCCGGAGGAGGAGGGAGATGGTGGCGGCGGCGCCGTGCGCCTCGTGGAGGTCGTTCAGGGACTCGCTCAAGGTGCTCGAGGCCGACATCCAGCACGCGAACACCCTGTGAGTCCCCTCCCTCCCTCCCTCCCTCAGTCCACCGCCCAAAATTAAAGAATCCCCTTTCCTCAATTTCGTCCAGGTTTGGAGCGTGTGTTGTTCACCATGTCGTGAATTCGTCTCTGACGCTCTGCCGCAGGGCGTCGGAGTGCTCGAGGGACTACGACAGGGCGTGACTGCAGATGCGCATGTCCTACAGCCCCGCCGTGCGCATCTTCATCTTCCTCATGAAGTGGACCAACTGCAGCCTCGTCGGCGCGGTCGGCCTCCTCAGGATACTCTTGTCCGTCTGTCAGTTTGTGTGCCCATGTCTGTGGTTTCGTTCCATAATTTGTGGCATACTAATTGCAGAGATATTGAGCCTCTGCTTCCGTTGTTTCTGCAGGTTTATGTGGACGGCACCACCACCATGTCCACCCACGAAAGGAAGGCCAGCATCAGGGAGTTCTACGGTAAATGCTCTGTACATAACTGAAAACAACATCAGATGTTCTCGCTACGGTAAACGCTTTGTTCATCAATTCGTGTGCAGGTATGGATCGGTGATGTTTTTGACGCCCATAGGGCCATTACCTCATGGGTGTGTATTTTGTGTGTGCCAGTTTGCCAGTTAGTGAGTGATAGATAATATCCATATGCATATTTCATCGGTGTAGCATGTGATCAGCAATAGACAACTATTGCTTTTGTATTAAAGTGCAGATCTTGCTAAAGAATTAAATATGGACTCATTTATGTATTCTTATGCGCCAATGCATCATTAAGCATAAGTAAATTTGTAAATGTGTCGTTTACTTGCATGTTTTTTTAGCAACTTAGTTTGCCAGTTGGATTCACTTAGCTCACTTGGATCATAGCCTTCATAGGTAGTTCATCCTCTAATTAACCATAGAAAAGTTTTTGTTAATTATGAAATGTTTTCTTATTGTTTCTGCAATATAATTTTTTGGCTTACCGTCTTCTATTGTTTCCTATGTTTTCTCAGTTATTCAGAGAACACTACATGTCACATGAATTCAAGATTACTTTTCTGGAGGTAATTGTTAGAACCAGCTTCCTGAGTTTGCTTGCTTAGCATGTAGTAATATTAGAAGTATAAAATATGTTGATTTTATCGATTACAATATGAATGCTTATAAAATGATGATTCTATCGATTTTTTGGGATTTTGCGATTCCTATGGAATTAAGAGCCCATGTATTGGCCTATCCCTGTTTATTATTTTTGGTGCACTTCTATTTCATAAATGAAGCAGTACGCAATTATGTATGAATGTTTCAACAGAACTAGAATTAGTAAACAGCTGTCTGCAAAAGATATTTGCTGCTTCAATTTTGGCCTACCTTTTGGGCAATGCCATCTCCACAGATCTGAGCCCAATTATTTGAATATACATTCCATCCTTATTTTGGGACTGTTGTTCGCTGCGACTTTTCGGCAGTGTCGCCTCCGTAGGTCTGAAGGCAAAATTTTAATACATGTAAGATGTCCATCCTTTTTATGTTCTTTGAACTGCTGTTCGTGCCATAGGTTACTTTTAAGTTCGCCTTGACCAATCACAGTTTCGGTTTATGATGGACCTTGGAGTTGAGAAGCTACAATTTTATTGACGCTTCAAGATTTTATAAATGGCATCTGCAGAACATCTAAAAGAATTTTTAATTGTGTATTTTGTTTCAGTTTCATTCGTTCTTTCTTTATCTTCAGTTCTTCAGTCTATCTTGGAGGTAGAAGATTGTTGTATAAGTCTGTCAATATTGCTCAATATCCTAATTAATTCAGCCATTGTTTGTATCTCTTCCCTGAACGACATGAGGCGATTTTTTCTGGAGCTGCTTTATTTATTCCATTACTTCTCTTCTGGATTTGGCCGGAGTCCTTTGCTTCAAGCTCTTGCCCCTGATGGAAAAAAGTTCATGTTTTTCATTTGCTTCATTTTTATGTTGCCTTGTGATTTTTGGTTAGTCTTCTTGACCATTCACATTTGATGTTTAGATAATTAATCTCTACTCCTGTAACCTTTCCAGTCCTTGTGTAGTCATTATTTCCCCCTCTTTTTTTATGTATATTCATAATGTTCACGCTTAGTTTCAGAAGTGAACACTAAGTTCTTCGTTCACTAGATTTTATTTAATGTTTCATGAAGATGGTCCGGTTTTCACCTTAGGTTCAGTTACATGCATTCTGTTGCACGCACTGTTTTTCGATCTATGTCGCTCTATGGGATGCATTTATTTTTTCCAGTTCTCCTTTTTGTTCTTGTGCTATTTTCATATCTGGGATCATAACACTCACTCTTTTTTGTGTGTAATCTATGGTCATCCAGAAAATACCAAAGGAAGACTGGTGGGACTATGGTTTGGCGAGCAGAGCTTTACTAGGACTGAGTATGACGAACAAGCATGGATGCAAGAAATTTCTCCTGAAAATAGGACTTGAGGTTGGTACGGATGTCCTAATTATATTCAAGACGAACGTTGGCGATGATCTGTACATGATAGTTTGCCTCCATGACCTTCGAGAGGTTCATGGGCCCTGATTGAGGTTATCTTCAGTTCATTAGTTTTTATCTCTGCTATGTTAGCTCTTTTGTGAGGGTCCAATTTGCTGATCGCCTTAGAAGAAACACACTTCCAACTATTTCTAAAGCTATTAGATCAAAAGATTAAATAACTTCTGTTGTTATGATGATAAAGAAGCTCTTTGGATATTAAAGTATGCCAAGAAACTCTTGGCTCCTTTTATCATATAGCTTGTCTCTCCTATTTTCACAACTGGTCTAGCTTGCCTGATTGTTCCTCCATAATGTAGAGAAGTTTTTAATATGCCATTGTCAAAATATCTTATGTCCTTCCTGTTATGTAGTGGCAAAGAAACAGGGGCAATTCCCCAATATTATGTGCTTGTTTCTGCGTTACTTCATATGCAACAGTTCTACTAATGTTTAGTGATTCATTATTATTAAAGTAAGCAAGTAAGAACCATGTTGTCTCCACCCATATGGTGCAGATATTCTCCATGTTTGATGGCCATGACCGAGGTGTGATGTTTTTGTATTTGCTGGGATTTGACAGGACCAGGAGTCCAGGACCGTGATACTCTTGGTACTGTTCCTTGGCACTGACAGGTGCATCATATATTTGATGATACAGCCCCTACCTTTTTTATTTATTATTTATGAGGCATCTCCTATATGGAGATGATATTACTTTTCAGTTCTCTGTGCTAATCAAGAAATTATCTTATTCTTGCTATGGGAGTGCATAGCTTTGTTCTCTATATGTAAATTACAAACATGGATAGGTGACACTACATTGATGATTATGGGCATTGGTGTGAGAGAAAGCATGGATCAAATTTTATTTATTTCCCTGCTTTTCAATTCGTTTCATGCTTCCATCTCTTTAGGTCAGTACCATTACTATCTTGAAGATGAGTTTTTCTCATCCAATGGAAGATGGATTTAAAATAGAAATGTGCATTTAGCCATTTATCATGTTTCTGCCTTGAAATATTATGCATAATACTTTTCTCTTGTCGTAAGACTTTTTTTACTTCCTGACAATTGGTTTGGTGTTTTGTAGTCATGCATCATCTTTTTTCCTCTGTTGACACCACAATAAAAAAAAGTCTGTATTGATATATTCTAAATGCATTTAGATTGTTTGATTTTCAACTCTATTTTGTGTTCCTTCGGACAGATTGGGCCTATAGGGTAGGTAGACTTGATGTTGGTATCTCCGTCCATCACTGCCATCAAATTAAAATTGTTTCTTATTAGATTAAAACCAAAGCTTCTTGATATAGATCTAGCTTAGAATATTCTCAGTAACGCAAAGTACCATTGTTCTTCCAGAAAGTGGATTAGTTTGCAGGAGGTACGTTCACACAGGCCATTCAGAGTTTCAAACTGAATTAGGGCCATACAGTGACACAATGAAATCACGTGAGCTGACTTTGCCCATGACTACCGAGCTATAACACAAATTTGTAGGCACCTTGCAATATGATGTTTTTTCATAATTTCAAAATTACAAAGTGCACTTAATTGCAGATGATGTGCCTTATGGAAGAACTGAGCACTCATATTTTGTACTTAGAATTTAGAATTATGCTTTTGGTTGGTTTAGTTTAGTAATACTACTTGAGGTAGCCTTTTGAAAATATATGTAAGAAGACCCGAGTACTCATTCAAAGTGTTTTTGTGTTAACATTCATATATATGTAGCTCTGATAAGTGTTGGTGGGTTTAGTTTTCCAATACAATAGCTGATGTTTTCTGTATAGAATAAGATGGAACTAAACATATCCAATGTAGCATTTGGAATTACTCAACTTTGACAAGCTTAACAGATTTAACTTTACAATACTCCCTCCGTCCCAAAATAAGTGTCGCTGATTTAGTACAAAGTTGTAGAATAAGTGACACTTATTTTGGGATGGAGGGAGTACCATATAGTTGATCTTGCTTTCTTAGGATAGCATGCAGACCACCATATTTCCTATTTGATAAGCATATGATATTTACTGTTTAACTCTGAACTAGAAATAATATGCTTGCAGGTCGTTGTCTATCATCTCTCTCTCTGACTGCCCCTCCTCCCATTGACTTGGCATGCTGGTCACCGCTGTGTCTCCCGCTGGCTTGCCCCTCGCCATCGTCGGGAGGGTTGTGTGGGCCGTTCTACATTGGAATCCATATAACTTTGAAAAGGTCAGCTTTGGTCCTTATTTGATTCTTCAGTTTTTCTCTCAGAATGCCATATGATATTTACTACCGAGAAATCATATGCTTGCAGGTCACCACCGTGCCGTCTCTCTCTCTCTCTCTCTCTGATTGCCGCTCCCATCGTCTTGGTTTGCTGGTTGCCGCTGTGTCCCCCGCCGGTTCGCCCGTCGCCATCACTAGAAGGGTTGTGTAGGCCGCCGCTCATGCCACTTCTCTGCAGTGACCAGTGAGGACCATGGCATCGAGACAGCCCAAAAGGGAAACACCGCCGGCCACAGCGCCGGTGGAGGCCTCCCTGTCTGCCGGCGATTGGATACCACCGCTTGTGAAAGGGGGCATCACCATGTAAGATAGTTTATAAAATCGTTTCCTATGTAGTATCCTCAGATGCACTGCTCAGGCCTTGCTCGCCTTCCATACAAATGTCATCCTTTAATTATTTTGTGTTTGTCCTTATGGCTTACTGAGTATAAATCTCGGTGCTGCGTTATTGATATATGCATTCTCCTTTAAAATTGTACATGCCCTGTTTGTCATCACCACTCTCTTTGCGACATATATAGCTCGCTTTACCGAAAGTTCATATCCTGCTCAGAATTTAAAGAATAGATGTGCTCGATTTCTTCAACACATCCTATGATTATCTGTTCTTTATTTTCCAGTATTAATCACCCTTATCAACGCATTACTGGTATGTTGAACACGATGTGATCCCGAAAACGAATACAGGTTTTCTTTCAAGATATAGAGCACATTGGCTAAGCCTGGACAAAAAACATCAAAATGTAGCATAGTAACTCAGTGTTAGTTTGCTTATGTATTGTTGGATACATATGAACAATGAGCTCAAGAGGACTTTATTTATGTTGCATACTTCAGTATCACCTGTGGATATGCCTTTGAATGTCCACATCTAATTTCTTTATCATCCCCAACATCTAGGATACATAGATGGGGATGGCATTGCTCAAGGGCGAGCATACGTGACCGTGTTGAAGGAGTTTTGCCCTCTGTTTGTGCCTCAAATGTCGATGATGGCTCTCTGTGCTATCACTCCCATGTCCTTTTTATTTTGTTTATTCAGCGAATGTTGGATTAGACAAGGATTTATTCACGCTGGATCTGTACAACTCTGGACTATTCATGCAGTCTTTTATTTAAGCTTTGAAATGAGAGAATTGGATGCTGGGTTTGAGCAATGGTGTTGCATGTTTTTCCTTGATGTTAGATTATCTATTGCCATTTTTATGTGTTCTGAACTGGTGCATAGGCTCGCTCCTGAGTGATCGGGTTTTGCAATGTCTATTGCCTGCATACCATGACAGCTCTTCACTGAAGGAGTACCATCTCTATATGAACTTTTTTGTATTTGCAATTTTTTATACTTGAAATGCTTCAGTGGTTGTTTAAACGGATTGAACATGACTATACCCGGCAGCTATGCTGCTGGGTGCGGCAAGCCGCACTTCCTACCTACTCCCTCCGTTCCTAAATATAAGTCTTTTTTAGAGATTTTACTATTGAACTACGTACGGATGTATGTAGACATATTATAGTGTAGGTTCACTCATTTTGTTCCGTATGTAGTCCTCTATTGATATATCTACAAAGACTTATATTTAGGAACGGAGGAAGTAGTTCCTATGCCTCCAAGCAAGGGAACAGAACAGCCAAACCCGTCCATGCTCTGAACCTCGACTTCACAGCTGGAGCGGACGGGGCTGCAGTCCCGTCCCACCGAAGCAAAGCAAGCAAGACACCAGCACAGTCAACTGTTACCCTGACACCCGCCCCCACCGCCAGCCGAATCCCATCCGCTCCGGAGACCCAACCACCCCCATCCGGTCGGCGTCACGACTCACGCCGCCCCCGCGCTACACTACGCCGCACCACGCCACGCCACCGTCCCCCGATGAGAGCCGCAGCCACATCCACAGCCTTCTCCCTCCTCCTCTCGCCCTCCCGCCTCCGGACCTCCGCTCCCGCCAGCCTCCCCTGCCGCCGTCGCCCCCGCATCGTCGCGATGGCCACCGCCGCCTCCTCCTTCCGCCCGGAGGCCGCGCGCTCGCCCCCCGCCGTCGAGCCCCCGGCCCCGCCGCTCTCCAAGGTCACGCTCCCTCCCGGTTCGAGCTGATTGTTGTGGTTTTGTTTCGGGTCGGGGTTTGATCTGAAGAGGGTTTAGGTTCTGTGGGCAGTTCAAGGTGGCGCTGTGCCAGCTCTCGGTGACGGCGGACAAGGCTCGCAACATCGCGCGCGCCCGCGCCGCCATCGAGTCGGCCGCGGCCGACGGCGCCAAGCTCGTGCTCCTCCCGGTGAGTGCCTACGAACGAAGCACTGTTATTACCAGCTCTGTCGGTACCAATTTCCTCTCGAATTAGGAGGGGAGAGCCGTTGAGGATCGACTGCTGATTGTATAGAGTGACGGCGTCGTGATTCGGCCAAAATCTATGGGTAGAAGCATATTACCGTAGCCTTGTTACCTTGATTGTACAAGATCCAACTCATTCAAGCGTGAGTAGCATTGTTATGCACTGAACGGGAGAGGATCATATCACTGGATTATATATCATGTGCATGTTTAACTCTGATACGTCAATAACTAGCTGTGATGTGTTGTAAAAGTTAGATTGCACTATAGGATGTAGGCTCACTATGTGTTGTGTTAGCACTATGGCAGTTACCAACACTGTTGTATTGGCTGTTGAGGTCTGGGCTTTTAGCATCCATTTGGTCATGAGCCAAATTGTAAATTGGTCATGTCCAATTGTCAAAAGATAATGCAACATTAATAGGTTTTGGCGCCACTCACTTCAGTCTACCTTGCCCAATACATTTTTCCCAGCCAATTATAAGTTAATTAGGATAAGTGTCACTAGCTGCATAAACATAGTTCAGTTTCTTACTTTTCTTCTCAAACAGGTTTTGACTTTTGAACCATGGTATCATTTTTCCACATCTTGTGCTACATGAGTTACCTTTGATTAGATAATTTAGTCCACTTTCTCTTATCATACCATTTGGTAAGAAATTCACTTTTGCCTTTTTATTACCTTTCACATGTTGCAGTTTCCTGTTTTTATGTGTGTAGGAGATATGGAATGGTCCATATTCAAATGACAGCTTTCCGGAGTACGCTGAGGACATTGAGGCTGGTGGCGATGCAGCTCCTTCATTTTCAATGATGTCTGATGTTGCTCGCAGCTTGCAAATTACTCTTGTTGGTGGATCCATATCAGAACGTTCTGGTAACAGCTTGTACAACACATGCTGCATCTTTGGTTCAGATGGCAAGCTTAAGGGTAAACATAGAAAGGTACGTATGGAAACTTTTTTCCGTTAAGTAGTTTATTTATATAGTAGCTGAAGAGTGAAGACACGTACATTGAGTATGTCACAGTGACAGACAACAATGCCAACCGGACGAACTAGGTTTGGAAAGCCATGGTATTTTCAGAAGTGCTGATTATTCTTTACATACCAACATGCTTAGAACGTCTAGTACACCAATCATGCTGTTTCCACATAGTACTGTGATTCTCTTCCGACGAATGTAAAACATAATGTTCTCGCAAAGTCACAAGAACACAGATTTTATCAGTTTACTGATTTACGGAAGAAAATTAGTTAAGTTACTTATTTATAACATTTGATTATAGTTAACTTATGCATTGTGGCATTTTGTTTCTTCCACACTGAACAATATTATTCCTAAGGTTGTTCCTTGGTGTTTTATATGTCACAGCAATGAAACTTTTCATGAATGCAGGTCCATCTTTTCGACATTGATATTCCAGGAAAGATTACATTCCAGGAATCAAAAACTCTTACTGCTGGGCAAGATCTTACCGTTGTTGACACAGGTTTGTCTTATTACTCTGTTGTAATAAAGCACACTAGGATTACGTAGTTCTCAAACCACAAGATCTGGGTCATATTAATTAAGGTTTACACACGGAGCGTGTTTATGATTGACGTTGATATTGTTAAAGCCATACCTTTCCATATGGACTGCTCATGTTTCTTTGTTTAATAATCTCCTTTGGGTTTGTTATTTAAGCTTTCGATACTGATTATTCGTGTACTTCTGATTTCTTCTGCAATTGTTGTAGCTACTTGAATCCGGCCATCTTTGTTCTACTTTCATTTCTGATACGACACAACTAATTTATTTTTGTCGCATATAAAAGCTAATATAGTGTTGATTGTTTTCAGATGTGGGCCGAATTGGTATAGGCATTTGCTATGACATTCGTTTCCAGGAATTAGCAATGTTGTATGCTGCAAGAGGTCTAAATTTCTCACATCTTATCTTTACAGTTTACACATGGTTTATCTGTTCGTAGTGTTATCGTCACAAAATACTTCTAATTGGATTGCTTTAATGCTATGCCATTTGCCACTTCATTTGGTTCGTAGCAGCTGCGAACTTACTATGTATGTGCATAATGGATTACATTATTTGGTCTCGGAAACTCTTGGCGAAATATGATTTGATTTGCGGTCTTTACTTGTACTATGGGCCTGTTTGGTTAAGGGTCTGCTGGTAGGAGGATCTTTCTCCACTATGTCTGCCAAGGCTCTGAAAGCCTGGTTGAAAAGGGAGGTAGACAAATAATTTGTTTATTTTTTCTTTCGTAATCAATAACAGATGCAATCCCGTGCTTATATAGATGAATGGTTTGATAAAAACCAAGAAATCTGTCTAATTTTAAAACTAAGCAACCAGCATGATTGACTATCAAGTTATGAGATATGCGTACTTTGTTTGCCTTTCTAGTAAAAATCAGGTCGAAATATCTTTGGTCCAAAAATTACGAGTTCATTGACATGGCAGCTCAATAGATACCTTTCAACTAAATGAGTTGAGACTTGCTACTGGTAACTGTATGTACTTTTCACGCACTGCAGACCCTGTAGTACTCATGTTGCTTGCCGCTGGGACCGAGTCCATAACAACTTGCCACTTCTAGAATTTTTTTTCTTCGAAATGGCAGGACTCCTGCATTCATTTAGAAGAAAAGAGTTGCCCGGTTAATTAGGGAAAACCAGAGTTACCCAGTTAATTAACAGACACTTCTAGATTTTTAGTTGCTAATAACATAAAACACACAGCTTCACTGTTGATCATACAAAATATAATAATGCTCATTTGTTGACTGCAGGTGCTCATTTGCTATGCTATCCTGGTGCTTTCAACATGACTACTGGGCCATTGCACTGGGAATTGCTTCAACGGGCAAGGTATGCATCTTCTGAAGCATTTGAACTTATAGATGAAATGCAGGAGATGCATAATGGGTTAAATATCGTGTACTTGTATTGATGATAACATACCTCTAAATTAAGCTTAGATGTAGTCAAAAGATCAACGCTTCTATCAAATTTTCTCTATAAGTACTATCTGAAGCATATTTCCTATTTATTTTTGCATTACATCATCTCTGCTTCTGTTCTGAAAATATATCTTTATGATGCCAGGGCTGCTGATAACCAGGTATGAGGAACACTGCTGTGCTAGCTGCCCTACATTTTTCTGTACAGAAATATCCGCTTCCAACTTTTCACTTTCAAGTAGTAACAATCATTATTCTGCCAGCTTTTTGTTGCAACCTGTGCTCCAGCTCGAGACACCAGTTCAAGCTATGTTGCTTGGGGACATTCCACTCTTGTTGGACCGGTGAGTTGATTACAGATTTTAATATTCCAGTTCTTCCGTAGTTTGCCAGGAGCCTCCAGATCTTTTGTGCTCCGGAGTCCAGACTTGAAAGTTAAACTCAGCACTAATGCAAGGAATACTATGTTACTGCTATAGTGACTTGGCCTTGAGCCACGCCATTTCATAATGCAAGGAATACTATCTCAGCTATTTCAGTGATGGTATGCGCTTAACTGTTGGCATTTTATTTCTAGTTTGGTGAGGTGATCGCCACAACTGAGCATGATGAAGCAACTATAATAGCTGAGATTGATTATTCATTGATTGAGCAGAGGCGGTAAGCAGAATGAGTCTTAGCTTTTTCATGGCGCTGTTTATTCCGAGCTTGATCTAATCGCTACCAACATATTTTGTTCAGGCAATTTCTTCCTCTGCGACATCAGCGACGTGGAGATCTTTATCAGTTGGTAGATGTCCAGGGATCGGGTTCCAAGTAGACTGTCCGCATTGCTCGGGCAAGCATGATCCATGAAGCAAGAATCGTTGGTTGTGAAGGTAAACTCATGCTTCGGTCCCATGAGATGTATGTGCCCATCTTTGTCTGTAGTTTGCGCTCCAGGCACATAACGTGTGAGAAGGGGACAGGATGAATAAGGAGACATGTAATTTGTACAATTGCCTGAGTTGTGAAATGATCGAGCCTGGGTTGTGAAATGATTGAACCC
The DNA here is from genome assembly GCA_039707655.1 of Elymus sibiricus. Taxonomy (NCBI): domain Eukaryota; kingdom Viridiplantae; phylum Streptophyta; class Magnoliopsida; order Poales; family Poaceae; genus Elymus; species Elymus sibiricus. Next base: position 331,896,629 of record CM077670.1, on the reverse strand, counting down.
CTTGGCAGGAATAAAAATAAAAAAAATACTTAAACTGTTCGGTTACTTCTGTTATGGCTCTAGATGAAGCAAACAAGACATGATTACTTCTTCCAGACTGTTTTTAGCCTCGTACTGGTAACACAGGGTTACATGACTCGAGTGAGCTGGGGAAAAAAACATGGCAGGCAGAGATATGTGTCCTGGATCAAATGCACCCCATGTTTTCGGCTTACTTTGGGCCTTAGAGCATCTCCAACAGCTGCCCTATTTTAGGGCAGCAAAAACGGCTCGGGGTAAAATATAAGGCACAAAAAAGTCACTTTTTTTTGGCACAAGAATGGCCGTCTCCAGCAGCTGTCCTATTTTTGGGCATGGCTGCTCCAGCAGCCGCCCAAAAACAGCAGCCGCAAGGTATATTTTTGCTACAATTTGAGCATCTCCAACATTGCTGAAGCAACACACAATCATATTCGATATAGTACATCATCGCAAATTCATATTGAGCTTCAAATTGACATACGAAGTTCAAATAGACATACGAATTTCAAACCCAAATCAAAGTGCATGATCAACATAAACAAAAGCGCATAGGACAAAGTACATTGTGCTTGATCAAAGTGCATGATGATCAACACAAACAAAAGAGCATAGTATGAAGTGCATGATGAACATAAACATAGCCTCAACTCTCGCCTCCATTGGCACTCATGCTTGCATTGCCTCCATTGCTTGTAACGTCGGCATCTTTGTCACGCACGGTAGCATCACCTCCCAAGCCCATGGCACCTCCACCCATGGCACCTCCACCCATACCACCCATCATTCCTCCCAACAATCCTCCCATGCCGCCTCCCATGGTTCCCATGAATCCACCCATCCCTCCTCCCAAACCGCCTCCGAAGCCCCTTCCCATGACGCCACCCATAGCACCCATACCCATGACACCCATAGCACCTCCCATGCCGCCACCCATGGTACCCATAGCTCCCATCATGTTCATTTTCATTGCAAGCACTTGGTCGCGGCAAAGGTCCACGTATGCCTTTTGTCTCTCATCGAATCCACTTGTGTCCATGAACATCATTTTTTGCTCTTGTTCCATGGCCAACCTATTCTCCGCGTTCGCAATCTTTCTCTCCTCAACCAAGGCCATCCTCTCCTCGGCCGCCGCCCTCCTCTCCTCGGCCGCCGCCCTCTCCTCCATTTCCTTGAGCTTCATGGCCCTTCTTTCCTCCACATATTCTTTTCTTGAATTTACTATTGCGTCCAAAGATGCCTTCATCTCTATTTCCACGGCATTTTTTCCTTTGTTCTCCTTTGCATACTTCCGTCCATCTCGAGTTGGTAGTGCGGCTTCCATCACCATCTTCATCACTTGAAGCATCTTCATAATCACAATCTACAATTGTTGCTTTTCCACTTGAGCTTTTGGTTTTCTTCTTATTGGGAATTTCGTACACCTGACAGGTCTTCCACTTCTCTTCATGTTGAAGTTCTTTCCAACAATGATGCAATGTGAAGGGCTTTCCTTTCTTCTTCTTCTTCTCTCCTTTTCTTCCTCTAGTCCTATACAAGCCTTGGGCAAGGTTGAGCTACAAAACACAAACAAGAAAAGAAGTTAGTCAATTAGTCCAAGAAAAATAGTTGGGGCATAGAAAACTTGATGAATGTTGAGCAAAGAAACACCTTGTCGAAAGCACTACAACCACTTGGGTTAATGTGCTTGACGTGTGTCAAACAAGAAGACCACTTTTGGCAATCGGTTTGTATTGTTGACCATCGATGACGGAGGGAAGCATCCGTTCGGTCGTAGCCACTTGTGTTGTGCTCATCAAAGTACTCTTTAATTCGTACCCAATATGTAGCCATAGGTTGCTCAACTCCGACCGTGGGATCAAGGCTAATTTTTTTTCCATGCCACACAAATCAAAACATCTTCATCTTGTGTATAGTTCGGCAATCTTCCTCCTTTTGGAGTTGCATCAATGAACTCCTCCTCGTACATGTCAAGATTTGGATCTTCATCATACAAGTTGGCGTATTCTTGTGAGGGTAGGTCAACGTCAACTTCAACATCTTGGGTCGACACACTCATGATGTGCAAGAATGTATCGTCGTCGACACTACATATGAATTATTCAACATGTCACAATTTGAAAATTTTCATTGAATTTGACAAATTCAATTATTGCATTGAACAATTGCAAAAAAACAAGGTAGAATTTTTTTCCTTTACCTTTCAGACATATCGTCGAGCGGGTCGTGGGCGTCTGTGGCCGCGGCGACGGGGGACGCCTGCTCCTCTTCATCGGTCGTCGCCGTCACGGTCGGGGGAGGGGCAGGGGGACGGGGGACGAAAGCAACGCCGACCGCCGCCGGAGATGCCGCCGCAGCCGTCACGGTCGCCTTGGCCTTCTTGGTCCGCGCCGCCGTCGACAGGGCGGGATCCCGCGGCGGTCGCTTGCCGCCCGGCTTCCGCGCCACCTTGGGCTTCTGACCGGCGTCGTCTCCTTCTCCGGCAGGGCGTGGCGGCGCGAAGACGGCGCGGCGTGCAGTGGCCTTCGAGGCGGCGGAACGAGATGGCGCGGGATCGTCTGCGGCCTCGGCGGCGAGGGCGGCGGTTTCCTCCAAGGGCCAATCCATGGCGCGCGGGAAGGGGAGGTGGGGCGGCGGCCGAGCGCGGGAAGGAAAGGAGGATGTTGGAGGGCTGCGGGCGGTCGATAGGTTTTTTGGGCAGTAGCGCTGCTGCCGCAAATATACATCACCTAGTGCCCTGTTTTTGGGCTGCCCAAAAACTGTTTTGGTCCAAATCCATTTTTTGGGCAGCTGTTGGAGGAGGTTTTTGCCCTCTAAAAATCAAAAAAGTGGCTGCTGCCATAAAATAAAATAGGGCAGCTGTTGGAGATGCTCTTACGTCCGTGGCGGCTATAAATGAGTAATGTGACAGGCCAGCATGTGTGCACTGTGGAAAGCATAAATGATCAAGCAGGAAGGAGGAGGTGCCCTGTGTCCTGGCCACGCTGCAGCTGCAGCTGCAGCCTGCACGAACAGGGACAGTGCTTCTGAAGACAGTACCGCTGCCGGTGCAGGCAGGCGATAAAAACACTGAGACAGCAGAGGAGGCATGGCGAGCTCATGAGCCGAAGAAGGTCTGCTAGCATTTCGTGTCCGGAGATGTGAGCCCATTTATGCGCCCATCGCGCCTTCCATTAATTAAAAGCGAATTAGCCGGTTTTCAAATCCGCTTCTCTTCAATGCATCGCTACTACAACCTGCTGCCGTCGATCGAAGAGCGGGGAGAGAACAAAGAAGTGTAGTAGTAGCCACATGCGTGCTGACAGGCTCCATGAACCCAACGTTGAAGAAATGTTTCAGTGTGCACCCAATCGAAGGATGCATGACAGATGATGGCACGGCATTGGACCCCAGGAGACGATCGACCTCCCCAGATGCATCAGTGCGGCATGCATCTTCCGCCGCGTCGGTCGCGTACGTGGGTGGCCGCGTCGCCTCCTTCTTTTGCTGCTCCATGGCCGGCCCCTACTGCCGCTGTCTCGCTCCGTGCGATCAGCCCGGGCGCGATGGTGTAGCGTGATGTGATGCACCTGAAGCATTGTACGCATGAGCGCCAAAACAACCATTCCCTCCTTTGTTTGTGAGTGAAAAAAGGGTGTGCCTCACGCGTCAGTCACCCGTTGCCGCCCTCTCGACCCGAGTCACCCGATAAAAAATCATCATGCAGCATCAGCAGCATACCAGACTTTGAACTGTAAGTGCAGGTACCCGGATAGTCGAGCGGGCCATATTGCCAGTGCACTATATGTCCTTAATCAGCATTTATAAGATCTTAAAACTTTGTGAGAGAAAAATGAGAACATTCAAAAATGTCACAAATGTTGAGAAAAACTGTACGTGAATGGCGTCTACCGCTCGGATCACATTTGAATTTGGTACTTCATCTCGGGATTTTTTGCGTTTTCTTATACAAAGTTATACTTGAATTTAGATCTGAAATTTTATGGCATAATATACTTACCGATTTTTTTTCACAGTTTTTAGATTTGTATTTCACACGGCTGGAGCGCTAGTGCATGCTATGCTATACCCCCCTAGTCGAGGCAGCCAATCTGAAAACTGTCAGAAACCTCGGCTCGTTCCCCTCAAAGAAAAAAAAAACATCGGCTCGTGTATCTGCACGATGCATGCATGCGGCGGAGCAGCCATTGAACGCGTGTAGTAGTACGTACCTGCACCTGCATGCATGGCCCGTGATTCCTGTTGGCCGAAAGGGCGCGCACGTCGCAGTTTTTGAACATGGCCCGTACGTCTACGCTCGATTCGGGAGGATCGCTCGCAATCACTGCGGCAGCAGCAGCCAGCAGGCAGCAGTAGACGTACGTGCAGCATTCATGCGGCGCTGTCAAGGACTCTGGCTGTACACTATTCACGCACATACCCCATTGCTGACGCAGTGACGCCACGAACCAAAGTCGATGAAACGGGTACGTACCAGGAGTACGTGTGTACTACCCGCCTAGCACTCGAGTTGTAGTCGCACGTGGGGAGGGTGGCGATCGCGCGTGGCAGGCAGGGTGGCAGAGGCCACCACGATCGACCATCATCCCGAGGCAAAGCCCTCCTCCAGTACCATCCATCCTTCAAAGCAGAAAAAAGCAAAGGAGAAACATTCTCACCCATCCAGCCAGAAAAGAAAAGTTACTACAGCTCGTGCCGCAAGAATACCCACGAGGCTTTTGAGGCGGCCAAGCCGGCATGCATGGATGGTCGTATCGCACTCTACATCTGCACTGCACGCGGCAAAGCCGTGTCCCCACCTGTCATCCGGAGGTTTGAGCGCCGCTTTCCCTTTTTTTTCTTGGTTCCCGCGTCGCGGTCGCGCAGCTTCCAACAATAAAAGCCGGACTGGATCGGACCGGACCGGACCTGACCGCACCGGCCGTGGAGTACTACGTTGATGGTGGGAACAGCAGGATCGAATCCGATCCGATCCGATCGGGCCGATCCCACCACCGGCCGGCCGGCCGCACGAGACGAGGGCTTTGGCGCGCGCGAGCCCCCAAATTGAGCTTTCGCTCTCGTGTGTGCGTGCAGCGGTGCATGCTCTTTTTGATCGATCGGAGCGAAAGCGGCGGCGATCGATCAATCTTCCGGCTCACGACTCGCGTGACGGGCGTACACTGTACACGATTCCCCTGCATGCGTGCCTGGGCCCTGTGTGTGTACTCCTGTGGCGTATGGACGTCTTTGTCAGGCCCATGCCTCGGGATCGGTGCCCCGCCGGCCCGACTTGCAAATCCTCCAGTTTTTTCATCGCCGGCCGGCGGGATCGACATGGCTTTCCTCTTCGGCGCACGCTCTTGTTTTTTACCTCTCTGATTCAAGAGGTTGGGCGCGCGGTCGGTAACAGTCAGAATTCGTTGCTGCTTGTTACCGTGTTACTGCCGGACGCATGCGCACATGATTCATCTCAAAAGAAACCTGACTTTGTGTAGAGGCCCGAGTTGCTTTCCTCAACAGCTCTCAAGATCTTTGTCCCTCTATGTTCATAGCCTGCTGACAGGCCCTGCATATAACTGCCGGAGTCTGGCCATTTTGAGAGAGAGACTAGATAGACCACCATGCCGTACGTACATTTCAGAGATTAATACTCCTCGAATGTCTGCATGCAGTGCAGACTTTATCTTTTCTGGATGCTTAATTACCAGCCTATAATGATGCTGTGGTCCATAGCCAAATTTAGCCCACACATTGGTTTAGACGAGTCCTACTCCTAATCAACTTGGCCGGCCGGAGCTAGGTATCCATGTGTCCAAGCACATGGTTTTGAATTTGGATGGATCAACAGCTTTTGTATGCTCAGTCCGAATTAGGTCTGCAGTTCCACACATCGATCTATCGGACGGTCCACGCATGTTCATCGGGTTGCATCATGCGATAGAGAATTCATCATGTTCCAACGAATTCCTACGCAAGTTTTGTGTTCGAAGAAAACAGTTCAATCTGCAGCTACACCGTCAACCAAGTGGCCGAAATGGGATTTGGAGCCATCTCCATCGATCTCTGAACAATTTGAACGGCCGGGTCATTAGCTATAATATGGATCAGTTCATCCTCTGCATCATCAGAAAGGCACACACAAGACACAGCTAGCCAATACAATTTGAATGGTTGGTCAAATATTTGCATTATTAACCAGCGAGGATTGTTTTGTACGTCATGCATGCATCCTGCGTGTAGATTGGCTCTACCTGAGCCTGAGCGGTGGTCCTCCAATGGCGTCGTAATCTGATTGATTAGGCCGGCGCGTACAATTCGTGAGTATCCAAAGATACATGGACCAGCAGCACACATAATTTAGGTTTCGTGGTCCAGAACGCATTTCAATCCTTTCACATATGCATCAGAAATGATTTCGTGCGCGCCATATCCATCCGGGATCCGGCTACAGGCCACGGTTTTGTCATCCTTTCCGGCCGCACGCAAAGTGCTACACCTACATACTATTGTTTTGGAGAAAATACCATGTGCTTTGAAGTTAATTACAGCCGCGCTGCATGCATGCCCATGCACTGTCTCTGTCAGACTCGCTCTTGAGTCTCGATGAAAGAAAGTATAAAGAGTGCAGCTCCGATGTAGTAGTGTAAAACCCAATACATTCAGTAGTACTACAATAAGTTTAAAAAGAAAAACAGTGTGTAGTGTGTACGTACTATGGGATGGTATTTTATTTTATTCCTTAGTGGCACGTCCAGCACAGCCATGCTCCCAAAGTTTGGGAATCAAGTTGATGGAACAAGCTGCACCAAAACTAAATTAATAATACCACACTCGCCGTCCTTGAGGTCGACTCGCAGTTGAGAACATCGCAAGGGAGGCTTTAAACCCTCTTTTTGACTGACGGCACTCACAAGCCGGGGGAGAAAGGGTGAAAGAAACTCGGCCAAAGAGGAGGAAAAACAGCAGAATAATGGGGGCACGTACGCGAGCATTTCGCCTTTTCCGCTGTGGAGATTAGCTCATATCAATGGCAGGATAGAAAGTAAGATTTGGCGCATAATTTTATCGGATGATTGCGGTGACACCACGCATGGAGGTCGAGAGTGATCCGCTGGCGAGGGACCCGGACGGAAGCAAGCATGAGATTTGGTCGCATTTAAGCCAGCTGGTGGATCACGTCACATCAATCTACTCTTCATTTTACCTGTGTCGTAAATCCAGTTTTGGAGGGAGCAGTGTCAGCAGTGTCTTTGATCCTCTGCTGATTTCTTTTCTTCCTTAATGGCGCCACTGCATTTGTGCAGATTCTACCACCGAACAGTGGCCAGTTAATGTGTTGCTCCTGATTTCGAACTCGGCTAAGTTTGATTTGTGGGCTTTTCAGGAGGGTAGGCGTCACACGGATCAACAGTGCGCGGTACATGGGAATCCCTGTACGTGCACGTCGGTCGTACAGACATAAAGAGATTGCACGATCGACCGAACATCAGAAGGACGGCGCAATCAATAGCTAAATTTTTTTAAATAATACATTTTTTTTGATAAATTACAGAAATAATATACAAATTTGAAAAATTACAAAAATATTACCCAGTCGGCTGGGGCTAAGCCGACAGGGCCTAATCGGCCTAGCCGTGGCCGACTGGGCCCAATCGGCTTAGGCAGAGCCGACTGCATGGCCTGCCAGCCGACTGCATGGCCTGCCAGCCGACTGCATGGCGCACGGCCCCTGTCGGCCACGGCCAAGCCGACAGGCCAGTCAGCCACGCCTAAGCCGACAGGCCGCCAGCCTACCAGCCATTCCTCCTTTCTCCTTGCCGACCAGCCCTTTCTCTTTTCTCCTTGCCAGTGCAACTTTCGGTCGTGAGTTTGACACTGATTGCGTTAACTCCGAGGAGAGCATCTGCGCGTCCCACCACGTGTGGACTGTGGAAGCACCAAAGCCGTACGCTGTCCAGCCCCTGCTCCTCCTGTCCAGCGCTGCTCCTCGCGTGGTCCTCGTGACCCTTGCTGCCCACGCGCTGTCCAGCCTGCTCTCTGCTCCCTTTATTCCCTTTCTCTTTTCTCCTTGCTCAGCCATTCCTTCTTCCTCCAGCCTGCTCTCTGCTCCCTTTATTCCCAACAGCAACACTGCACGCCGCACGCTGTGAAACCGATTTAGACGGCGCTGATTCCGAGACTTACGGCGCTGATTCCCACGATGCTCATTCCGAGGCCTGCTGAGCCGACAACGCTGCTTTTTTAAAGGATGTTGATTCCCGCTGCTGGTTCGAGACAGCGTTGCTGTTGCTGCGGCGGACGCGAGAGCAAATTCTAACGCGGTGTGCCGACACTACAGTGCATGTATTCTTTTTATACACGATGCCAGCTCTCTCTCGCACACACACCCTGTCTGCTCTCTCGCACACATACCCTGTCTTTTCTCTCACACAGACACATTGCGTACTCTCTCGCGCGCACACACTGCTCCCTCTCCTATCTTCGTCCATCGTCCAGCCACACTTCAAAACACCAACGCGCTAGTCAGGATGTGTTTGCCTTGCTCGGATCAAAGCATTAGGCCTAAGAAAATGAAGAGTGCGACTTTGCCTCGGGGGGTGGAAGTACTTCGTTGTTGGTGTGGCGATCTCTGCAAGGTGAAGGAGGTGACAGATTTTTCAGATTGGTTGGGCATGAAGTTTTTTATGTGCGCTAATTATGAGGAAGATCCACCTGTTTCTATTTCACCGTACATCAGGCCTCCGGTATGTTTCAGTCATCAAGAATAAACACGTTGTTTATATTATTGTTGATTTAATATTTATATTTCTATTTTTGTTGTAGTCTCCTCCGCCTCTGTGCATGTACTATCGTTGGATTGACACGAAAAAACCGGACTGGGCGGTGACCGAGATTCGTGAAAGAGGTCGTCGTGCATGGGCAAGTTTGGACGCGGAAGAGCGCCGCGCGAAGGCGGCAGCAGATGAGAAAGCAGAGCAGGAGAGAGAGTGGCAAGAGTATTGTGTGAAGCAGAGGGCTTTTCTTGATGAGATGAAGAAGAAAAACCGAGAAGAGGGAGTTCGACTGGCGGAGGTCTACCGACAGCGAGAGGAGGCCCGTGAGGCCGAGAGGCAGATGAAGAAAGAAAGGGCTCGTGCAGCCAAGGCAGCAGAAGAAGCTGGTGATGGAAAAGGAAAATATCCACGTTGGACTCAGTAGATTTATGTTATTGTATCCTAAAATTCGCATTGCAGCAAGTTGTATCTTAAAATTCGTAGCAAGTTGTATCTTAATTTGAACATGTATCTTATTTTATGCATGTTATTTTGTGAATTGTAGAGATACAATGTGGACGTTAAAGAAATGAACCACGATGTCAGTATGTTAGCATGGTTCAAGCTTTTATTTGGGTCTGTTCCGACTGTTAATGGAAGACCGCCGCCGAAATATGTATCAACTCATGATGGCTCAAGCTCGAAGAAGAAGAAATGCAGCGATGCATCACCAAAGCCCGGTGATGATGGTTACTCTTCCAGCAATGAGTTTATGTCAGCCAAGACAAAATCAAAGTCGAAGAAACATGTTAGTGAGAATAGTGATGATGACTTTATGTAGTGTTAGCGAGAAGCACGATGATGTCTTCATGTAGTTTGTATGCAGTATTATTTAAGGTCAGTCGTACCGTTTAATTCAGATGTACTTGTATCTTAATTATCTGCAGCAGTCTCTCCGGAAATGTAACTCGATTAACAAAGCGAATGAATAGAAATATGTCTCTCGCATACATAGGTAGAATATGTCTCTCGCATACATAGGCAGATATATGTCGATCGCATACATAGCTAGATATAAGTGACACACAAGCATCAGCCACGTCGTCCGCCACGTCGTGGAGGTGGTGTCTCCGGCGTCGGCCACATATACCTGTGGGGTGGCCGGACGTTACGGGGAGGAAGCTCGGACCCGTCCAGGTCATATTGTGTTTCCTGTGTGGAAGGTGGTGCAGGAGTCGAAAACATGTCCATCCACTCGTTGTGCTGCGCAAGTATTCCTGTGTGTTATGCCCATCTTCATGGTCACTATCCCACCTGGATTCAGACATAGACACGTCATGTCCGGACATAGACGCCATATATCCGTAGCCTGCTGCGGGAGGGATGGAACATAAGTAATGACGAAATACGTAGTCCCAATCGATATTGAAAAGAATTAATATGAAGAAACATACCTGTAGGAGGGGGTTGCATCACGTAGCCTGGTGTGGGACCCTGCTGGTGTGGTCCTGGCCGAAACACGTAGCCTGACGTGGGATCCTGCTGGTGATGCCACGCCGAACTACCAGCCTGGTCAGGACGTGGTGGCCTGGGCGTCCACTGCTCTGCTAGACGTGGACGCGGGTCATGTCGGTGATGTGTGGGGTCTACCTGACCAGTCGAGTGACGCGACTGCTGCTGCTGCGTGGAGTGACGCTGGGGGCGTTGTACGGGCTGCTGATGAAGAACGTCCGAAGTGCGTGTGCACGTGATAGCCCGATACACAGCTCGTAGCCTCCCCTCAATGCGCGCCATCCAGTTCTGCATCTGAGGCCGAGGAACGAGTAGTGGTGCATCCGAAAGTGAACGCCGATAGTTGGACACCTCCTCGCCAAGTCCGTAAGTCAACTCAGCCTGAAATTGTCACGACGATTATTAAGTATGCACGGCAAAGTATGTAACAACTAGATGCATTACATAAAGAGAATATATCTTACCGCGTACTGCCTAGAGCCCAAAATATCATAGCTCGGGTACATATCGGACGTACTAGGGGCAGGTATATCATCTAGGTGAGTGTGTTGAACGATGCATAACCGTGTTCTGCTCATGTACCGCTGCAAATAGAGATCGAATTCATCGAGATCAAACTCGACATTCTCCTGCCACACATGTGTGTTCGCGGTCTCCCATTGTGTAACGTACGGCTGAACCCTAAGTAGCCACTCAGCAGCAGTCCTGTGAATCCCCTTCCTTGTGATCCTAAAATTATGGTGTTTGTTAAACAATTAACTAATGCTTCACTATGGACAATTGTGAAAGACAATTCAATATTGAATAACAAGACAATACCTGTGGATGTGTCCTGGCACCGGGTCCTCTATAGGGGGAGGCACCTCCAACTGCTGAAGACCAAATTGCCTCATAACCCTCTGCTGGGCCATCTTCTCGACGAAGACATCGAATATGATCTTCGATTTCGTCATCCAGTAATCACTATCTCTGAAGCATAGCTCAGACATACCGCCGGGGTATCTTGCATTCATGACTTCTTGCGTGTACGGCTGCCAGATCACCCCAGTGTACAAATCAAACTGCTCGTTTAATGCCCTGTATGCTCGCCTAGTCTGATCACCAGCATAGCGTCTCTGCGGCAAACACAAGTTAGTTTCAGCCATAGTGTACACAAAGAAGAAAATTATAACACGAGACATACCGTGCGACGTGTCCAACACAGACCGAAAGAAGGCATGTCGATGCCTTCAGCATCGAACATTACGGGCATAGGCTCATGAATACGTATGTCCGGTCGTCCTATAGAGAACCTCTCCCACGACCACAGTTGTAGAAATAGAGGGCATCCAAGAAGAGCTGACTTGGGTGCCGTCAGCTGGCAGGCGTTGCACATACCTCGATATGTAGCCGCTAAGACCGCCGAACCCCAACTCCTCTGTGTGATCTGATCCAGCGTCTGAGCGCTCGCGATCTCTAGTGCAATAGGGATGTAGAGCGCGCTTATAGTGGTGACATGGTTCTCTGTGAACATCACCTTACCGAGAAGCCACAATATATATGCCTCCAGGCTGCGAGTGATCTGTGTCGCATTCAACGGGACCTGCGGATACCCCGGGAACTTCTGGATCTGTATTGAGCAAAGATAAAGCATTAGTACATAGCGAAGGTATCTTCTGTAAAACCAGATGCACGACAACTGACCGGGTCCACAATGCATGAACACCCATGGTGTGCGTTTCAGTATTCAGCCCTAAACATGCTGTCATCCATTCTTTCAACTGACTAAGAGACCATGTTTGAGGGTCGGTCAGTGCCACCTCTATGTGCTCAAATTCACTCAGATCAACCCCAATCTCATTTGTTTGGACATTACCAGGACCGTAGAAAAATATGAACTTCACTAAATCAGACATCTCGGCTCACCTATAAAATTATTTAACATGGACATACAACTGTTAAACAACATGACAAACAACAAATATTCGCACTCCTAAATATTTGACAAGTACATATATTACGGAATATTAACGAAGCTAAATATTGAAACAACTTAATATATTATGGATATTACCGGAGCAACTAAAAATACTGACAGACCTAAATATTTGACATGCACATATAACACGGAATATTACCGGAGCAACTAAAAATACTGACAGACCTAAATATTTGACATGCACATATAACACGGAATATTACCGGAGCAACTAAAAATACTGACAGACCTAAATATTTGACATGCACATATAATACGGAATATTACCGGAGCAACTAAAAATACTGACAGACCTAAACATTATTTTTTCAAAATATCTACAACTAAGAGAAATTTTTTGACGACATAGTTATACCTTCGACGTGTGTGCCACTGCTTCTTGCTCCTCTCTTCAACTCAGCCGCACCTCCTCCTCCTCCTCACCACCTCTTCCTCCCCAGCAGCACCTCCTCCTCACCACCACCTCCACCATGGCTCTTCCTCACCTCACTTGTACGAGAAAAAAAACTATCCCATTGGAAAAAAAAATACCGTAGGCCGTCGGGGTTGGCTATGATCTACTCTTTCTGTGGGTTGGATGCAAAAATGGATGGACCAGCGAGGAGATCGATGCGGGGTTGCGAGAGACAGAGAGAGAGAGCATGCACGAAGAGGAAGAAGAAGAGGCCAAAGAAGAGCTCACGGGGCAGTGGGGAAGGAGAAAAGGAGAAAAGGGGCCCTGTCGGCCACGCTCCGGCCGATTGGATGGCCTGTCGGCTGCGCCGGGGCCGACTGGCCCCAGCCGACTGCAGCTGCCCAGGCCGACTGGCGAAGGAAATGCGAGGGGCGACGTGTTCGGGCGAATCAAAGGCTGCCACGTGGCCTGTCGGCTTAGCTCCAGCCGACTGAATCCAGTCGGCTTAGCCCCAGCCGACTGGGTAATATTTTTGAAAATTTTCAAATTTGTATATTATTTGTGTAATTTATCAAAGAAAGTGTATTATTTAAAAAAAAATAGCCAATCAATAAATGGAGGCACACTTTCGAAAACGCCGGTCGTACGTACGTCGTCTCAAAGAAGAAGAAAAACCCGGGAAACAGGGCCTCGAGCCTTAAGCTAGAGCCTGGAGAGGGCATAGATCAGGATTGAAAATTTGGGTCGAACTGCGCAAAGTAAACTACGTACTCTTTCCAGACTATGGAGTAGCTACTAACCTGATCGATTTTCCTGTAGCCGAAATAATTGACCAACATCGAGTACTAGTAGTACTAGTTATGAGTTCTTTCGAGCCGTTGGTGATTGTGTATCGACATGTTTGATAGCCAGCCTCGATCAGCCTAGCTCCTACTCCAGCACACCTAAATTTCTTGCTTCTGCAGCAATCCATGGACGATGGACGGCCATAATTAGCAAAATTGAGCCCGTACGGCGAGCCAGGATTGAAGCCCTGTTTCCCGGATTTGCTGATCCGCGTCCCCAAATTAGTAGTAAGCTTGCTGCGGAGGACACGACTCATCATCCGCAAAAGCAACCGAGTCATGCTTCGTTCGATCTGACTCATCATCTGGGATTACTCCTAGATCAGGAGTAACTCGCTAGTGTGCTGGAGCTGACGTCTGTGGCGGGCTCGCTCGCCCGCTGGAGAGAAAGAAAGAAAGACGAATGATTCCGTAGGGATATGATGCCGGTAATGATTCGGAGGAGCTCGCATGTTAGCCGGCAGCAGACAAAGCGTGTGCATCCCCGTCAAATCCATCGCTCACCGTCGCCGTCTTCGCCCACCACCGTCCGCCTCCCAACTTTCAATTTCGCTCCCTCCCTCTCGTCGTTACATGCTGTTGCGTCCTGTTCATGTCACGCTAGCCTAGCAGATTGTACCCGCACTTGGTGGTGCGCTTGCCGCCGATGAGATGGAAACGTCGTCAATATCCAACTCATCTGTGAAAATATTCCATTAATTTGAAAGTACCTTCTCCGTTACTTTGTTTAAACGTATTTTTAGTTCTAGATACTACATTCATTTTTATCCATTTCTGTGACAAGTTAATCCAGACGGAGGGACTACCACCAATTGTTTCGTCCAAAATACGTATTTGCTTCCAACTGAACCGGAGTGCATTCAAGACTTCACACGAGGAATTCAAGACTTTCATAGTAGAAAAGCAGAGGGCAAAGGAGAAATGACAGTAGGAACAACATTACTGATTGATCTCCTGCGGCTAGAAATTACATCTGATCTGAGTACACTCACACCCCAAAAACAAAGAAAATCTCAGAGAGAACAGCAAAGGTTAAAGAGAGAGCACGTAATAAAAACGCCTACTCCACCTCCATCTCGCTAACTAATTTTGCATTTTACAGTTACCCCCACCGTTTCACAGTCACCGCGCGCGCGATCCGATCGGAGCAACGTCAGACAACTCTGGCGCTCCGGCCGTGCCCGTACGCGTGGCCAATGCCGCGGTTCAACACCACTCTGGTCGTCTCGTACACCGGCAGCTCGTCCCTGTACCCCGCGCCCGGCGGAACGGCGGCCGCGGCGAAGTTCTCCAGCTCGAACAGGTCGGAGCTGGCGTCGCTGCTCTCCTCGTCGTCCTCGTCGCTCTCCATCTCCATGCGCCGCAGCAGCATCTGCTCCACCGCCTGCGCCGGCACCCTCCGCCGGTCCGCCCCGGGCACCGTCGCCGGCGCCTCGCGGTCGCTGTCCAGGAACCGCACGGTACGGTTCGCGTGCCCGCGCGTCGACGGCGTCTTGCTCAGGCAGGACCGCGAGTACGACGACGCCGAGGAGCACGCGTACTCCGCCGCCGTCCTGGCCGAAGGCGGCGTCTGCGGCGCGCGCTTGCCGGCGAAGATGGTGTTGAGGAAGCCCGCGAGGCGCGCCCCGGGGGAGGCCGGCTTGCGGAGGTCCCTCAGCTTGGCACGGATCGAGGCCCCCGCCGGCTTCTTGGTCTTCTTCTCCGGCGCGGGCGCGGGCTGCCCGCCGGGCACGGTGGTGCGGATGGGGCGCAGGCGGCGGTGGTTGGAGGACTCGGCCTCGGACGAGGAGAAGCCGCCGTAGCTGGAGCACTCGGAGGAGCTGGACGTGGTGGCGTGCGGCCCCGGAGCCGCGGGCACCGGCGCGCGCGCCCGGTAGCTCCCCGCGAGCGACGGCCTGTAGTAGTAGCTGTAGTGCAGGGCCTCCTGCTGCTGCTGCTTCTTCTTGGTTGTCGCCGCGGTCACCGCCTCCCCGCCGGCGTGGCCAGGCTCCTCCTCCATGGACCTGTATATCGCGTCGAGCAGCGACGACGAGAAGGACGGCTGGTCGGCGTGCCGCCTCTCCCGCGCCGCCGTCGCCGACGTCCCCTTGTCCCCGCGCCTCTCCATTCCACCAGCAACACACGGACACAGCAACAACACCAAAGCTCAAAAACAGCAGCTCCCAACCGAACAATGCGCTGTTCTACTGCGGAAAGTGGCGAGAGGCAGAGGAACCTCCGTGTACGGTGAGATGGTTCTTCACCGGAAGTGAGCTCGTGAGGCGAAGGGTGGTGGTGGAAAGGAGGAGATGGTATGGAAAGGTTGGAGGAAAGAAGGGTGAGGGGGTAAGGGATCGGTGGGAAGATATAGGCGGCCGGCTGGCTGGCGGGGGAGGAAGAAGGGGAGATGCGGGGTGACGTGGCAACGAGCAGAGGAGGAGGCCACTAGGTTCAGTTGGTTTTGGGCGTGCGGGTGATGGTGACGGGCCCACTCCTCGCTCACCCTCTATCTATCTGTCTCTCAGTTATGTCACCACCCGGTGGCGTTACCTGTGCGTGATCACTGCAGCCAAGCCAACCACGCACCATTATCTCATTCATTCAAGAAGGTTACCAGACACCAGTCCTGGTCTGGGACGAGTAAATGTAAATCCCCTCTTTTGGCACGTCCCAGGTTTTATTTAGCTCATGATCGAGCCGCGTCGCCCCATACCGTGCGTAACATGCTCTCTTTAGGTGCTAATCTCGCCCCTAAATCTCTACTACTACTCCCTCCGTTCCTTTATATAAGGCGTATTTGTTTTTTGATAAAATTCCAGAATGTAAGGTGCATTTCTTCTATTTCCTCATAATCCCATTTTTAGCCTCCAGGAAAAAGGAAAGTATCTCTATCCCGATTGCATGTATCTCTTGTTGTAGAAAAAGAAGGAAACTATCTTTCTCTTGATTGCATGTATCTCTTACTTTTCTGGACTAACTGATTTACTTGCCACTAACCAACGAATATGCCAAGGGTAATTTCGTCCTAACCTCTCTATAATTATGTGCCTTGATCAACGTGCCGAAAATAATACACCTTAGATAAAGGAATGGAGGGAGTATTAAAAAAGCAAACATAAACTTTCTTACGTCCACCAAACTTTTGTGTACACAGATTAACCAGCACCGCAGGATCTTTTCCATTCACCGACATCCGACAATCCAAATTGCTTTAATGGTCTGCCATCTAATTTAACGGTTCCGACCTAATTGTTCTGCCGAGCATACTGTGTTCTGCCATATCTTTCCCCGCTCCGCGTCCCCAAAAATCCTGATTTCCCGGATCAATTTCCACCCAAATCGCTTTGATGAGTTTGTTATTAATCCCGCTAATTCCTCTCCTCCTCTGCGATTTGTCGTCCTTGCATCGCGGCGCTCCTTCCTCCCAATCATCCCCTTGCACTGCCCCACCTGAACCAGCCAAGCCATCCATGGCTGCCGTCGGCCCGCCGCCTCCCAATCCCTCCACCTCCGCCTCTGCCCTCCTCCCCAAGCCCACCGCAGGTCTCCTCGCCATGCACCATTCCTCCTATTCCCTTCTACCGCTCCCTGACCGCTCCCGGCTACCGCTCTCTTCTCGGCGCGTCTTCGCCCTCTGCTCCGGCACCTTTCGCCGCACCCTCCTCCGACGTCGCCGCCACCACCACCCGCCCGATCACCAGTCTCCACCGTCATTCATTTTCTTCTCCAGCCGGCAGATCGGAGCCGCCATGCCCCCAGCATATTCCTCCCGCCGCCTGGAGCGGGCAGGTCGGAGCACCGGGCTTCGCCACGGATGCTGCCCCGCCACCTTGAACAACGGACGATGCCCCACGGACACTACTCCGCCGCCCCGAGCACCGGACGACGCACCACTTCCCCGAGCTCCGGACGCCGCTGCGACACATCGGAAACCAAATCGAGGGCCACCCGGAGAGCCTCGCACTGACGCCAAGGTACCGCCCTTCGCTTCTCTCGCCCTGCACTCCCCGTCTTGCATTCTATGCGTGCGTGCGTTTCTGTGCTTGATGTGTGTGCTATGCGTCCGTCGGTGTGTTGCTGCGTGTGTTTGCATGCTCTGGACAGTTAGCTGGTATGCGTTGCTGCTGCTTGTGTTCTCTGTGTGCGTCCTCTAGATAGTGAGCATATCGTGTGTGCGTGCGTGCTCTGTTTATGGATGTTGCTTCATGTCGCTTGTAACTGCTCTTTGGATCTAACTAGATACTTTGGCACTGGAAATTGCTTGCTGTCACTTGTACCTGCTGATTGCTACTGCTGCTGACTTGTGCTACTGCCGCTGCTGTATAGACGTGTGTTAGCATGTATGCAGATGTGTGAATGTGTTACAAATCAGGTCATAAAGCTCACTGTATATATGTATATATGTGTTAATTACCAATCACTCGCAAAGAAAATCAGGTTGTAATCTACTTTCAGAACCACCTCACTTATTCAGAACCTATAACAGGTAAGGCGTCTTTGTTATCCGGGAGTCCAAATCTATGCAATGAAGAAGAATAATGCATTTTTGCGGGCATCTCATGTCACTGTACTATACTACTATGCATTTTATTGGTGTTTATTTTAACTCAGTTCAATTCATTGATACTTGTTACAGAGAACTATACTTAGCTTCTTGCCAATGTACACAAGTGAAAGCTTTATTTGGTGAATATAAAATATGCATTTCATTATGATTGGTCTTTTCTACGCAGACTCCCAAGAAGTGAAAACAGAAGTTCACTATATTTCTTACTATTTAGTTTTACTTGATGCTTTTGATGCCTCTGATTCTACTAAACTGCAAAACGGCACAATGTTGCAAGGCAGAGCACATTGTATATTTTTTTATCCATAATCATTATTTAGTGATATTGTTTAAACCTACCAAAGTTTATTTAACTTTAATTTTCTACTCAAAGGCACTTTGTTAACAATCACTTTCTTTTGCACGTTTTCCCAGTTTAGTACACTAACCATGAGTACATGTATATGTATATAAGGATGACTTTCCCTAATAGGTTATGATTTTCTCCTTGTTCTTGGTACAAGTCATTTACCTCTTAGTTTATTTCAGGAGCACTGGATAAGGGCTAATGTGAGACCTGGAGGTGTGTTATCAAATGCCAAACAATTAATCTATTACTTCCGTCCGCTTAATTCAATTCTGATTTGTTTTATAGGTCATACCGGTCTCTACAATGTCACTTATATCTAATAACAAAGTTTTGGGAGTGAATTGGCTCCCGATCACAGGCACTCCTGGAATCTGGACAGTCCAGACTGTATTGGGATGTATGCAAAGAAACTATTTGCTGCATATATGATTTTAGAATACAAAGGAAAAAAGATGTTAGACAGGTTTCTGATTTGGGAAAATAAAAAGGGGATGAATGGGCATGATGCTGCTTCAATTTTTATCAATGGATTCTTTATAATTACCATTTACTTGGTACTTTCCAGTTTTAGGCCTAAAAAATGTTCCCAGGCATGATATTGCATCATGGGTTTAAACATTCAACAGCTATTAATTTACCAATTATGCCGATTTAGATGCTTTATGATAGATTGTCCTATCCTAATAAACGGAGATGTTTAATTTGAATTTATGTGTAGCTTTTTTTTGAGGGGTTATGGTAGTTTCTTAGTTTGGCTGACACAACTGGAGCTCACAGCCTCTCTTGTGTAATCAGGACACCAATCGTTGGTCATAGATTGATCTAAAGAGAAGGCAGGCACTACACCACACGTTGAATTCGTGCATAGTTCTTGGACACTTTCTCCTTTTTCCTGATAGTACAAATCTCGCCAATGAAGCATCTGGATTTGGTCGCAGCAGCAGCAACTCATCTTTTACAGTTTCAGCGTCCATGTCGTTGTCTTTTCTTCTTTCTTGATGATTACCATGAGCTAATGTTTCTATTTTTTTTCATTTTCTTATGAAGTAGCTTCTAGAGAAGGATAACTAGGTTTGGTGAAACAAAGTTCCAAAGAGATATAAGATGAGAGGGATGATCTAATAGTAATGAAGAGCAACGAGCTGGGGAAAATATAAATACTGGTTTAATATGGGCAGCTAGCTGATCGATCAGCTGTCATTATGGATTGAGGCTTTAATATGCACCAAATTAATCATATTCACAAATCTGAATTGAGGCAGCCTGATGAATTTACCCATATGTTTTAGTTGCAACATTTAGTTGATGTATCCATGTCAAATGTCCTCTCTCTTAATAGTTTCAATATTTCGTTTTGATTTGTTGACATTAAGTGTCTATATTAGTATAATGACATTAAGTGCAGTTTGTACATATTTTTCTATGTATTTTTTGGCCCGATGACATTAAGTGCACTTTGTACATATTTTTCTATTAGCGGAGATGTGCCTTGCACGTGCACGATTACTATGTTATATAGTGATTGATTTGACGCCAATAAAATTATCTATAAGAGGCGTGTCCACCAGCATGTTTATTTTTAGGGTCATCATTGCTTATGTGTATTGGAGGTATAGGATGTAGGAAATGAACTTGATTTGAGAAAATATGGACATCTTTAGGCCCAAATTTAGCACTTTGACTTAAAAACTAAGATAGATACAAACAGAAACTGTAGAACAGAAAATTTATAAGAAAGATAGGATTCAAAAAAAAACTTTGTTGTATTCTGGAGACGTGCGTTGCACGTGCATGCTAACTAGTACTAATTAATGACTGTACTAATTTCGCCACTAATGGACGCACTACCGCGTGTAAATTCCTCTTTTAACTGATGTGGTGTCCTGCACACACAGCGTCTCTACGTGGAAAGCTTGCTTAACTAATCTGTCCGGGGCCGGTGCAAATTTTCCGCAGTGCCCCTACCAAAGCCGGGCGAACAAACAAACATATACATGGCGCGAAACGGCACGCGCGCGTGGCGAACGGTGCGCACCACATCTAACGCCCTAGCTATGCGTGCTCCGTGTCGCCGAAAATACCTCAACCAAACCAAGCGAATAAAGAAACGGAGGCCCCGTGCTGCCGTGTTGGTGCAGGTACGGCGTCTTCGCTGTGAAAAGCGCGCCTCCCGTCCTGTGTTGCCATATATATATATATATCTGTACGTACGTGGAACCGCGCTTTGCGGCTTAACCTAGTGCCCAACAGTGCACTGCACGTCTCGCACCGTACTGCAAAAAAGGGCGTGGCGAGCTGCAAAGCATGAGATTCCCGTCCTTGATTAATCCGCCCGCCTACGGTAATCAAGGTTTGATTAGCGGATCACGGTACACGGGGCCCTGCTGTACTGGCGGTACGTACAGGGAGCGGTACATGTTTTTCGCTTGTTTATTGCTGCTGCCTGGGCTGCTGGGACCATGAGCCCCTACCCCCTAGGGTGGTGGCAGACTAGCTAAGCAGAGCTCGCTCGGCTGGAAAGGGTGCTCATTCATTTTGATTTTGATGGTGGCCGGGGAATGTTTTTGGTCGCATGTTTTTTGTTTCTTTTCATTCATAGTCACTGGGGTTGTTTTCATGGTGTAACTCACACGACGCTCCCTTTTTGTTTGTGTGGTTTGGGGGCGTGTGATCGTTGTTTAGATGCGCGATTCGCTGTGCGGATTGATGGCAACCCCGAACATGTTCACGAGGGGACGAAATCACTGTTTTGACCCTTTGCCCTAACTAAATCCCGAACTAACCTCGAATGCAAAAAAATTTGGAATCTGACCTCTTTGGGTGACGCCAACATGCGTGGCGTCTGGGTTGCACGGGTGACGCCAGGGTCCCTGGCGTCTGGTCCCTGGCCCGCACCACCCCCCCCCCCCTGGCACGTTGGCCGGCTGACGTGTCAAAGGGGCCAGACGCCAGGCACCTTGGCGTCTGGCCCTGGTAATCAAAACAGCCGCGCGGCCCAGCCCACCCCCATCTCTCCTCTGTTGCAGCGGCGGCCGAGCTCAAGAACAGCCCTCTCTCCCCTCTCCTCACCAAATCCGTGGATCTCCACCTCTACCCACTCATTTTCTTGGATCTGAGGCCCCTAGGCATCCTTGAGGTATTCTCCCCCCTTCCCTCCAATTCATTTTGATTGAATTCTCTTCTTGTGGATGCATAATTGAACACTAGGTGGTGTTAGATGCATATTTGTATTTGGTAGATGATTCTCTATGATTGGTAGATTGTAGATGATGTTGGGAGTATGTGGGAGTATGTGATGGTTGGTAGATTGTAAATGAGGTTCATTATGCATTGGTAGATTGTAGATGATGATTGGTATGTTGGAGTATGTGGGAACATGTAAGTGAGGTTGAGATTGTAGATGATGATTGGTAGATTGTAGATGATTTTTTTGCTTAGTAATGCCTAGGGGCTGTTTGAGATGATGGGAGTATGTGGTATTCTTTGCAAATAAATTTATTCTTGAACTATGCAAATATTCTTTGCAAACAAATTTATTCTTGAACTATGCAAACAAGAATTATGTTCTTTGCAAATATTCTTGAACTATGCAAACAAGAATTATGGAAATATATGATTTGTGCTTAGTAAAGAATTAGGGATTGTTTGAGACATTTGTTTGAGAATATTCTTTGCAAATAAATTTATTTTTGAACTATGCAAACAAGAATGCATTATGTTGATGTTGGATATGTATATTATTTTATATGCATTATGTTGAGAATAAAATCAGATTATGCCAAGTTAGTTGATGCCTCTTTGATACGCATTATGTCGGATATGCATTATGTAGATGTTCTTGGCATGAAGTTCATTATGCATTTGTTCATATTTGTTTGGTAGGATGGCGGATGATGATAATGGACCTTGGTACGACGGACTAATCCAGGAGTTGGACATGGAGCATCGTGCTCGGGCCATTGAGAACCAGAAGGTAAGAAGCAAGACTAAATATTTTTCGGTGTTTTTCATTTGTGTTTTGTACTGATCCGGAGCTTATTTTTTTTTCAGCCTGTAGTTGCTTTGCGCATGAGGGGTCATGGTGCGGATGACTTTCCTTACGACGTGCGGTACGAGCCGTACATTCGGAGACTGGGGCTTCTCCCATTTGTGTTGCAGTTCAAGCGACACCCTCCGCCGGTGAACCACTCGGCGCTCACCGCACTTGTGGATCGTTGGAGGACCGAGACACATTCCTTCCACCTTCCCTGTGGGGAGATGACGATGACCCTAGAGGACATGGCTATGATAAGTGGCCTTCCTATCAACGGACAAGTTGTTTCCGGGAATGTGCACGCCGTGAATTGGCGAGCTCGGGTTGCTCTTTTAATTGGTGTTGAGCCCGACGCCCCTCTCGCAGGCAGGCCCGATAGCGCAAAAGTGAAGCAAACCTGGCTAAAAGAAGTCAGAGGACAAGGATGCCCTGAGGATGCCAATGAGGTTGTTGTGCAGCAGTTTGCTCGGGCCTATCTTTGGTATGTACTGACCAAGGTAGTCTTCTCAGACTCAACCGGGAACGCAGCACTCTGGATGTGGTTGGAGCGACTCAGTGACTGGGATACTCAGTATAGTTGGGGTTCGGCGGCACTAGCATACTGGTATCGTCAGGTAACATATATTTTCAGCCATTTATCTTGCATTTGTCATGCGCCTCCATATCTAACATGTATGTTTAATTGCAGCTCGACGTGGCGTGTTGCAGGAAGAATGATACTTCCTCATTGGCGGGGTTTGTTTGGAGCCTATCCGTGTGGATGTGGGAGCGGATTCCGGTTGGACGGCCCGTGATAAAGGACACCCAGCACCCAATCGCACATCCACATGAAGGGCTTCATGATGCTGATCCATATCGGCGCCCCACAATTGCACACTATTGGGATCGGGCGACGGTGTACACGGGAAAGTCGCATGTGCGATACAAGTGCTATGTGAACGAGCTGGACACATTGACTGCTGACCAGGTACATCCTTGTGAAGTTCACTTCAAGCCATTTATCTTTACCTCCTTGTGAAGTTCACTTCAAGCTTACATTTTGGCTGCTAGATGCAAACTAAAATTATGTGAAGACCGAAATTTGTACCTAACATTTAGCTCCTCGTGTTGCAGGTCTTCTGGAGGCCTTATGTGGATCATGATCGTGACTTCAACCCAAACGATATGTGCACTCGTGATAGGCATATTTGGCGAGCGAGGTGTCCAATGATATGCTTTTATGCAGTCGAGTGGCACTATGTAGACCGTGTTGCCAGACAATTTGGAAAAAGACAAGGTATTCCAATTGAGGAGAGCAATGACATAATCCAATCTCTGCATCGGTGAGCAAAGATGTCTCTGAGATATGTATTTCAGCATTGAGAAAGTATATGTTTGCTAATGGTTAATACCGTGCATCATTTGTAGGTTCAGTCGAAGGAACAATCAGGATGTAATTGATTGGGCGAACAAACACCGCCAGTGGATAGAGATTTGGGATCAAAGAGAGACTTTAGTGGATTCAGAGAATAGACCCCACAATCAGTCAGCATACCAGAAGTATCAAGTGTGGTATGCGAAGCGTTACCGGTTAAAACTAAAGCCCGGTTAGACTCATGATGAGTGGTCGGAGTTGGTGTCAGAAGACCCGGAGGCTGCAGAAGGTTATCATGCCTTTAATCGGGCGGTGAGAGAGACCAAAGGGACTCAACTTGACTATGCACCGATGCATGATGAATTGGTAGTTTATTGAACCTATACTTGCATTATCTTGTCTTTTTTCTTGCATTACCGATTTCTTATGAATTTTTTGTGTGTTCATGAATTGCAGGGCAACGAGTTGCTTATGTGCGTCAACGATGCCAATGTAGCACTCAGTCATCCCCCGGGTGGTGGATTATCTGAGAGGACTCTTAGGACCACGATGGAGGTATGAGCCATCTATTAGGAAATCTTATCTTTTCGGATTAGTTATTTGCTTCTCATATCAATTCATATTTTGTGTTGTTGCAGAAGTTCAAGAAACGGTTCCACAAGATGGCAGCTATGCTTTCTTGCCACGGTGCTCAGGCCGCTGAAGCGAGTGCACCTGGTACCCGCGCCGGCAGAGCTAGCCGCCGCTATCGACACGACGAGGAGAGTGAGGAGGAGGCCCATGAAGAAGAGCCTCCAGAACAAGAGGAGGAGGCCCATGAAGAAGAGCACCCAGAAATAGAGGAGGCCCATGAGTATGATATTGATGCCCCACAGCCATCACAGGCTACCCAACCGACACAAGGCCTCACTCGCTCTCAGAAAGGCAAAGGAAAAGCTAAGACACCCAAAGGCAAAGGGAGAAAGAAGAAATGGAACAAAATGTTGCAGAGCCCGGAGTATCCTCATCAGCAGCTGCCTAAAGGAATGACTAGACATCAGTCTAGCGAGGAAGAGGAGGAGGACCACGAGGAGGAAGAGGTTAACTCAGATGAGGTGCTAGCAAATGTTGTGAAGAAGAGAGTAAGGAAGTGAGCTAGCAACGTCAAGTTTAGTTCTCGTGTGCCATTTCGTGAACTTGGTGTCGTTTGTTAACTTTGTATGAACTTGTCGTCGTGCTGAGAACTTATTAGGTTGTCTTGAACTTGTCATGAATTCATGAACTTGCTATGAATGTATGACATGAACTTGGTGTTGTTGAAATTGTGGAATGTTCGAACTTGCTAGATATTGCTGAAATTGTGGAATGTTTTGAACTTGCTAGATATTGCTGGTATTGAGTGTGTGCAGAATAATGCTATGAGTGGGATGAGGTGGGCCCAGTGCATCTTATCCACTGGTGCACCCCCAGACGCCAAGGACCATGGCGTCTGGGGGTGCATCAGGGCATCCAGTAACTTTTGCTGTCTGGTTAGCTAACCAGACGCCATGGTCCTTGGCGTCTGGGTGACGTGGCCCTAAGTACCAGACGCCAAGGACCATGGCGTCTGGCTAGCTAACCAGACAGCAAAAGTACTGGATCCCCTGATGCACCCCCAGACGCCATGGTCCTTGGCGTCTGGTACTTTGGGCCACGTCACCCAGACGCCAAGGACCATGGCGTCTGATTAGCTAACCAGACAGCAAAAAGTACTGGATGCCCTGATGCACCCCCAGACGCCATGGTCCTTGGCGTCTGGCCCTGCTGCTGATACTTGCATGTTCTCTTCATAATTTGGTTTAGTAACTTCTTACACACTTTGTTAAACATTACAAATCACAAAAAATGTGAACAAAGCAAACTAGCCTCAAATGACAAGTTCATCACACACAAGATTCCGAATGACATAAATAGTTCATCACACACAAGATTCCGAATGACATAAATAGTTCATCACACACAAGGTTTCGAATGACATAAATAGTTCATCACAAACAAAAGGTTTCAAATGACATAAATAGTTCATCACAAACACAAGGTTTCACACACAAAGAGTCTCGAATGACACGAAAGTCAATCATCGATGCCGGTGCCTTTTCCACTGGTCTACTGAGTAGTACGGGGCCATTTCCCCTTCTTGTCACGTGCCTCGTCCTCCTCTTGTGCATCGCGAGCCCTTGCTAGCTTTCTTGCCCTCTCTTGTTGACGCTCCTCCTTCTCTTTGCGTGCCCTCTCCTCCTCACGTTTCTTGCGCTCTTTCTTCTCCTTCTCACGACACTCCCTCTCCAACTCCCTTGCAAAGTTTTCCTCGAAAAGGCGCTGCCTCCGCATACAATCTCGATATTGGTCCTCTTGCACATCTTTTGGTACTTCGTGATCTATCCAAGTGAAATACTTGCAAAGTGGAGGAGGAGACTGCAGAACATTCATGTTTGTGTTAGTAATATGAGTTGAAACAAATTTACATCAATTGGATGTGATGTGTAACATACCGGTGGTAGGTCATATGCGTTAGTTGGCCGCGCACGATCATATGCATAGTTGGGACACACAAAAAATCTTCTACCTTCTGTCCATGACTTTTTGCGATCAGTGGACACCTTCACCTTGCAAATATCACCACACCAACATGGTGGTGTGGCAACATCCTTCTCCTTCTTCTTGTCCAACGTAGCCACCCCCCACGTCTTCGGCATGTCCTCTCGGTCGGCGCATGGCGGCCTCGTGCTGGAACCGGATGAAGCCATGCCTACAAGAGGAAGAATTGTTAGCAAATAGACACAAACAAAGTAAATGTGTAAATAAAGTGCGAGCAAATAATATACCATTCATATTCAATCAACCATTTGGATTACGCAAATAACCGAATGCCGATCCATTATCAACTTGCCCTCTTCGACCGCCAACTCTAGCACTTGTGCTTCCTCTACGGCCACCACCAACACCTCTAGCACTTGTGCTTCCTCTACGGCCACCACCAACACCTCTAGCACTTGTGCTTCCTCTACGGCCACCACCAACACCTCTAACACTTGTGCTTCCTCTACGGCCGCCACCAACACTTCTTCCCCCTCGTTCACCACCGGAGCCTCCTCCACGGCTAGTGCTAGAAATGCCCCTTTTCGACGTTTTTCTTTTCTTGTGACTCCGTGCATTGTGTCCCTCACCATCACACCCTCCACAATTGGTAGTTTCAGGAGCCTCCATGAAATGACCGCTACCAAATTGCTTCATGCCAGTGTATCCGGCTAGGTCATCCATATCACCCCTGAACCGCTTGGTTCTCCTTCTACCCTTGGTCTCCACCTTCAAGAGAGGGTCTGGCTTAATATGGGGTCCATGATACTCAGGCCACTGTGATTGGTCTAAGAAAGGGTGAAATCGAGGCGCCCATATCAACCTAGTAGTTTCCAAATGGAACTCTTGCATCCGCACGGTTTTCCCATCACAAACTGTGAGGTGTCTCGCCTTCGCCGCCGTTATCAAATGCGAGCATGGCCAATGATACTTACTAGGCCTCTCGCACTGACACCACCGTGTCTTCAGGTGCACCTCAAATGCGGCACCACCATATGAAAAACCATCTCGTGTTGTGCCACCTGGCTCGTCGATTTGATAGATCATTTCAGTTTTGTCGAACGTGATAATGCTTTGTTGCGAAGACTTGCTTTCTTGTAACTGCAACCATTCATCAACAATTTCCGGATATTCCTTTTTTTCACCTATCCAGTTGGCAGTCTCTTCCGAATGCCTCTGAAAGTACTCATTAAGCTTGAAGAAGGTATACTCCACTATTGCAGTCACCGGCAATGAACGGACACCCTTGAGAACATTGTTGAAACATTCAACCAGGTTGCTCGTCATGTCTCCATATCGCCTACCTCCATCGTCATGAGCGCGCGCCCACTTGTGCTTCTCGCCGAAATTCCTATTTAAGAAATCTTTTCCACCATCGTTCACCGCCGCATAGAGTTTGTTATAGCGAGCATCGAAAGCATTAGTGTTGAAGGCAACACATACATGGGTAAGGTCTTTGCTGAGCTCCTTACTCTTACATGCCCTGTAAAAGTTGGCCACAAAATGCCTCATGCACCATCTGTGGTGAAGCTTTGGAAAGCCTGGAATCTCAATGTCCACTGCCTTGAGTATGCCATGGTGCCGGTCCGATATGATGCATACCTCCCTAGCCCCAATCACCTTGTGCCTCACATGACCCATGAACCACTCCCAGTTGTCCTGGTGCTCGGAAGGCACCAAAGCAAATGCCACGGGCAACACATTGTCATTGGAGGAGTGCGCCATTGCTACCATTAGTGTGCCCTTGTATCTGCCGGTAATGAAGGTGCCATCTATAGACAAAACCGGACGGCAATGCTCAAATGCCGCCACACATTGTCCATAACTCCAGAAGGCACGATGGAACACTCCGTCGTGGTTAGCCTCAACCACATGATACATGCCCGGGTTCCTATGTGCAATCGCTCCCAACAACCTCGGGAGTTGATTGTATGCTTCTTCATAACCACCATACAACATCCTAATAGCATTTTCCTTAGCCCTCCATGCCTTCCCATACTTGACTTCATAACCATATAGTTTTTTCGCCGTTCGCATGAGAAACCTCACTTTGACGGTGGGATCAACGGCTATGTCTTTCATAAATTTGTATCCAAGATACTCAGACGTGAGCTGACGATGTGTCTTACGAAGTCGTTTCGATGGCGGTTTGCACCTATGGGTGGCAACACAACTTCTTAACACCCATTCTCCGGTTTCTTCAAGCTTTCTTGCACGAATCTTCCATGGGCATCCTTTTTGCTCACACTTGATGGTGTACCGCAAATTTATATCAGAGTGCTCAACAATATATGGCCTGTGGTTCCGAATGGCATAGTCAGCCAACCAAATCTTCATACCAACCAAACTTAGGAACTTCACTCCTTTCTTCAAATAAGCATTCTCATCCTCGTTCTTCTCCCTTGGTTCGCCTGGATCCGGGCAAGGTGTTGGCTCAATTGCAATCATTCTCATACCGCCATCGACTACGGCTTTATGAGCAAGGCTGAGATCTCGAAACAAGTGAGTTCTTTTTTGTAAGCCCGTCAACTCGAAGTAAATTTGGTTTTCCTCCTTCGTGAATCCATCCTCATCCAATTCTTCCTCCGGACCTTCGTCATCCGAGTCGTACCCATATAGACGCCTAAAAGGCATCTCACGATCCATGTCCTTTTGCGCTATGTAGGCATCCAAGTCACCAACATCATTACCATGAAACCCTTCCTCTAGCTCATCTTCATCATCATTAGCATCACCGTCCTCTTGAATTACGTTGTCACTACCAATCACCTCAACTTCATTTGCTTGGCTACTTGGTGGTTGGCTAGAAGCATTTGGGGCATAAAACTCAACCTCACTTGCTTCACTAGTTGGTGGTTGGGGATAAGCATTGGAGGCATCAACCACAACCCTATGCTCAACAAGGGGCACGATTGTCCTCTCGGTCATGTCATTCATTGGGGAAGACGCATGCCGGTTCAAGTCAATTGTAAACCGAGGATGTTCAACCTTGGTGGCAAACAATTCAAATGACTTGTCTTCCGATTGGGCAACTTTTTCCTTGTATACATCCCAATGCAAATCCGAGGTGACAGGCATACTTTTCAAGCGAGATTTGGCTCCAACTCCTACATCATACCTTCCTATTAACTTAACATCATCATTGGGGTCCATCCACTTTAAGACATGTCTCACTTTTGCAACAACCTCCTCATAGCTTGGGCTAGTATCAAAAACCATTGGTTCCTCACCCGTGTCGGCATTGGCATTGTTACTCAAGAATGCCTCCTTGTCCATATAATGAACATTAACAAGTCTCTCCATCTAAAAACAACATGAATGCATTTAAGGCATCAATGACAATTGTTGGATATCCACAAACAATACATTATATCCAAAGCATATCAACACTACATTATTGATGATGCCCAAAAATGTATCATTAATTAACATACACTATGCTAAGTTAACCCTAAACACTAACTAACCCTAACCCCCAATCTTTCTACTCAACAAGCTAACATACATACTACACACTATGCATATCCCTATATTATCAAAGTTAAACAAGATATTCACACTCAAATCCTCCACAAAACATAAACTAGGGTTGCACCCACATGTACAAAATGCTAGCAAAATAACAAGATTTAACCAAAAATAATTGGGTGATTTGGGGGAGATTACCACAAGCAACAAAGTGATTGAAAGGAAGAAGTGAGGGAACCACCTTTTGGGGAGGATTTGAGGGGGGGCTTGAGGGAGGGGAGAGAGGGGGGGGACCAGAAATTCTGGATGAAGCTCGGGCTGGATTGGGGAAAGTAACTGGGGTGGGTCCCACCCAATTCCCTTGGGGTTATTCACTTACCAGGGCCAGACGCCAAGGTCCCCGGCGTCTGGTACCAAACGCCATGGTGCCTGGCGTCTGGCCCCTTTGACACGTCAGCCGGCCAACGTGCCAGGGGGGTGGTGCGGGCCAGGGACCAGACGCCAGGGACCCTGGCGTCACCCGTGCAACTCAGACGCCACGCATGTTGGCGTCACCCAAAGAGGTCAGATTCCAATTTTTTTTGCATTCGAGGTTAGTTCGGGATTTAGTTAGGGCAAAGGGTCAAAACAGTGATTTCGTCCTTCACGAGGGGCTGAGGGTGATAGATGGCGGGGGCGCAAGGGTGGAAGCACCACGAGAACACGCACCGCCACAATAATTAGTATTGTATAAGACCTCGATCCGTGTCTTTAATTCCGGGAAATGGCTGCGCGCCACTCAATAGAAACGGGTCTCTCAGTTCAAACCCATACTGCACGATACGTCTCAGTGTACCGCCTTGGGAACAGTTTATGGTCGAAAGATGGTCGTCGCTAAACACCGAGATTTCGTTATCTAAACTTTAGAAACCCTGCGATTTCCACGGCGACTTGGCGGAAACCTGTCCAAAATTTCCGTCCTCGATGCCCACCTGCGTCGACGGTGGACGACGACGATTGGTCAGACAGGAGAGGGACACAAATGGACTAGACGGGGCGGCTGCCTCCGGCGCGGAGCCGTCCGTCCCTTTCAGAAGGCGGAGCTTCCAGCCCCTAATGCGTGTGCGTGTGTGTCGCGCGCAGCACGGAGGGAGGGGCGCCCATGCGAGTCGGTGCGTGCGCCCGTCCAGACCCCATGGTCGAGAGGCAGGGTTGGGTGCCGAGAGCAGCGGCTGCCGTTGGTTAACATGACAGACCCGGAGGCTGATAGGGATGCTGTTCGCCCCGTGCCTGCCCGCCTTGATCTTCATCTCGATCCCGATCGATCTCTGGCCGGAAATGATGGGCACGGCTAGCTTGGTTGGAGGACGGCCCCCCAGACGCATTAGGTTGGCTTTCACCTTTGGTGATCGAGTTGATCGATGCCGGCCTTGATGTGCCGGATTGATCGCCATGGGTGACTGGGTGAGTGACAGCCGGTCTGTCGTCTCGCCACACGTAGGGACGGTACGATGTACGTACACGCGCCACTATCGCTCTTTTCTTCGGTGTAAGTGCAGAGATGGGTGTGATTGGACGTGTGGTTGGGTCCGATCGATCGTGCGTAGAGGCGTGGGAGGAGATCCAGCACGCACTTGTATGTGCGTGCGTAGGGTTACGGTGGGTTGGGTTTTGTTTGGTAGTACCCGATGGCTCGCTGCGTATCTGTCGCCTCTGCATTGGTTAAGGCCTGTTTTTTTTTTTTTTTTGTTTGCGTAAAGAAGGCCTGGGCTTTGTTGGATTCGGAGACAGCGACGGTCGGACTTGCCCTGCGCCGCGCCTGGCTACCTGTTGTTTCTCCTGTTCGATCTGCACGAGCGCACGCGTCTCGATACTGTCACTCTGCTCCCTTTGTTTTACATGAGAGCAATGAGGAGAGAAATTCATGGCCGAGTAAGACATTTGTTTGCTTGTGAATGTGCACGGTACAAGGATCCAAAGTTGGGGAGCACAGACAGCCGATTGCACTGAACATTTTTCTGAACCAACAATAGTGCCAGCGAACAGTCGACAACCTATGAGCAACAGAAGAGAATGGAATGGAATCCCCAACAACGTCTGCAGGGCAATGCTACTCAGTACTCTATCGGCTAGTGGCCATTTCGTCGTCCCAAAGCGAAAATGCGGCGGCAGGGTGAGCTGGGACGTCACGTTCTGCCGCGCGCGCGGTGCGGCAGGCCCAAGGAAACCGTCGTCCATCCGTCCATCCAATGGGTTCCGGCGGGCGGATCGCGTGGTCGAGAGCCGGACCGGGGGCCGGCAGCCTTCGCTTTTCTTTCCCCGCTCGCGCGGTCGGCCGGCGAGCATACAATGCCGCGGCAGGCGCATCAGAGGCGCAGCTCGATCAGTGCAGATCTCTCCGTTTGCACGCGGGCGCACAGCAAAGCGGCGCTCGACTCGACAGTCGACACTGCCTTCTGCCTGGCACCTTCCGTTGCACGGGTACGTTCCAGCCATACGCAGATCGTGTCGCCTCGCCTGCCCTTTTCTCTTTCTTCTTTAGCTGATCTTCTTTTTTTGAATAATTTTTAGCTGATCTTCTGCGTTCTCTCGTGATCCCAAGTCCATCCGTGCACTTGCGGCGTGGTGATTACGGGAGAGCGTGTTTGCGCCGCTGGCGGGGGGTTTAGTGACTACTCCGGCCAGTGGAAAAGGGATTGGAAAGTTTGGAGGAATGGAAGACGCACACATGCACGGGGTTAGCTTGACAGAATTTTTAAGTGTCCCTGTCGCCAGATTGATCCAGTAATCATATACGGCAGGGCTGGCTTTTGTTTAGGGCTCCTCTCTTTCGAGGCCCTGGCTAGGGTGGTCCATGGCCATGGGAGGTCGGTCGGTTTGTCGTTGTTCTACTTGGGTGTTGTATTTTTTCTGTTGGTTAAATCCAAAGCTAGCCAAACCAACTCCATTGTTGGGATTTGGAGTAACATGCACGGAGAGGGTGGACAAGTCAATTTTTTTTAATGTTAGCATGAGAACTGCTAAATTCATTGAATAGATAGAAGGTTGGTTCAGTTTATGAGGGAAACCGGACCCAAAAACCATACAGACGACGACTTTCGGCTTACAATACACACATCCTCGCGAGCCACGGGTCCCTCTGACCGGATCCACATCCAGGATGATGCCCCCAAGAGAGAACGCGACGCCGGGTAGCGCCGGCATCGTCCGATCTAAACTAGATCAAGGGTTTCCCCCGGAGCACGTCGGGAAAGGCAAGGTGGGAGCAGCTACATCGATGCCTCCAACGAGGGAGCGACGCTTGAAGGCGCCGCCATCGACGACTCCGGCCACAACCGGAGTACGACTTTCGCCGGCAGTCTCACCTTCATAGCCGAACCTAGGATCCGATCAGCCTACACACCAAACCACTACCCTTGCCCCCACGGCCAACTGCACCTCCCGGCAAGCTCGACGTGGTTCCAACCTTGCAACCGCGTCCCCCACTGGACGGAGGATGCAACCCCCGCAGCGGCGCCATTCGTCTTTCATCGAAAGGATGCAACCAAGCACAACGCCATTCGTCTCCTCGAGGATGCAACGCCTGCGGGCCATTCATCTCCCGACAAAGGATGGAACAACCGCAGCGACACCATTCCTCTCCCTCCAGCCACCACCATCTCGTCCTCCCACCCGTAGCAGCGTCGAGCTTTCCGAACCACCATCAGGAGGATGCAACACCGAGCAAGGGTGCCATTCATCTCCCACATCTTCTCCCGCACGGCTTGTGGACAACGCCCGCGCGCGCCGCTCCGCGCTCAGCCAGCAACCCAACCCGCCACCGCGACCGCGCCCCACCAGATCCTCGACCCGCTGACGACCCGACCGGCTGCTGACCATGCGTGCGCGGCCTCTGCGACCCTCGCGCCCACCTCACGCCCGCACGCGCGCGCTGAACCGCGCCGCCCTGCCATGGCCACGGCGCCCTCCAGCCGCCCGCCCGCTCTTCCGGCCGCCCTGGGCCACAACGCCGCCAGGAGTGAAGTCACGCCCAGATCCGCGCGGGTGGACCCCAGCAAACGCGCCGACCGCGCGGCCCAGCACCAACACCGCGCCTCCATCCCCACGACGCCTCGCCGCGCCCCGCTCTCCAGCCACATCGAAGCGTCCCGCGCCGCTCATCCTTGCGCGAGAGGAACCCATGTCCCCGCCGCCGCCGACGCTGCACGGGCTTTGCCCGGCAGCGCTCACCAGCGGCGGCGGCGAGAGGAGTAGGTGAGGTGGATCTACCCGCCGGCGGCTAGGGTTAGGTCTCCCGGGCCGCCCGTGGGAGCGGCATGAGAGTCGCTTAGACGGTGGGTGGACAAGTCATGCAAAGGCCTTCCTTTGATCTCATCCGCTTGGGACAGGGAAAGTCGGTAAAAATTCTCTCGGTATTATAATGGGAGTTGCACGAACGCCGTGCTCATTTCCACAGTTTCCAACTATGATTGGGAGTGTATGATTGGAAGTGACAACTGAACTGACACGGAAAATCTCAGCCTGCCAATGCAATCGAATGGTTTCTACACAAAAGTACTCCCTCCGTCTCATAATGTAAGACGTTTTATGGGACGGAGGGAGTAATTCCCATGGTCGAGTCCTTCCTCCAACAGAATATACTACTATATTAAATCTGCTAAGCTAGCAGCGCTATCGTGCGTTTCAAGTGTATTGCCGAGAGTGCCTTTCCTGTTGACACGTGTTTAGATTTTTCATTTGGTTTATTATGTATTGTTTTTCTTAACGCAGTACATATTACACTGGTTTTTTAATACAGTACAGACGCATACGGTCATACATACACACATACAATCATACATATGAACGCATGCACGTACACCATCTCCACATGGTATCTCCGAGAACTGAGCCGCCACATCATCTTGAGATTGAATGCAGATTGTGTACTGGTTTTTTCAACACAGTACAGACGCATACGGTCAAACATACACATATACATTCATCTATATGAATGCATGCACGCACACCTTACCCACATGAGCACCTCCGAAAGATTGAACTGTCACATCATCTTGAGATTGACGAAGTCTCCACATACGCTTTCATAGTCGACGGAAACGTCTCCTCTCACTGAGCGCACATCGCCGGAAGGCCTACAATAAATCTTGAAAAATGCGAGTACGAATGTAGGGGATACCACTGTCCGCCTAACCATCCAACGACAGGTCGGTTTGCTCTACATATTGGTTTTTTGTGTGTGTTTGCTACCTTTTTTAACGCAATAATGCCAGCATACACGCGTATACAATCATCCCTCCGAACGCACGCACGCAAACCTTACCCCTATGAGCACATACCTGATACTGGGCCGACGCAACATTTTTTAGATGGACGAAGTCATCGCCGACGCTTTCGTAGTCGATGGAAACGTCTCCTCCCACTGAACACACATCAGCGGAAGGCATGAAATAAATCTAGGAAAATACGAGCACCAGTGCCAAGTCTATGAATTAAACCCTGATGGCATAACATTATATAAGGATCGTGTTCTAAGCCCCTATTCGCTGATTATGGTGTCCTTTATGTGAAAAAGAATTCACGCTTAGCCATTAGAGATCTAGAAAATGCTACGAGAAGGGGAACCTACAGCTACTTTTTGATGCCATTGCATAGGATACTTCTTTTCCACGGTCGGCCTCCTACTTCGGAGTAGATATTTGAACATTTCAAAGTAAATGAAAAAAAGGAATGCACTATCACCACTCAAGAGGCAAACCATATGTGTTACTAAATGATCCAACTGTTTTAGCATGTCAATCTTTGTTTCACATTTGCTTATGATAGCTTAGCCTCCAAACAAACCAATGCACTTCACTGTCTTTTCTTTTCTCATTAGCAAATTTCTACCATCTAGCGAATGTAATGTACCCCATAATGTTCAACCAATTGTACTTTTCCACTCATCCGACATGTGTACTTTATTGTTCTTATAATTTTTAAACAACAATAACAAGTGTATAAGTCAAGGCCACTTGCACGGGCGTGGCGTGTCGCCGCGCCTTCACCCGCTAGTTACAGAAAAGAGAGACTAAACCGACGCAGTTATCCCTTTCAGAGGGCACCATGTCGAGTCCCAGGAAACCGAATTTGCGACGAACTCCACAAAGCAATTATAATCCCATGACAAGGTGCGCGTGAGTTCCACCTCAGCCGGACGTTTTCCTCCTACCTTTCGCCGGAGGTCAATGCCCTGATCGAACTTGACTCGACTCCTACGTGCCATTTTCCATCCCACGCAGAAACAACCGAACCGATGGATGGATCTTCTTCTTCCACCAGCGAGGGAAAAAGCAAGCGTGCATTGCTCACTGCAGTAGCAAACCACCTGAATTTATGTCATGTCTGCAGATACGACCATATATAGATTCCGGTGCACGTCCACGTCGACCCCGTCCGGAAGGGTCGCTGGATATGTAGTGCCCTCCGCGGAATGGATGCTTGGTCGATAGCAGCAAGTATTTTGCGGTAGTGCGGTGGGCAGCTAGCAGGGCGGCTAGAGAGATAGATTGGTGGTCGATCCATCCGTCAATCTGTTCAGCTTGCCAGTGGACGCTTGATCCTCTGCTATTTTCTTGCTCCAGCGATCAACGCCTCTTTTCTTATCCTGCACGCCCTGTTTGCAGATACGTCTGATCTCTCTTTCTCTCCATGATTCGACATTTCTGCTACCACCACTGCGATGATTGTCATCAGGAATTATTTCCCCAAAACACTTTGATCGTTCTTTGGTTGCCAAGATAGCACAAACACCCTTAGCTACTTTGTTAGCCAAGATACGAGTGCTGTTTGGTCATCAG
This sequence comes from Elymus sibiricus, assembly GCA_039707655.1. NCBI lineage: Eukaryota > Viridiplantae > Streptophyta > Magnoliopsida > Poales > Poaceae > Elymus > Elymus sibiricus. Next base: position 331,859,984 of record CM077670.1, on the reverse strand, counting down.
GAATTATTCGCGTGTTTCGTCAGAAAAGTGCTCCGCCGACGGTCCTCCTTGCCAACATCAAGAAGGAGGTCAAGCTATGGGTAACCGCGGGTGCTACAAAATTGGGTCATCTCATGCTGCGAGAGTAGTTTGATTTTGTTTTTTTGGGGTGTTCCGGCACGGTCGGTGTTGTAACACGAGCTGCAACTCTATTCTTCGTCTTAATTAATGAATGAGGCAAATCTTCTGTGAATAATCTGGCGGGTCACTTGCTGCTGGACCATCCTGTGAAATGATTTACATCATACATGCATGCCTTTTGTCTGTCTGGCAATTTTCTGCCCAAGTCATTTTCAACTAACCTGCTACAGTGAAAGTGTAGAACTTAGTAATCGATTGCTTTGGAAAAGGTTAGTGGCTAGTGAATTAACAAAGCTGTTGCTTCCGTGGTAATCTGAGCTTAGGAGCCACGCAGAGTAAAAGGGGGTCATGATTTGTCCGTGGGATCATCGGAGATGGTCCCTGAGCTGCACACCATCAGACGGACAAGACAGTTTCAGTTATAGCTGTATAACCTGATCAGCATAAATAAAAGACAGTTTCAGCGACACAAGCAGCGTGAAGTGAAGGGCAAAGTTAGTGCAGCCCACCTGGCCCGCAAGGGCTCATGAGGATTGCATGCATATGCCGTGAATTTTCAATTTTGTGTGGAAAAGTGAATTTCTCACGAAGTATCATACGCATCTAGGCAGTTTGTTGCACTGTGCCTAAGTGAGCAGTGGCTGCTGCACACAGAGTCCGTGAAGTTCGTCACCCCGCCTCTCTGAACCCATGGCAGAGATGATGCAGCACTTAACTGCAAGCGCCGCAGATGGTTTTCGGCGGGAAACATACGAGGACAATTCGAACGATCACACACTGAATTTTAAGCCTCGGATTTCAATCATCAGTCGGCAACGACTGTAATATTCACCTGATTTGATATCATGGAACGAGCCATCTGCTATCCTCTGCTGCGAAATCCCGCAGAAAAGCATTCAGTGCACTCACATGCATGCTCAACATAATTAAGCTAGTAGACTCTGGACAGACTGGTTGCAGAAGAAGCTATGCTGCAGTGTGAAGTTCAGTTCCTCCAGCTTGTTGCTACCTTGGTCCCATGCGGCGGAGCCGAGAAGATAGATTCCTTCCATTCCATAAACTACTTCGACAGGAGAAAAGAAGTGCGGGCACGTACAGGGTTTCGAGATCAGAGAAAGCGAAAAGAGGAGCGAGCTAAAGGAGGACGAGAGAGACGAGCGCGGAGCAGACAAGAGGTACTCCATTGCGAAGGGAGGTGGATCATGGCCATGAATGGCTACGCGACGAGCAGAGCTCGCTAGGGGTCGAGGCAGCCGGTGGTGATCCCGAGACCAGGGACATGGCGCATCATGAAAACGCCGAGGCCGGCCGGCAAAGCGAGCGGGGGCGACATGAGAAGGCTCAAAAGAAGCGGGCATCCGGCATGTGCCCCCTCGACCCTGTTGCACGCACAGGCACGGCGTGCCGCCATGGCATGGCGCCGTCGTCTCCCTCGATCCCCTTTTGCTTCTTTCGATCTCTTTCGGTTTTGCGTCCCTTTTTCCCTTTCCCTTTCTGCTTTTCGGGTGCAGGCAGCCATGCCATGCATCATCTGCGCCATGGCGACACATAAAACATAACGCACCAGCTGGAATGGACGGATATGATCGGGCACTGTCGGCTCCACCAGGCTCAACCTTCTTGATCAGTTCGTTCCTTGAAACCTCTAACACGCTACCTCTTTTTATCTTTTGATTTTGTTAATGCCGTCCAACGAGCTGAGGCTTGGATCTAGGAGTAACTTTTCAGCAACTGATATCATGCCGGTGAGAATATGCTGAACTGGAAGTCTTCCTGTTCGCACGAAGCATGCTCCTGCTTACAGATCGCTCCTCCTTACAGATCGCTGCCAATGATCGCGGCATATGCTTGGTCGTCTCTTCTGTTTGCCAACGTTGGTTCTTGGCTTCTTGCTGCGTGCTGCGAGCATCATGCGCGCCCAAAGGTTCAGATATCGTACGAACTCCGAGAAACAAAAAGGAACCGAGGATGCAACAGATCCAAGAAACCCCAGAGCAGAGAGCGGAGCAGCATCATTCGCTCGCATCAAAATACGTGCTGATCGTTGGATTTTTCGTCGCTTTCGCTTTTCCCACTCCTTTGACAATTGACACAGTTTTTTTTTTTTTTTGAGACAAGACAATTGACACAGGTGTGACTGATTGATTTTTGTTCGGGACCTACGATTCAGTTCGAAGGCCGGGCCACCATGGAGCACCAGTTGGGCTTGACGTTCCCAAGGGGTTGGGTGCTCCTAGTTTTTGCTCGCTGCTCTGTTTTTTTAGCTCGCCTCCGCTGTGCTGCTACCTGCTAGTGGAATTTTTCGGTTTTGAAAAAAGTTAGTGAAATAAAAACTGTTCAACTATTAAAAATGTTTGTAATTTTTTTAAAGTTCCTGAAACAAAAAAACTGTTCAAGTATTAAAAACAATGTTTCTAAAAAACTAAAAAGATGTGCATCAAATTGATAAGTGTTTGTGAATTTTAAAAATGTTCATGATATTTCAAAAACATTCGAATTCAAATAATTTTCACAAATTATGAAAAAGTCTGAGAATCGGAAAAATTATTTGTGAATTGTAAAAAGAATGTAGGGTCCCCTCTCCCATTTTACGTCAATTGTTTCGTCCGTCGTTCTCCCCTCCCACCTTCGGCTTATCTTTCCACCGATTTGTTCCACTTTTTTCTCCACGATCAATCCCATAAATCTCGCTACCTTCCTAAAAAACCATGTGGAAAGGTCTGTAAGATAGTGTGTATATTTGGCCCCGCCCATTGGGGAACATCGCTTCATTTTATACCAAATGACTGCTATTTTCAAGCTACACACATGAAATAGGAAAATGCCTGTTGAGCGCTCCTATTTAACGCGTCAGGTGGCAAAAATGCCCCTAAATGCGCATTGGGCACTCGCTCGTTGGCTGCTCGGCTTTGTTATGCTGCTAGTGATTTTTTTTTCAGTTTTGAAAAAGTTAATGAATGAAAATTGTTCGAGGATTAAGAAAATGTTGATAAAAATTTACAAAATGTTTACAAACATGTAAATATTCATAAATTTAAAATATATTCATGAAATTTCAAAACTGTTCACGAATATAAAAAATATTTGTGAAATTTTAGTAATGTTCACCAATTGAAAAAATATGAAAATAAATAAATAAACCCAAAAGGATAGAAAATAGAAAAACAAGAGAAAGTGAAAAACGACAGAAATTTTCTAGAACCTTCCCAAAACAATGTGGGGTGGTCCGTTTGGCCCGGCCCATTAACATCGTTCTTTGAGGTTATGTGTTTTGTACAAAATGGTTGAAATTTCACTCTACGGGCGTGAAATGGGAAAATGCGTGTTTGGGTGCTCCTATTTAACGCTTTAGACCACAAAATGCCCCTAAAACGCGCACTGGGCGCTCGCTTGCTGGCTGCTCAGCTAGTTTGCTTGTCCCTCTATTTTTTAGAGCGGCTCGGCTACGTTGCTAGCTGTTTTTTCAGTTTTGAACAAGTTAGTGAAATAAAAATTGTTAAATGATTAAAAAAAAGTCCATAAAAATATTCACAAATTTTAGAAAATGTTTGTGGATTTAAAAATTATTCATAGATTTTAATAATGTTTAAAATTTTAAGAAATGTTCGTGCATTTAAAACATATTTGTGATTTAAAAAAATGTTTTGACAATAGATAAATAAATAAATAACAAAAAATAAAAATAAAAACAAGAAAAAGAAAAAAGAAAATCATGCACCACCCATTTCGCGACGATCCAATCTGGCAGTCTTTCCGTTACTCCGCCGGAAGGGGAAATTACCGTAGGAGCTATCTTGACGACTCTGAGCCACCATGTCCAGGTGAGTTGTTCTCCTTGGAGCAAGGGTAAATACTACTATAGTCTTAGCTAGATGACATCCGCTCTTCCTTGTGCTTCAATACATGATCACATGAGTTGCCTAACAACATTGTGATCCATCTGACGTAATTAGGGCATCTCCAACGCTGATCAGCAAATATGCTCCGGCATTTGTCTGCGGACAGGGGGGGGCCAGTCCGCGGACACTGATGCGGGAGCCGACCATCCAACACTGCTCGCATACATTTCATCAACTGTTTGAACTAACCGGACAAAATTCATGCAAACACGGCGGATTTCATATAAACCGGACGAAATTCATTACATTTTGGACTTTTTTTAACTAAAAACTACACCGGATTAAGGTAAAACTAGTCTACGGGTGGCGCAGGCGGATATCCATTCCCACGACATGGATAGCCTTGACTAGTCTACGGCCGGCCACGGCGGATCTCTATTGTCATCACCATGTCTGGCAACCGTGAGCCCCACGTGGGTTTAATGGAGGAAGGTGGGCAGTCTGTAGCTGTTTGAATGCGACGAGGAGGCGTGTTCAGCCGGGCGTGCAGTGGGCGGCGCTCTTGGCCGGCGCCGGTGAGAGGTCGCGTCCGCTCTGTGCCGGCGTCAATGCGGAGTGGCATGAATGCGGGTAGCTGGTACCGGGCGATAGCACACGCGGGCGAGGTAGGAGGGTTTTTGGTGGGCCAGGGTAGTCAGACGCGGACGTGGCAGTGGTCCGGACGCCCGCAAAGCCCCCTAGTTTGTCTCCGGTTTGCGGGGAAAAGTACGTCTGGACCGCCCGACGAACCGATACAGGCCTGCGTTGGATGACACAACATGTCCGAACCGCGCGGTCCAGACGTGCAGGCGATTTAAGGGTCGGCGTTGGAGATGCCCTTAATGGTGTGTTTGATGCGGTGTGATGAGTTATCAATTTATGATCGAATTTATAATGATTTATTTTGGAATCATATGTGTTTCTTTGTTGCATGATTTATAGACATATGCCCTCTGATGTGTTAGTCTTTGCACTGGCCATGTTTTGATGAATGATCTAAAAAAGAAGTTGTGTATATTTTTTTTTGAGAGAAGGCCATCATGGCTAGCTTTATTGATCACACATCAAAGATACATCGTCTGTGAGCTTACTAACCAGGCAATCTGGTGGCTCATTAGTCCAAACACTAGAAAAATGATTACAAAAACTGTAATTAGCTAGCACATGCGCCGCTTGATTAGCTGAATGACAACAATGCTTAAATTTGACCTTCCCCATGGTTGAACCAATATCAACACACTCCACAAAGATAGCCGTCGCTGCATCCCACCATTGCCCAGTACAAAAGTTGATTACTTCTTAGGAATTAGATTCTGCTACCACCCTTTGGAACCCCAAATTGCTTGCCAAACTTAATCCATCTCTCATTGCTATAGCCTCAGTGGAAACAACATCCGCCGCATACGGAATATAATTGCACTGGGCAGCTAGGAAAGTACCTTTCTCATCTCTTAAGACCGCTGCTGTTGCACCCCCACCTACATCTGCGAAATATGTTGCATCAACATTCAGTTTAATGAACTTTGGCTCTGGCCTGGACCATCTTTGCTCTACAATAGCTGAGTTTTTCATGAAAGCTTTATGATAATTATTAGTAATGGCCAAAACTGACATATACCACCTTACAAGTAATCTACCTCACCGACAGACAGAGAAAAAAGGCTTGCACTGTGTTATTGCCACTAAGGGTAAAATGATATTTATCTAGTTGTCTCGGTGATGAGACGGAGATAAAAATAATATACTATCAACATTATGTTACTTTGCTTAATGCAGTACTCTATTTTTTACTTAATACTAAGATGCATGCTAGGTAGCGGTATTAAATAGAGTATTAGTCGTAGATGCAGTTGGATAACCGTCTATGGATATTAGCATGTAATGCCTATATAAAATCATGCCATATATAATCAATCGTAAAATTACAATTTAATTGATACACAACTGTAATTTATTTACCACAACTATGCTATATTTTTTGGAGAGATGCCACTAATGAAGTTATTTTTTCAGCAAAAGAGAGGTTGCCCTATCCGATTTCATATAATGAAACCACTAATCAAGTTATGGATCCCGGTTCATTACTCCTCATAATCACAAGCTCAATCAAACTTTTTTTTAATTGTTTACAATCTGAGCCGTTTCTTTTATTATTTGCAATAGTCATTTTCTACCACAAAATACATTAATACTTGCAACTAGCAAGGTTAGTGAGGTTGACACCCTCATTGGAAGTGTTGGGGGACCAAATGAGGCGTTTTAATTGTGTGCAGGTACTGGTCATTGGCTGCCAACCAAGACTCCTAGAATTGATAACTTTGGTTCTCAACTACGGAACTACTTACTGCTCAATGCAAAGCCTTCCTCTTCGAGGCCCAACAATTGTGCTCACGGGCATTAAAGATTAGTAGGGAACACCAGTAGCACTAACAAGAAAAGGTAGCGTAAAATAGGCCCCCCTTGATGAGTTCCACGAGAAGATTTAAATTCACCAAGCTTCTTTCCGTCGAACATGACTGAAAATTTAACTAACCTCACTAGATTCAAGACAATGGACACCCAGTGATCAGCGAAACCCAATTTCAACATTACAAATTTTAGATAGCTCCACTCCACTCTATCATAAGCTTTCATCATGTCTAGCTTAAGTGCATAGTGCCGTTTTAGCTTTATTCCTCTTCGTAAAATGCAGGCATTCATAAGGAGCTATAATATTGTCTGTAATCAGTCGATCTGGGACAAAAATTGACCGCTCCTTAGAAATAATCTTTCGCATCACTACTTTTTGACGGTTGGAGATCACATTTGAATCAATTTTATAGAGAACATTTGTGCAAACTGATGGGTTAGAATTGCGAAAGTATAGTGTTTTTTTTCCTTTGGGATCAAGACAAGGATTGTATTGTTGATACTCCCTGATGATTCCACCCCTTCCAAATCCGAAGAACAGCCCTCGTGACCTCATCACCAAAGAACTCCTAATGTCATTGAAAGAAATGCGTGGAAAGCTGTCAGGCCCCGACGCCTTTGTAGGGAACATGTGAAAAAGTGCTAGTTTCACCTTATTAGCTGAATAAGGGGCTATGGGTTTCCCATTCATGTGAGGTGCCACTTTACCTGGTACGGTACCAAGTATATTATATATGTTTGAGACACCCTCAGACGTGTACAAATCTTTGTAAAAGTTCATTATCGTTGCCTTAACCTCCTTGGTTTTTGTTAACCGACCTCTCGAAAGAGGTAGTGATTTGATCTTATTTTTACTTCTCTGCATGCTTACTCACTGATGAAAATGGTGGGTATTATTATTCCCGGCGGTTAGCCACTCGATCCTTGATCGTTGCTTCCATGGAATTTCCTCACAATGAAATAGCTCAACCAGGCGGTTGCTAGTTTTCCCCTTTGCATGGCTCGGACCAACCCTTCATGGCATGTTGCGGTGAAACTCTAACTCTCTCGAGATTTTTTTCCTGATGCACATTGCCAAAGGTGTGTCTATCCCATGTAGCTAATTCCCCAGTCGTGTAGCATAGTTTTGCATGCACCTTGGTAACAATGTTACTTACGGGCTTCTCTTTCCACCCCGTTCCGACAAAACTAGCCAAACCTGGATGAGTATCCCACATTCCCACATCACTTTGTATTAAAAAGGCCTTGGTGTGTTGCTTCGCACACGTTCATCCATGAACTTGAGCAAGATGGGCGAGTGGTCAAAGCCAGCTACCGGCTTGTGCTCGAGTTGAGCAGAATGGAAGACCGCATGTCACTCTGGTGATGCCACCGTACGATCAAGCCTCACATGGCCAGGGACGGAGCCAGGATTTGAACATAGGGGGGCGAAAGAGATAACTGTCTTTTTTTTACCCCAAAAAGAGATAACTGTCACACACATAATAATATGTATATCAAGTCTCACGTAAAATGTCAGTGTATACTTTGCAATAGTTGCACAAGTATTAATTAATGTATAAAAAAATAGCACATGTTTTGCAACTGTCAATGTAAATTAGCTCTATGATTACCTATATGATCATAAGATTAGCAAGTTGAATTTGGATTTTCAGTACAAAGAGTTTGAACTAGAAGCAGATGGCTTGAAAGTAGCTAGCAATATGTTCTTTTCTTTCTATTTATTTTTTGTGTAGAGAAGTACAGCTAAACAGAGATAAAAGATAAGTATATTAGATTAAATCTATATCTATCACCGATAACACATGTTACTGCAACTTCAGAATTGCTACTAACTAATGCATTAGGGATCACCGTATCAGACCAGATCAATAATACATTGATGTCAAAAAGTATATATTAATACCAGTCTGATTAATACTATGGTTATACCTAGAGAAACGATCTAATGCCGTCAACTGAGATCAGCGGCCGCAATCATAGCATAACTGCTTGCTTGAGTTTGGGTGGAGAAAAGATACAACGATCAATGTGGCTGATCGCCACAAGCGGCCGCGATATTGGGAATTCAGGGTCAAATCATGTGAGCAAGCTGTTAATATCTCTAGTTCTAGAATCGCTCCTTTTATGGTTTGAAAGACACAACCAAATCTAATGCTGGAAATAAAAACTAAACCTTGTTTCCTCGTTAGGTAGCTCATCCATCCATGAGGCCGGCCGGACAGAATGAGCTGCTGGATCGACACAATGACACTTTCCTGTCGCCTTCCCTTCTCGATGGATAGATTAGACAGAAGATCTAGCAGGCGGCCGGCGCGATCGCTGGAGCAGTTCTTTTTAGCAGGTTGGAATCGAAGGGATTAGAGGAGACCTGAACAGTGGGTACTGCTTCGTAGTCTGGCCCCTTCGCTTTCATGGTGGGCTACGTTTCCTTTTAATTTTTCTGGGATTTGGGCTTTAAGCTGAAATCAACTGATCGCCATTACATGGGCCCTCGCTGGCTATGGGAAGCACAAATCACAGGGGGGGCGAAGCAAGCCACGTACACTTGCGTAGCCAACAAAATTAGCGACCAACTAATCGCTATTAAGGTGCGGCACGATTGTTAGGGGGGTCTCGCCCCCCCCCCCCCCCTCGCCCCCCTTGAATCCGTCCCTGCACACGGCTAAACGTTCCACCTGCAATCTTCTCTTCAAAATTGCACAACACACCACTGTATCCTAGATCAACCAGGCCACAAACGTCAAGAGCGTCTGGGAAACTGTCCAACCGGAGTTGTCTCTTATCTTCTTCTCATTGTAAGCCCCTGCAGGTACCTAGGATCCTGTATATCGATCAAGGAGAATATATGTAGCAAGGAGGCCATGGAACGCTATCTCGAAACAACAGTGAGAGAAGGGGTTAATACAGTAGTGGAAAGAAATTCCTCGGGGACGAATGAGGTGTAGTCATTAAACGCCCAATGATTTTGTCTGAATGTTTATTCTTAATAACCGAGGTAACCCCATGGGACGGTAAGGGCCATCGGTTGGATGTTTGTATGCATCCCCACTTCATCATGTAGCAAGCACATCATAGTGGTTGTCTTAGAGAGCTATGTTCATTATCAAGATAAGATTCTAATCACAAATATAAGGTTGTGATAGTAAGACATCATACCCATGCCTATTTTCATATTAGCGTTTACACCCAAAAACGTTTTTAAATGTCTGGTTAGAAAACTGAAATTTAATTCGATAACAATAACTTGTTTGACTCTCTGTCGTAGTGCACATCCTCTCGTGGGTTCGATAACCCAGGGTCACTCCTTGGGAAAAAGGTATGGGAACCTTCTACTATCCAAACCGGTCTCAAAGGGCATGACCCGTTCCATCCAAGTCCCACAACATATCCCAAGTCTTGTATCATTCTGTACTTGAGCTTCACCATAAACACATGCGCGAGCCTCCATGATTCTAGGCTAGAGCATTCACATGAGCACCAATACGGTACTGTGAATAATCAGAAACAACAGACTCATGTTTTCTATTCCAAAATAAACCAATTTAACTACTTCTTCCCGAACTACTAACAGTAAAACTTGTATTACAGCCTAATGTTGTTGCTAAACTTTTGACACATGTTTTCTCTGTGTCTCCAATATGTAAAACACTGCCAGTGCAAATTTCTTCGTTAGTTCACGAGGCTCTCGAACTGTCACGGGGTTTCTAATGTAGGGCCAAGCCCTAGTTTGTCTGACCTTTACGAATTGGAGGTGGATTTGGGAAGAACATGAAGAACACGAAGAACAAAAGGGGGGAATCACACAAGAGGACACTCTATTGGACAAGATCCACACACAAGGTACTCAAATCATAAGGCAAGGGATGGATCTCAAGAATTTAACAACAACAAAGGAAAATATACGAAGGTAGTTCATCCAAATCTCAAGGAGAGATGGGTCTTGTATTCCTAGAGGAATCTTCCCCACAGGTGGAGGCTTTGGTACTTCTATGGAGTCATCCCCTCAAGAGGAGGTCTTCATCTACATGAGAGGAGGCATCTCCATGGAGTATCCCACAAGGGCAGGTACATGAGCTAAGCTCTATGGTATGAGTTTTATCTTAGTTTACCCTAGAATAGAGGAGGGGGGAGTATATTTAGGCCCAAGGCATGAAGGGGTAAGTGAGGACAAAAGAGTAAAGATACATGGGCTTTGGCCCAACAGCTGCACGCACGCAGGGCCGATGTCCGGGTGGCCGTTGACAAACCGAATGTCCGGGCAGGCTCCAGGTACCGGATGTACGAGCTGGTGGCCAGATGTCCGGCCACTAACTTGCAGCACCTTCACCTTCTTCCATCGCCGCTTCCCTCTTTTATTGTGTTTTCGTCCTCTTGTGCTTGCACTCCTCTTTGATACGAGTGAAACTTTGCTCAAACCTATACATGCATGAGACGGGGTCAAGTAGTATACCATCCAAGAGAGCATCAGGTAGACAGATAGAATTCACCTCGGTATATGTGATGTGTGTATTCCTTGGTGATGACCCTAGGGTGCTCCGCACCATTTCCCCCCTCCCCCCTTGGGAAAGATCTGTCCTCAGATCAAAATCCAAATCACCATGGGAAAGAGACAGACTGAAATGGTCGCAAGACCTCTATCCAATGTCGCACCCAATTGAGATCCTCTATTCCTAAATAGTTACAACTCACTACCAATTTGTTCAAGTCATGCAACCATGCCACCTAATCTAGTCATGCATGCAAGTCATAAATTGCATGTCCATTACTCTATGTGTGCAAGCACTACCACATCATCAATTCATGCATGTTAGTCATAAGTTTTTTTTCATTACATTTTGTATTGACAATATATGTGTTGGGCGATTGCAGCATACCTATGTAGTTCGTCCTTCACATTTGTCTTGAAATGATATTATTTTGATTGGAATTCCAAAGAAATCTCCTTCTTCATGCTTCATATTTTTTCAGGACCCAACGAACGATGTGAGTAGCCGCGAGCTTCTTTCCTAGCCGCGTGCACTTCCTCTCTACTAATTGCCTTCAATTGATTTTAAGTATGCATGCACGCATATAAAACAAAACCGATGATGTCAGCAAAGATTTCAGCGAAATTCAAAATTCAAAATGTTTTATAACTCAATCCATCAATCCGATTGAAAAACTGTTTTCATATAAAAATATGTCACGACGAGACCTTCGAAACTAGATCTCGTGTTGATATGTTTCAATGACATTTTCCCCAGGTAAAAAGTTACCACGCCTGTGCTATGCAAGCTATCATGTCTGTGGTATATAATTTATCATGTTGTTTACACAGAAATTACCGAAGCATAAAAATATTTCCTCCAACCTTCTCCCCGCATGCGCATGCATGCGTGCACTAGAGACAAAAAAGCTGATGACATCCTAGATTCTCCTATTTCAAAACTTTAAAATGTTTTGTAGCTCAAACCATCGGTCCGATTAAAAAATCATTTTCACATAAAACGTCGTGATGATACCTTCAAAACTAGATCCCATGTTGGTATGTTTCAACGGGTTTTTTAGGTCAAAAGTTATCAGGTCTGGGCTAGAACAAGCGTTTTATGCTCTTATGTCTGTATATTACCATGTTTTTTACACATGAATTACCGCGGCGGGGGGGGGGGGGGGGGGGGGGGGGGGAGGGGGGGGGGTTACAACAACTTTTTCGTCAGGTCAAAAAGTTATTACACTTGGGCTAAGTAAGTTATCATCTCTATTGTGCGTATATTACCATGCTATTTACACAGAGGTTACAGGGGTATGTTTTTCAACAACTTTTATCCCGTAGTCAAAATTAACCACCGTGTTTGTACGCGAGTTATCATCTCTGTTGTGCGTATATTACCATGCTATTTACACAGAAATTAGTGGGGTGTGTTTTTAAACAACTTTTATTCCGAGGCCAAAAAACTTACCATGGTGTTTATACGTGAGTTATCAGGTCCACGATGTGTATATTACTATGCTATTTACATAGAAGTTACCGAGGGGTTTGTTTTCCGATAATTTTTAACATGTTCAAAAGTTACTGCGGTGTTTGCACGTAAGTTATCATCTCTGTTCTGCGTATATTTATCGGAAGTATGTTTTTCAACAACTTTTACACCGGGGTCAAGAGTTATCGCGGTGTTTGTATCAGCTTTGCCGTGTATATATTACCATGATATTTACACTGAGGTTATCGGGGGTATGTTTTTCAAACAACTTTTATCCCCGGGGTCAAAAGTTACCGGGATGTTTGTACGTAAGTTATCAGGTCTGCGGTGCATATATTACCACGATATTCACATGAAAGTTACCAGGGTAGATAACTATAGCATGAACAGTGTGTTTAGGTCACATTCAGAGCAGTTAAATCAATAAAAAAACTCAAGACAGTTGTGTTTCGGAATTCTTTGAAGAGATGCCAACGTTGGTTTTTTTTTCAAGGATACGTCAAGAATGGCGTATCGAGATCATAAATAGAAGATGCCAAGATGGCAGAAATGTTGCTTACAAATACCCATGGCAGGTCCAGCCAAGGCACCGCATGCTAACTACTCACTACTAGTCAACCGATCTACCCTAACCAGAAGCGATCCCGCCTCCCGCAGCAGAGCGCTGTCCTCCAGTTTTGGCCCTCAGTGTCGATCTGTTCAAGCACGATGTTAGCGGAGGGCGATGCGCCATTGAAAATGATGTCGTTCCTGTGTTTCCACAGAGTCCAAGCCACCAGAGTGATCACTATCCAAGCTTCCTTCCTCGTTCTCTTGTGCGTGCTCAGAGAGGTCCACCATTCCACCAGACCTGCCTGTGAGGCTTGTTCCAGTTGGCTGTGATGACCGACCAGACCTGCCTAGCGAGCACACACCCTAGTAACAAGTGGTCGATCGTCTCAAGCGGCTGGTCGCAGAACGTGCACGCCATCGAATGCGGCAACAGCCGTCGCTGCAGTCTGTCAGCCGTTCCAACATTGTTTCTTTGCCGCAAGCCACAAAAAGATCTTGCACGCTGCCGGTGCCCTCGATTTCCAGATTTGCGTGGCTCCTGCGGCCTCAATCCGCCCAGCAAAGTGCGCACGGTAGGTCGAGCATGCAGAGAACAAAGCATCTCCTTCCCAGGTCCAAGCAATCTTGTCTTCGACTCCATCCGCGAGCTCCACATTCCGAACTCGATCTACCAACCTGAGGAACTCATGTAGTGCCTGGGTAGACATATTAGGCAATACGTCGCGCCACCACTCCCCTGAAATTGCTTGGCGCACCGTTCTGAACTTGACCGCATTCTTCTTCACCGCACCGAATAAGTTGGGCATGGTATCTTGGATGCGCCCGTCCCAAAGCCACCAATTCTGTCTACAATAGAGTTACGGAACCGTTACCAATGGTGCATCTAGTGGCTGCTTTGTAGATGGCCATCGAATCCGATGAGACTTGTATGTTCAATTCAGTCCACGGTCTGTCCTGGTCTGTCCTCACTAGCCATGGCCAGCGCGATCTGAGTGCCGTGTTGAGTAGGCGCAGGTTGGGCACGCCCAGGCCGCCGTATTCCTTTGGCGCGCAAACTTGGTCCCAGGACACTAGGCAGTGACCGTCATGCACGTCTCGACGTCCCTTCCACAAAAACCCTCTGCATATCTTGTTAGCAATCTCCAAGGTCTGGACGGATATATCCAGCGCCATCATGGCATGGATCGGAATCGATGCCAGCGTGGTCTTGACAAGCTCTAGACTGCCGGCGCGGTATAGCAGTCTGGCCTGCCAGGCGGGGAGCCTGTCTGCCATACTATCCACCACAAACTGCAGCTGGCCTGCCGTGATTTTTCTCAGGCCCAACGGGAGCCCAAGGTATCAACACGGCCAGCCCAACACCTGGCACCCCATCTCAGCAGTTACCAGTCTGACCTGCTCGTCTGTGCACCTAATCGGGTGTGCCGAACACTTGCCAAATTTGTGCATAGTCCCGACGCCACGCCAAAGTACTTGAGAAGTAGATTGCAAGCTCTAAGGCTTTGGAGCTCTGGCTTGATGAACATTACTACATCATCAGCGAAGATTGAAGCGAGGTTCCGAAGGCCTGTTGGGGCAAGGGGCGACAACACGCCGGCTTCAGCCAACTTTGGATTTGATGGATGGTAATCATGTACTCACTTTTTTGTAAACTAATATAAAACCTTTTAGATCACAAATATAAGACATTTTAGATCACTACTTTAATAATCTAAAAAGTCTTATATTAGTTTACAGAGGTAGAGGAAAAATGAGATAGCTATAGTTGTACTACCAGTAAATGAAATTTTAAGTAGTTGTACTACCAGTAAATGAAATCTTAAGTGCCCGCCCACCTTGTTCCCATGTGATCTACATTATTATACTGATAATAATGTTTGCAAATAAACAAATATTGTCTTTGGAGGCCGAGTTCCATGGAGTACCTAGATCTCCTTTTCCTAAGGAGGGAGAGAAGACAGTTCTCCGGGACGGAAGTCATCTCTCACTCGTACATATATGGATGGGTTTTGCTACCTCAGAAAGGGATGAAACTGAGCAGCAGAGATTGCTAAAATAGCAAAGGGGATCCAGATTATTTCAGAACTCCAACTGAATGATGCTATACTCGAATCTGATTCTGGTGCAGCTTGACAAGGACATGTGAAAATGCTGATATCTCGAATCCCTATCTTATTAAAATGGGGTAGCTTTACTGAAGTACTGTTTCGAATTTCGTCAAATTTCATATTTTCTACGTTTTAAAAAATTCTGAAAAAAACACAGGTATACATGAAGGTATAACACACATGTGTGTAAATTTTCAGGGCAAAATACATTGAAATGAGGGCTGTGCAAAAAAGACAAATCTGAGGCTTTTTAACACATGATACTATTCATCCTCCCAGACCATGAATTTGTCTTTTTTGTACAGGTCGCATTTCAACGTTTTTCATCCTGAAATTTTACACACATACACATAACATCCTTGTTTACTTGCATAATTTTTTTCAGATTTTTTTGAAACCGAAAAGTTTGAATTTTGATTTTTTTTCAAAAAAAGGGCTCCACAGAGGCCGAGAGCCAAACGTCCGTTCTCGCAAATAAACATCTACTCCTACAGTTTATATATATATACCTAAAGTCATCACGTTTTCAAACCCACTTTCGATCAATCGTGGCATCATCTGGTTTTTTTAAAAATACGGGTCGCATTCTCTGTTTGCCGTCCTTCTCTGGCTTTGCACTGAAGCAGCGGAGAGATCTCCCACGCCAAGCTAAGCATGGCCGACCCCGCCTACGACCGCGCGGCCGAGCTCCGCGCGCTGGACGCGACCTTCGCCGGAGTCCACGGCCTTGTCGCCGCCGGCGCCACGCATGTCCCCCGCATCTTCCGCGTCCCCGATCCACCGTCCCAGCAACCGCTCCAAGAACCGCCAACGGCGGCGCCCTCCGTCCCGGTGATCGATCTGGGCGCCTCGGACCGCGCAGCCACGGTTGCGTCTGTGCGCCGGGCCGCGGCGGAGTGGGGGTTCTTCCAGGTGACGGGCCATGGCGTGCCTCCGCAGTCGACGGCCTCAGCGTTGGGCGCGGTCCGGGGCTTCCACGAGGCCCCCGGCGGTGAGGGCAGCGACAAGGCGAGGCTCCACTCGCGGGATCCCGGCAGGGCCGTCAAGTACCACTGCAACTTCGACCTGCACCAGTCGCCCGTAGCCAACTGGCGCGACACGCTCTACCTCCGCATGGCCCCCGACCCGCCCCTCGCCGCCGACCTGCCGGAGCCCTGTCGGTGAGCCCTCTACAAATTTCAGCAAGTTCGTATTTCAATCTGCAAGCTGAGATCATACATACATACCGACACGTTGATTTGCAGCGACCCACTGTTCCGATACGCGGAGCAGGTGAGGAACCTGGGCAACACTCTGTTCGAGCTGCTGTCGGAAGCCCTCGGTCTGAACCGGAGCTACCTAGCGGGCATGGAGTGCAACCAGGGGCAGATCATGCTGTGCCACTACTTCCCCCCGTGCCCGGAGCCCGAGGTCGCCATCGGCACGAGCCGGCACTCCGACTCCAGCTTCCTCACCATATTGTTACAGGACCAAGTCGGCGGCCTCCAGGTCCTCCACGAGGATCGGTGGGTCGCCGTCGCGCCCACCCCCGGCGCACTTGTCGTCAACATCGGCGATCTCCTGCAGGTGTGTACAGATAACCGAGACAATCATCAAAATTGTGTTTGCTCATTCTCTCATAATTGAATCTTACAGCACCGTGTTGGCTCATTTCTGAAGCTCTGAACTGAACCTTTTATGTTGAAAACAAAAACATTGTGCAGCTGATCTCCAACGACGGGTTCAGGAGCGTGGAGCGCAGGGTGGTGCTGGGCAAGGACGCCGCGCCGAGGGTGTCGATCGCGTGCTTCTTCAGCACGCACTTCCACCCGGCGTCGACGAGGACGTACGGGCCCATCGGGGAGCTGGTGTCCCAGAGAAGCCCGGCGTTGTACAGGGAGACCCTCGTCAGGGACTATGTCAAGCATTACTACGCCATCGGGCTGGACGCCAAAACCGCTCTTTCTGTTTTCCGGCTATGAATGAGATTCCCAAGAATGTGTCCTCTGTCCTCATCATACTCGTATGAACAGTGGGTATATGCCAAATTGTAGTGCAATACTACGTGGAACATGAACAATTGAGCAGTGTGTGATGCTAAGAAAATGAAAGCAAAATGACAGTGCGGTACCAGCATACATCGGGCTAGTATTGTGCTTTCTTGTACATGGCAATTCACGTGGGAAGTACGGAGTATTTAGTAATCGAGATTAAGCTTATGATTTAAGGAGTTTTACATGCGAAGCTTGTGTAGATATGGATTCGGTACTGAGCTCAATTCCTTGCAAAGACTGACAATATGAATAATGAACTATGAAAGCCTTAGGGCATCTCCAACGGCAACCCGCAAATTTCCTCCCGCATCCGTGGACATGGATGCGGGAGGCCGCCATCCAACCGTAGCTGCATCCATTTCAAACTCTTTTTCAACAAACCGGATGAAATTCATGCAAATACGGCCGGATTTCATACAAACACGGCGGATTTTCATTAGATTTCGAACATTTAGAAAAAAAAAACTGACCCGACCCTAAACCTATCCTACACGGCCGCGGCGCCCGGTGTCGGGGTTATGAGCCTGACAATGAGTACTAAGGAGTACGAAGGAGGGGCCGAGCCTAGCTACGGCGCAGGTGTAGCACTCGGATTTAGCGAGTTCAGGCCCCTCTCGGAGGAGGTAACAGCCCTATGTCTCGTGCCCTGAGCCTTGCTTTCTCTTGGGATATGTGATTACAGAAGATGCTGAACCCCTGCAAAGGAGGAAGAGGGAGGCTTATATAGAGTGCGCCCGGCCTCTTTACTCCCACGTCACAAGGGGCTTTAATGACCTTAACTACGGCAGTTACAGGTGTTAATGGTCACGACTGAGGCAGTTACAGGTAACGGTAGTCGTAACTAGACTTGAAGTCGAACTTAAGGCTACTGGACCGTTGCAGCTCCCACGTCGCCCTTCTGCCTTCTCTGTCCGAGTGGTGCGGGTCGGCCGACTGGAGGGGAGACGCCCAAGTGCCTTCGGTGTATCCGAGTGGATTCCCTGTTATGTGCATCCGAATGCGCCTGTGGTCCAGGGACCCTCTAACGACGGTGTGGGGCCCTAGGTGGGCCTTAGATGCCAGGTCTATGACCCTACCAGTGGTAGGTGACCCCATCATTAGCCCCCGAATCGGTCGAGGCTTCGCAGGACGAATGAGTTGAGCTTTTCGGATCGGTCCGAGTGCTTCGGAAGCATTCGACATCCATTCTCAAACAGCTATCCTTAGGTGAAGTCGCGACGGATTCTAGACTAAAGGTTTTCCGAGTGATCGGACAGTGTTGATCGATGGGCAAAACTTGGTGGCATTCGCGTGTCTCTCGGGAGAGATGGACTGGAGGCCCGAGTGAGGGCATGCCATGAAACTCGAGTGACGATGCTGGCGCGTGGGCTGACTCTCCAGAGAGATGCCACTCCTTATCCCAGGGGAACGCCAGCGCGGGCCAGCTCCGAGTCCAAATTTATGAGGCTCGCGCCTTGGAGCCTAGTGAAAGGGCCAAGTTAACCCGCGGAGGGGCGTCAAGCTTATCCCATTGCAATCCTGGAGGTGACTCCAGTCGGATGTTTTACGTGTCCGAGTGCACGGTGACCCGTGGAGGGTGGTCGGTTGGGCCGACGTACGCCCTTTAGGAAAGGGACAAGAGCAATCAATCGGGTTGATTCGTTTCGGGAATTACGGGATTCAAAATCTTGCCCGCGCGCGCGGAAGCGGTTACGCCGCGGCTAGTGGGGAAAGTGGGGGCGTGACGCCTCGATTCTCGCCCCGGAAATCCGCCACGTGCCGTGTTTCACCTGCGTATGTGACCGCCGTGAGCGCCGTCGATCTAGGATCCTGCGGCTGAGGATCTGCGGTGCGATTCCGCCCGCGGTATAAAGGTTCTTTTACCGAGCTAGGGTAATTCTAGATCTCATTTCGCTTCCGCCTCGCATTCTGCTCTTCCCACTCCCCTCTCCACTGTGCCAAAGCACTCGAGACGATGGGGAAAGACTCCACCGCCAAGCTGGAGAAGGCGAAGAAGGCGGGGAAGGCTGCGCCGTCGAGCTCCGGATCTTCGGCGAGCCGCATCCCGGGGGAGTGGATCCTCTCACGTGTAACGAGTAAGCGGCTGGAGGAGCTCGCCGAAGAAGGGCTCATCCCGGCGGACGGGTGGAGGCGGCCGGATGTGGGCGAGATTGAACCCGCACCACAGGGTGACGAGCGCGTCCTGCTCGTCACTCACATCGAGCGAGGTTTCTCCATGCCCCCTCACCCTTTCTTTCGGGCGTTCTTGGACTTTTTCGGGGCGCAGCTCCACCATCTCCCCCCCAACACGATAGTGTACTTGTCTGCTTTCGTCTCTCTCCGCGAGAACTACCTCGGCTGCTATCCGCACTGGGGCCTGTTCAAGCATATCTTTACGTGTCGGTCGATGATTGTGAAGAAGGACTCGCCGAGTGGGCAGAAGACCCACGTGACCCATGTGGATGTATGAGGGTCCGAGTGATCCCACCTGTGTGTGCCTGGAGGAGTTGACAGAGGAGGCCGTGGCGGGCAAGATCAAGGCCATCACCTCTGCTCGAGACAACCCGCACGACACCAAGAGAGTGCCTCCGTACGAGAAGAACATCCAGCCGATTGAGGTAACTCAACTTTCGGTCAGTCAGACTGTAAATAAGATTCTTTCTGTGTTTCTGGATCTTGACTTTCTGTTCTCCTTCCTTTTAGAGTTTCCAGCAGATGATCTCTAACGTGCCGGTGGTCAGTCGGTCGCCGGAGGATGTGACGAGCGACACAGAGCGCTAACACATCGAAGACAGCGACGAGGAGGAGGAGGAGAGTGACGATGAGGAGGAGAGCGACGCAGAGTCGGGCGAGGAGGCCGAGTATTCCCCGTCGGAGTCCGTCCCCAAGGAGCGCTGCACCAAGGCGCAGAATGATCTGAGTGGTCAAGCTGGCGGTGCTTGTGTGCCGAGTGAGCCGCAGCCGACCGGCTCGGGCCCTGCTACGCGCAGCACAAAGCGTGGGCGATCTGAGGCGGCGGACTCAGCCGAAAAGCAGCCCAAGCAGCCCAAGCAGATCGCCACCAAGCCCCGGAAGGCCGCCGTGCCGAAGATCAGGGTGGTGGTGCCTGTGGCTTCAACATAAGTGTTGGGGGTCCCGTTTCTTCTTCGTACAATTCCCACTCGTCTGATGGCCGAGTGTCTTTGTGATCGCAGCAATGAGACGTCGACGACTTCATTGGATCCGAATGCCCCCAAGCAAGGCTAGGTCGAGGGCGATGCGGCGGACGCCGCTACTTCCAAAGGTATGAGTCCACCGTACGAGTCTAACTTCTGAGTTTCATCTGATTTATTTTTGTATTGATACTCCATGCCGTGTGTTCATGCAGCTCCGACTGAGATCGTTCAGTTGGACGATGAGGACGAGGCCAACCCATCAAACCCAGGGGCCGACAAAAGGGCGGCGATCGACGCTGATGTGATCATGAAGGAAGCACCTCCCGTCCAAAAGGGACGCATCTCACCCGCCAAGGTCATTGCGAAATCCGCTGACCCAAGTCCTCCGGCTCAGTCCAGTTACGCGCTTGTGACCGCAGCGCGTGCGTCTCAGTCCGCGCCTGTACCGCACCCGGCTCCCGCCGCTGCTTTCACGCTGCACAGGGTCCCGGAGGACCAGGTGGGCGCAAGCAAGGAGGCCTTGATCCAGGTGAAGCTGATGAACGGCCGGCTGAGGGAGGCGTATGACGCAAGTGAGGCGCTGCAAACCAATGTCCGAGTAAGTACCATCGTAAGTATGATTTCCAGTCGGAGTCTTGGAGTTGCTTTTTTTTTTTCTTCTTCATCTTCCGAATGGATAGTTGTGTTTCTGTCAGTGGGTCTGTTGCGCGGGGCGGGGCATACCCACTAGGTGTTGTTGCTCCAGTGGGGGCACGCTGAGTGCACCCACTGGGTGTAGTCCCCGAGACTGCCGTCGACTGGAAGCAGTCGGCGGTAGTCTTAGAACTTCATTTTTTGAATTGTTTTTCTTTACCGTCTTTCACTCGGATTAGCCAGAGCTTTTTTTCAAGTTACTCGGTTCCAGTGGGGGCACGCTGAGTGCACCCACTAGGTGTAGTCCCCGAGACTACCGTCGACTGGAAGCAGTCGGCGGGAGTCTTAGAGTCTCCTTTTTTTATAACACTCGGAGTGCGGCTCTCCCACTCGGCTGACCGGGTGGGAGGCTTGGTAGATCATGAAGCCTCGAACTGATCGGGCTTGTCTACCTTGAGGTCGACGATGAAGACCATTGCGTCGTTATCCTCGATCTTCTTCATTGCTGACTCAGTGGTAAGAGGGTACTTGAGGATCTGGTAGTGTGTTGTTGTCCTTAATCTTCTTCATTGCTGACTCAGTGGTAAGAGGTTACTTGAGGATCTGGTACTGATCGAGCTTGTTCCTCCTTTAAGAAGAAAGCTTGTCTTCTCAGCCGACTGACGATTTCACTGCTTTGTAATAGAGGGCTTGCGAACTTGGTTCCCATTACACCGCCCTGGAAAAAGAGGTATTGCTGCTCCGAGTGGACCTGGATGCCGAGAAGCACAAGAGCGATCGCCTCGAGAAGGAGAAGAAGACTTTGGGAGGTAAACTCCAACGTTTGAATGTGTGCCGAACCTCGTTTTTCTCTTTGATCTGAGTCAATTCGCTTTAACAGATGTTCGTAGCGAGAATGCATCACTTGTAAATAGTCACATGACTTCTATTTCTTTAGAAACCATGAAGCAGGCTCTTGAGGACAAGGACAAGCAGTTGGCGCTGGCACAGAAGGAGGCGAGGAGTAAGACCAAGGCCGCCGATGAGAAGCTGGCATCGGTCGGCAAACTCGAGGAGGAGAACAAGACGTTGAAGATCGCCGCCAAGGCGGTGAAGGGCGAAATTGCAGAGCTGAAGCAGCAACATGCCGAATGGGAGAACAAGTACAATGCTCAGGCGAGTGCCTTTGAAGAGGAGAAGAAAACGCTGAATGCTCAGATCACGAAACTCCTTGAGAAGAAGGCAGAGCTCGAGTAGTAAGTCCAGGAGTTCGGCGAGGAGATGGGCAAAAAACTCGAAGGTAAACCAGGTCTCCAAGTGAATCTTACTCTCTCCCAAACTTTTTGTAATGCTGATCCCGAGTCATTTTACTCGACAGAATTCTGTTATCACTTCGAGCTGGAGACCGACCGAGTCGAGAAGGACTTGGACCCCTCGAGGCAGCTCCTCAAGGACAGTGCTGCTATGGCCATTCTTCGCTTGGAGGAACATCTTGAGAGCGCTGTGGGGTACATCATCCGACTGCGGTCTGCCCTGGCTTCAATCGATCAAGAACTCCTACCGGGTGAGGAGCTTCAGAACGACGTGAAGTCTATGATGACCCGACTGAAGGAGATTCCGAGCCGAGTGAAAGCCTGGAAGAAATCTGTTGCCCGCTGCGGAGCTGACGTAACGCTCGCACTCGTCCGCGTCCACTGCAAGGATGTCAACGAGGAGAAGCTGAAGTCCTTGAAGGTCGCCAATATGAAGAAGCTCAAGTTTGAGGACTTCATGGAGACGTTCATCGAGACCGCCACTCGGATTGCGGATGGCATCGACCTCGACACATTCGTTGACCCGGCCAGTCCCCCCGCTGAGGAGTGATCAGAAAACATTTAAGTCTTGATTTGCCTCGGAATGCCGAGTGGTTTATGTAACCGTTAAACTTTGATGAGCCTTGGGCTCATGCACTTTGCTTTGGCTAGAAGTACTTGAACGGATCGGAGTTTACTCGAATCTTTGCATCTTTGTTCCGTTTGCCGATTCAGCTCCTTTTTAAGAAAACTCAGGGAAAACTGGTTCACAGCTAAGCCCCCGAGTGAAGAGGAAGCTCTCACTCAGAAATGTTTTTTAACTTAGGAGAAAGCTGGTTCACAGCTAAGCCCCTGAGTGAAGAGGAAGCTCTCACTCGGAAATGTTTTTTTAACTTAGGCGAAAGCTGGTTCGCAGCTAAGCCCCCGAGTGAAGAGGAAGCTCTCACTCGGAAATGTTTTTAACTTAGGCGAAACTCGGTTCGCAGATAAGCCTCCGAGTGAAGAGGAAGCTCCCACTCGGAGATGTTTTTAACTTAGGCGAAACTGGTTCGCAGCTAAGCCCCCGAGTGGAGAGGAAGCTCCCACTCGGAGATGTTTTTAACTTAGGCGAAACTGGTTCGCAGCTAAGCCTCCGAGTGGAGAGGAAGCTCTCACTCAGAGGTGTTTTTAACTTAGGCGAAACCCGGTTCACAGCTAAGCCTCTGAGTGAAGAGGAAGCTCCCACTCGGAGATGTTTTTAACTTAGGCGAAAACTGGTTCGTAGCTAAGCTGATTCACCCGCTAGGAGTGTGTTAGTTTCCGAACGCTGTTAGTCACCGGAGTGAAAACACGGTACTGGCCCAAATTAGACGAAATACAGGAAAAGTAAGACTTTTATTCATCCAATTTCATTCGGAAGACTATTACAATGAGAGTAATTTTATTCTAGGTGAAGAATTTGCGGAGCAGATCCGCATTCCAAGCTCGGGGCTCTTCTATGTCTTTGGCGAAGTTGTAGAGCCGATAAGCTCCGTTGTTCAGGACCTTCAATATCGCAAAGGGTCCTTGCCATGGAGGCGCCAGCTTGTGAGGCTTCTGCTGGTCCAGTCGGAGGACCATATCGCCTTCCTGGAAAGCGCGCCCTCTGATGTGTCTATCGTGATAACGGTGCAGATCTTGCTGGTACGCAGTCGACCTGATGAGCGCCAGCTCGTGCTCTTCCTCAAGGAGGTCGAGGCCATCTTGACATGCTTCTTCAGCTTCTGCCTCCGAGTACAAATCCACTCGAGGGGAGTTATGCTGTAAATCACTCAGCAGGACAGCTTCTGAACCGTACACCATGACGAAAGGAGTGCAGTTCGTGGACCGATTCAGGGTCATCCGCAGGCCCCAGAGGACTGACGGCAGTTCGGTGACCCAGGCTCCTGCAGCATGCTTCAGGTCGCGCATGAGGCATGGCTTTAGCCCTTGGAGTAACATCCCATTCGCCCGTTCCGCCTGTCCATTCGACTGCGGGTGAGCCACAGAAGCATAATCGACCCGAGTGCCTTGGGAGTAGCAGAACTCGCGGAACTCGTCTGAGTCGAAGTTTGACCCGTTGTCCATGATGATGCTGTGGGGAACTCCGAACCTGAAGATTATCTCCTTGATGAACTTGATAGCAGTCGGAGAGTCCAACTTCTTTATAGGCTTTGCCTCGATCCACTTAGTAAACTTGTCCACTGCTACCAACAGATGGGTGAATCCGCTGGCTCTGGTCCGGAGTGGACCGACCATGTCGAATCCCCAGACGGTGAATGGCCATGTGAGTGGGATCGTCTTCAGAGCTGACGCTGGCTTGTGCGACTGGTTCGCGTAGAATTGGCACCCGACGCATTGGTCAACAATGTCTCGGGCGGCTTCGTTGGCTCTGGGCCAATAGAAACCTGCCCGGAATGCCTTGGCAACTAGCGTGTGGGAAGAAGCATGATGTCCACAAGTTCCTGAGTGAATCTCTTGCAAGATATGTTGTCCTTCTTCTAGCAAAATGCAACGCTGAGTGACTCCAGAGGTACTCTTCTTGTAGAGCTGATCTCCCATGACGGTGAAGGCCTTTGACCGACGGACGATCTGGCATGCCTCCACCTCATCTTCAGGGAGTTCCTTCCTGAGTAGGTGATACGTCTCCAACGTATCTATAATTTATGAAGTATTCATGCCATGTTTACAACAATTTTATATGGTTTTGGTATGATTTGAATGGAACTAACCCGGACTGAGGCTGTTTTTAGCATAACTACCGTGGTGTTGTTTTTTGTGCAGAAATAAAAGTTCTCAGAATTGGCTAAAACTTTTTGGTGACTTTTTTTTGGAACATAAGAGACCCCCGACGCTTCATGGAATGACCAGAAGAGTCACGAGGAAGCGACAAGCCTGCTAGGCGTGCCCTGGGGGGCAGGGAGGGCCTAGCGAGCTTGTCGCTCCCTCATGGCCCCCCTTGACGTAAAACCAACGCCAAAAATTCCTATAAATACCAAAAACCCCAGAAAGAAACCTAGAACTTCCACGCCGCTGCTGCAAGCCTCTATTTCGAAGTGATCTCATCCGGAGCCCTGTTCCGGCACTCTGCCGGAGGGGGAAATCATCACTGGGGGCCATCTTCATCATCCCGATGGTCTCCATGACGAGGAAGGAGTAGTTCACCCTCGGGGCTGAGGGTATGTACCAGTAGCTATGTGTTTGATCTCTCTCTCTCTCTCTCTCTCTCTCGTGTTCTTGATGTATCGCGAGCTTTGTTAATATAGGTGGATCATATGGTGTTTCTTCTCTCTCTATCTTCTTGTGATGGATTGAGTCTTTCCCTTTGAGGTTTTGTTATTGTCGGATTGAATATTTCAGATTTGAGAACACTTGATGTATATCTTGCATGTGGATACCCATGGTGACAATGGGGTATTCTATTGATTCACTTGATGTATGTTTTGGTAATCAACTCGCGGATTCCCGTGACCTTGGGGTGATCTAGGCATAGGGGTTGGTTGCACGTTTTCATTATCTTTTCTCCGATAAGAAACTTTGGGGTACTCTTTGAAGTTCTTTGTGTGGATTGAATATTATGAATTTGAAGTTGTTTGATGCATATCGAATAATCAACTCACAGATACTTGTGGTGACATTGGAGTATCTAGGTGACATTAGAGTTGGTTGATGCGTATCATATGGTGTTATTTTAGTACGAACTCTGGGGCTGTTTGTGACACTTAAAGGGATGGCTCAATAGATTGATCGGAAAGGATAACTTTGAGGTGGTTTCTTACCCTACAACAATTTCTTTCTTATGTTCTCCGCTAATAGGAACTTTGGAGTGATTCTTTATCGCACGTTAAGGGATTGTTATATGATTCAACTATGTTAGCACTGTTAAGAGATTGCAATAGTGAAAGTATGAACCCTAGGCCTTGTTTTCAAGCATTGCAATACCGTTTGTGCTCCGTTTATCACTTGCTACCTTACTGTTTTTTATATTTTCAGATTACAAAAACCTATATCTACTATCCATACTACACTTGTATCACCATCTCTTCATCGAACTAGTGCAGGTATACAATTTACCATTGTATTGGGTGTGTTGGGGACACAAGAGATTCTTTGTATTTGATTGCAGGGTTGTTTGAGAGAGACCATCTTCATCCTATGCCTCCTATGGATTGATAAACCTTAGGTCATCCACTTGAGGGAAATTTGCTACTGTCCTACAAAACGCTGCACTTGGAGGCCCAACAACGTCTACAAGAATAAAAGTTGCGTAGTAGACATCAAGCTCTTTTCTGGCGCTGTTGCTAGGGAGGTGAGTGCTTGAAGGTATATCTTTTTAGATCTTGCAATTGAATCTTTTAGTTTCTTATTTTATCACTAGTTTGGTTTATAAAAAAGAAAACTACAAAAAAAATGGAATTGAAGTTGCATCAAATGCTTTACCTTTATGATGTCTTTCTTGAAAATAAGGATTCCGATAATTGTGCTCAATTGTTAGAGGAAGAATTTAATAAAATGTTTAACGTGAGTCGTTTGAATGATGAGCATGATTGCAATGTTGTTAGTATGCTTTCTATGAATATCCATGATGCTAATGATATGCAAAGCTACAAGCTTGGGGATGATATGTTTGATGAAGATGATATTTTTAGTCCCCCATGTTTTGATGAGAAAATTTGTTATGATGAAAGCATTCCTCCTATTTATGATGATTATATTGATGAAAGTGGTTTGGAAGAGTGTCAACTCTAGGTACTAATGATCCCACCATTTCGAAGGGTGTTGAATCTTATGGCAATAATTATGAAAGTGGATTTGGAGAGGTCATGACTTTATTTAATGATGATTCCACTATTTTGGAAGAGGTTTCAATTGACTATGATAACAAAGTTGCTATTTATGATGATTATTGTGATGACATGTATGCTATAAAGAATAATGATAACTATGAAACTTGTCATCGTGATTTTAATTTTCAATTGGATTATGCCAATCAAGTATCTCATGATAGTTATTTTTTTGAGTTTGCTCCCACTATTATGAATGAGAAGAAAATTGCTTATGTGGAGAGTAAGAATTTTTTTATGCTTGTAGATCATGAAAAGAATGTTTTATGTGATGGCTATATTGTTGAATTCATTCATGATGCTACTGAAAATTATTATGAGAGGGGAAGATATGCTTATATATATTTCAACAACATCAAGTTTCCTCTCTTTATATTGAAAGTTTTGAAGTCATGCTTTGTTTGCCTTCCTATGCTAGTTGATTCTTGCTCCCATAAATTGTTTTCTCGCAAAATCCCTATGCATAGGATGTGGGTTAGGCTTAAATGTGCTTGCCATATGTTTCATGATGCACCCATTGTGTTTCAATTCTTTACTTTTATGTGAGCATCATTGAAATCATCATGCCTAGCTAAAAAGACATTAAAGAAAAGCGCTTGTTGGGAGATGATACGTCTCCAACATATCTATAATTTATGAAGTATTCATGCCATGTTTATTATAGTTTTGTATGATTTTGGTGCACTTTTATATGGCTTTTATATGATTTTCATGGACTAACATATTGACCAAGTGCCCAGTGCCAATTGCTGTTTTCTGCTTGTTTTCGGTTTTCCAGAAAATCTATATCAAATGAAGTCCAAATGCAGCGAAACTTTTTGACGCTTTTTTTTGGAACATAAGAGACACTAGAAGCTTCGGGCGGAGGCCAGAACACCCACAGTGGCCCCACAAGCCACCAGGGCACGCCACCCCCAGGCGCGCCCTGGTGCCTCGTGGGCCCCCTGTGGCCCTTCTTTGCGTGATTCCAACGCCAAAAAATCATATATATTCAGAAACCCCCGAAAGTTAACCTATATGAGTTTTTACGCCACCGCAAGCCTCTGTACCTCCATGATCTCATCTACAGTCCTTTTCTGGCACCCTGCCGGAGGGGGGAATCATCACCAGAGGCCATCTTCATCATCCCAGCGGTCTCCATGACGAGGAGGGAGTAGTTCACCCTCGAGGCTGAGGGTTTGTACTAGTAGCTATGTGTTTTATCTCTCTCTCTCATGTTCTTGATTTGGCACGATCTTGATGTATCGTGAGATTTGTTAATATAGTTGGATCATATGGTGTTTCTTCCCTCTCTATCCTTGTTGTGATGAATAGAATCTTTTCCCTTTGAGGTTTCGTTATTGTCGGATTGAATATTCAGATTTGAGAACACTTGATGTATGTCTTGCATATGAATACCCGTGGTGACAATGGGGTATTATATTGATTCACTTGATGTATGTTTTGGCACTCAACTCACGGATTCCCAAGGTGACATTGGGGTAATCTATGCATAGGGGTTGATGCACGTTTTCATTATCTTTTCTCCGATAGAAACTTTGGGGTGCTCCTTGAAGTTCTTTGTGTGGATTGAATATTATGATTATGAAGTTGTTTGATGCATATCGTATAATCAACTCACGGATACTTGTGGTGACATTGGAGTATCTAGGTGACATTAGAGTTGGTTGATGTGTTTCATATGGTGTTATTTTAGTACGAACTCTAGGGCTATTCGTGACACTTATTGGGATGGCTCAATAGATCGATCGGAAAGGATAACTTTGAGGTGGTTTCGTACCCTACAAACAATTTCTATCTTATGTTCTCCACTAATAGGAACTTGGGAGTGATTCTTTGTCGCACGTTGAGGGATTGTTATATGATCCAATTATGTTAGCATTGTTGAGAGATTGCACTAGTGAAAGTATGAACCCTAGGCCTTGTTTTTAAGCATTGCAATACCGTTTGTGCTCACTTTTGTTACTTGCTACCTTGCTGTTTTTATATTTTTAGATTACAAAAACCTATACCTAGTATCCATACTATACTTTTATCACCATCTCTTCGCCGAACTAGTGCATCTATACAATTTACCATTGTATTGGGTGTGTTGAGGACACAAGAGATTTCTTGTATTTGGTTACAGGATTGTTTGAGAGATACCATCTTCAACCTACGCCTCTCATGGATTGATAAACCTTAGGTCATCCACTTGAGGGAAAATTGCTACTGTCCTACAAAACTCTGCGCTTGGAGGCCCAACACGAGTCTACAAGAATAAGTTGTGTAGTAGACATCAAGCTCTTTTCTGGCGCCGTTGCCGGGGAGGTGAGTGCTTGAAGGTATATCTTTAGATCTTGCAATTGAATCTTTTAGTTTCTTGTATTATCACTAGTTTGGTTTATAAAAGAAAACTACAAAAAAAATGGAATTGAGGTTGCCTCATATTATTCGTCTTTATCATGTCTTTCTTGAAAATGATGGATCGGAAAATTGTGCTCAATTGATAGAAGAAGAATTCAATAAAATGTTTGGCATAAAATCTTTGAATGATGAGCATGATTGCAATGTTGCTAGCATGAATTCCTCAAATATCCATGATGCTAATGATATGCAAAGCCACAAGCTTGGGGATGCTATGTTTGATGAAGATGATATTTTTACTCCCCCAAGTTTTGATGAGAAAATTTATTATGATGATTGCATGCCTCCTATCTATGATGATTATTGTGATGACATGTATGCTATAATGAATAATGATAAATATGAAACTTGTCATCATGATTTTAATTTTCAATTGGATTATGCCAATCAAGTATCTCATGATAGTTATTTTGTTGAGTTTGCTCCCATTATTATGAATGAGAAGAAAATTGCTTATGTGGAGAGTAGTAAAATCTCTATGCTTGTAGATCATGAAAAGAATGCTTTATGTGATAGCTATATTGTTGAATTCATTCATGATGCTACTGAAAATTATTACGAGGGAGGATCATATGCTTGTAGGTGTTGCAATAATACCAAGTTTCCTCTCTATGTGTTAAAAGTTTTAAAGTTACGCTTGTTTTGCCTTCCTATGCTAGTTGATTATTGCCCCTATAAAATATTTGCTCACAAAATCCCTATGCATAAGAAGTGGGTTAGGCTTAAATGTGCTAGTCATATGCTTCATGATGCTCTCTTTGTGTTTCAATTCTTTACTTTTATGTGAGCATCATTGAAATCATCATGCCTAGCTAAAAATGCATTAAAGAAAAGCGCTTGTTGGGAGACAACCCAATATTTATACCTACTATTTTTGTGTGTTCACATGATTAAGCCACTGTAGTAATCATGCTTTATATGTTTTCTTTCTATAATGTGCCAAGTAAAGCCTTTGGGATAGTGTGGATGCTTGTTGATTTGATTCTGTGCAAAAACAGAAACTTTTGCGTCCAGTGCTGAAATTTCTATTCTTTACTGGAGTGTGGAAAATTCTGAAATTTTTACACAGTATTGGGTTACAAATTTTTTATGTTTTCCTAATTTTTCAGAATTTTTGGAGGTACAGAAGTATGGTTTTTAAATCACTTACTACACGCTGTTCTGTTTTTGACAGATTCTGTTTTCGATTCATAGTTTGCTTCTTTTAGTGTTTCCATAGCTTATATTGAGTAATATAAATTGTGTAAATGATAGAATACAGTAGGCACTATGTGAGAAAAATTATGAATCTTGTCTTGACAGTACCTAAGTGGATGATTTATTTTTATCATACTAACATATCTCACGAAGTTCCGTTAAGTTTTGTCTGATTGAAATTTTCAAGTTTTGGGTGAGATATCGATATGAGGAGAATAAGGGGTGGCAAGACCCTAAGCTTGGGGATGCCCAAGGCACCCCAAGGTAAAATTCAAGGAAGACTCAAGCGTCTAAGCTTGGGGATGCCCCGGAAGGCATCCCCTCTTTCGTCTTCAACACTATCAGTAACCTCACTCGGAGCTATATTTTTATTCGTCACATAATATGAGTTTTGCTTGGAGCGTCATTTTATTTTGTTGGTATTTGCATTCTGTTATTTATAATAATGTTTTGTATCTTTTAGTTCAATAAAAATGCCAATTATAGCCTTTACCATGCTCAGTTTGCAAGTTCATGTGTTGCTGTTTGAAAACAGAAAGTTTTCTGTTATGTCCAGAATATTCCTGAATAGTCAGAACATGATAAAAATCTGAAATTTTTACAAAGTAAGTATGCATGAGTTATCTGTCACGTGGTAATTTTTCAGAATTTTTGGATCTAAGGAAGTATGGATTATTATTCCCCTTTTACAGACTGTTCTGTTTTGGCAGATTGCTGTTATAGTTGCATTGTTTGCATATGTTTGCAGGTTTAATGTTTCTATTTGAGGATAGGTGTATTAAATATGAAGAGGCATTTAGTATGCAATGTTTAATTATAATTTTTGTGATTTTCTACAGTAGAGAATGTTAAGTTTTTGAGTTGATTTATACTAACTTATCTCACGAGTTCTTGTTGAGTTTTGTGTGGATGAAGTTTTTAAGATTTATAGAAACCACGATATGAGAGGAATTAAGGAGAAAAAAAAGCTCAAGCTTGGGGATGCCCAAGGCATCCCAATATAATATTTCAAGAAGTCTCAAGCATCTAAGCTTGGGGATGCCCCGGTAGGCATCCCATCTTTCTTCATCAACAATTATCGGTCAGTTTTGGTTGAGCCTAAGTTTTTGCTTCTTCACATGATATGTGTTATTCTTGGAGTGTCATTTTATTTTGTTTTCTTGCTGTTTGAATAAAATACTTAAGATCTGAAATTTTTAAATGAGAGAGAGTCCTCACATAGCTACTTAATTGTTTGCCTACTCATTGACCTTCACTTATACCTTTTGGAGTAGTTTCTCGTTTACTCTTGTGCTTCACTTATATCCTATGAGTAAATTGTTAAAATGAATTGAATATCATAAATTTGAAATTTATATGCTTCATATGCTTGTCCCATGAGGAGTAGTGACTTCACATACAAGAAGTATAAGTGGTAAAATTTATTGAAAGTTAGCAAACATAGCTTTTGTCACTTGAACAATTCATGAAAGAATTTTGAAGGAAGAGAAATTTCACATATAAATATACTATCTTGGACATCTTCTATGATTGTGAGCCCCCATTAATTATTTTCAAGCTTGATCAAGTAGTTGACGTTGGACAAGGAAGACAACGTAATGAGTTATGTTTGTTTATATTCACATAGAAGTTATATTGTCATCGATCCTCTAACATGTGGTGCTTGCTTAAGATCTTTTGCTAGCCAAAAATTCATACTAAGTAGAAATACTACTTGTGCATCCAAAAACCCTTAAACCTAGTTTCTTGCCATGAGTGTCCACCATACCTACCTATGGATTGAATAAGATCCTTCAAGTAAGTTGTCATCGGTGCAAAAAGCAATAAAAATTGCTCCTAAAATATGTATGATCTTTTATTGTAAGGGAAAATAAGCGTTGTACGAACTTGTGATGGTAAAGAAATTGTGACGCCCCCGACTTAATCGTGCACTAATCATACACGCAAATGCGCACGATCAAGCACAGGGACTCACGGGAAGATATCACAACACAACTCTAAACTCAAATAAAAAGCATAAGTCTGCATTTACAAACCAGAGGCACGAGGGCCCGAATACATAAGTCATACACACAAATGATATCTGAGTACCGACATAGTTAGTCAAGGGTGCCTTAAGAAGGCTAGCACAAACAACGATACAGATCGAAAGGCGAAGGCCTCCTGCCTAGGGCCTCCTAACTACTCCTGGTCGGCTGGCTCGATCCAGTAGTAAGTGCCATCGGGACCCTCCTGGTAGTAAGCTCCTGCGGTGGCATCTGGCTCCTGGACTCCATCGTCTGATGTATCATCAAATGGGTATGGGAAAAAGAAGAGCAGAGCAACCGTGAGTACTCATCCAAAGTACTTGCAAGACTGACATCAGAAGTATGCTAGTTATGCATTGGTATCAAAGGAATGGGGCTATATCTTTGGACTGAACTGCAGAATGCCAGAATAGAGGGGGAGAAGCCTAGCCTATCGAAGACTAGCATCTTCAAGCAATCTTGCAGCATCAGAAGAGAGTAGAATATAGTAACATACAATAGTGGTTGTATAGCAGCAACTCCCCGAGATCCTTTCTCGACTATCCCGCGAGAAAGCGACCCCGAGAGCAGTAGTAACAGTTTAATATGTATCATCATCAGTTTGTAGTTGTCATAGATCCGGATACAACTCTGAGCGTCCTGTTACCGTGGACACGGCTATTCGAATAGATAACTTCCCTGCAGGGGTGCACTACTGTTACCCAACACGCTCGATTACCTCTGGCCGGACACACTGGCTGGGTAATACCCGGCCTCGGGTGATCGACACGACACAATCCTACCTAGGCTCAGCAGAGAGGTCAACACGCCGGTCTAAATCCTATGTGCGAAGGGGTCTTGGGCCCATCACCCTTTGCACTCCTGCACGTTGCGTGGCTGGACGGGGAGCAGGCGCGACACTGAATACACCAGTGACGTAACCAGCCCAACCCCGACGATCAGCCCGCATCTCTGAGCTGTGACGTCTGAAGAGCTTTCGGCTGATACATACGACGTAGAGGGCCCCATTAAACCATTATCCCACGTGGTGGTAGTGCGTATAGGGCACGACAATCCACTCAGATCAAATACCTAGTTCCGTTAGGCGTATTTAGTAACTCGCGGAGACGAACAGAGTTTCTGTCGCTCCGACTTGGTAAAACATGACGCGCGGGTGCTCTAGGAGCCGACCCATCTTTAATGATATTCACTCGCGGGCACCCTTGGGGCCAGCCCGACTTTAACATTGGAAGCTGTCGGGACTCAGGTCCATCTCTGACTGGATGTACCACCAGCCCTTCAGCCCCCTTAACAGTAAATGAATGTAGTAATTCAAGCATTTCCGTGATCCTCACCCAGAGTGATCACGGCCCGGTAACTAGCATGGCATACGGACAAGGCGAAGGGGCCATAGATGGAACAACAGCATAGCTAAGTAGGCATCATGGGATAACAGGTAATGTATCAGTAGCAGGCGACAAAATCAGGCTATGCATCAGAATAGGTTAAAGCAGGGCAGCGGCAATTTCTAGTGCAAGCAGGAGGGAGAAAGAATAGGAAATATCGGTATGCGTCAAGGGGGGATTGCTTTCCTGGAAGCTCTGCTGAGAGTGGCTGATCGTCAGTAGGCTGCTCGTCGGGGGTGTAGTCGAACTCTGCTGCAACGGCGTCGGACTCGGCGTCTATCGAGAGCGAAGGAGGGGGAAGAAACAATAAATTTCACGGCAAAATGCAATCACTATGCATGACATGCCTAAAATGATATGCAGATGTGTTTTATTGCCTAACTAAATGATTTAGTTAATTTAGGAATTTATTTGGGTTTATTTAATTAAAGTTGTGCACTATTCATTTATCGAAATCGGGCAAATTGTTCCATGTTCACCTAGCTAGGAGTGTTGGACAGGCATTTTGATTTCATATTCAGATTCTTCATATTTTTCTGATCATTTTACATATATAAATTATTTTCATCTGACTTACGGTTTAAAAGATATGATTTTTCAAAGTTTTAAACATTTCTGGAATTAATTTAATTATTTAATATGAATTATCCAGAACAGTGAAGGGGTGACGTCGTCATGACGCAATGCTGATGTCAGCAGTCAACAGAGGCTGACCAGAGTCAAACCTGACCAGTGGGTCCAGTGGGACCCACTGGTCAGCCTCACAGTAGTTAATTAGGTTTTAATTAATCTAATTACAGGTTATATTAGGGGTGGGGTCTACTGGTCAGTGTCTAATTACTAATTAATTTAATTAACCGATTTAATTAACGTTTATTTATTTATAAAAATCGTTTTAATTTAGCGGGACCCACACGTCAGCGACAGGGGGTGCCACGTCAGCGAGTTGACCGGGTTAACAGGTCAACGGGACCCACCCGTCAGCGACGCAGGGGCCCCCACACGTCAGGCCAGGTCAGCGTCGCCGGCGTCGGCGCCGGAATCACGCCGGCGACCAAATCCGCGGCGGCGCGGCCTCGAACCTCGTCGGAAATCGTCTACGGGGCATCATTTTGATCGTGGTCGGGCGCGTTCGAACGGCACGACGATGGCGCGTCGATTGCCGGTGGTCTCGCGGGCTAACTTGGCCGGAGTAGAGCGCTACAAGCTCGCCGGCGGCGAGGTGTTTCGGGCGAGCTCGGTGGAGTCGCCGCAGGGCAGGGCAGGCCGTGGGGTTGGGCTCTACGGGGTCCTAGAGACGCCTGGAGCATGGTGGTGAGCTCGTTGGAGCTTGCCATCGACGAGGACGACGGCGACGAGCGATGCGGTGGAGCCAAGCTTCGGGCGCCGGCGGCAGAGACGGCTACGGTGGCGGAAATGCACGGGGGAGAGAGAGGAAAGGAGCGGATGCTCACCGAGAAGGCACACGAGGGCCCGACGTAAGCTTAGGAGCAGCAGTTCGACGGCATTCGCCGGCGAAGCTCCGGCGACCGAAAACGAAGAGGGGCTCAATCCTATCGTTGTGTTGGCGCAGGGCTCGGTCCAGCGGTCGGAGAGGAAGCAGAGGAGCAAGGCGGAGCGATTGAGCTCGGTCTCAGGCGGTGAGGACGACGGCAGCGACGGCGATGAGCTCGTCCATGGCGACGGCGACTCGGCTTGTCGCGGGGAGGAAGAGAGCGAGCGGGAGAGGGAGATCTGTGGGGGTTAGGGTTTCGGGGAGAGAGGGCAGCACGGGGGAGGTCTTAACGGCGACGGGGAGCCGGCGGATGGCCGACAGCGCGACGGACGGCGCCGTGTCGGCGTGCGCGCGCGACAGCGAGCAGAGGAGGACGACGATGCGGCTTAAGGGCTGGGCCGGCTACTGTTCCACTAGAGCCCATAGGCACAGTAGTCGTTAGGCGTTTTTCTTTTTCTATTTTCTGTTTTCTGTATTACTTTCTGTTTTGTAAAATGTGTGGCACTAAAAGGACTTTTGTCAAATGGGTGACTTGGGCCAAATATTACAATGCAATATGCTCTAACACCAGAAATTGGTTTGGCTAAAATATATTTTCATTTGTAATTTAGTTTAAATAAAAGGTATTAAAATGCTGCTGTTAGTTACTATTTTAGGTTGATGGAGTTACTTAGGCAATTTTAGTGATGTTGCTTTTCTGAGCATAATTAGTAATGGATTATTTGCTATTTAATGAACATTTTTATTTCAAATTTAGAACAACTTTTATTTTCACTTTAAATTTGGATTGAAATTTGAATTGGAATTTTAATTGAGATATGATGCAATGATGATCAAGCATAGTTAATCAGGATGACTTGGCATTTTCAGAGGGTGATCACTGTAGCTATTACATAGGGATGTTATAATTCTCCTCCTCTAACAAGAATTCTCGTCCCGAGAATTAAGAGGAAGACTGAAAGAAAGCGGGATACTCTTCGCGAAGACGATCCTCGCGTTCCCAAGTGGCTTCATCTTCAGAATGATTCGACCACTGAACTTTGGGGAACTTGATCGACTTCTGACGAGTCCGACGTTGAGTTTGATCAAGAACGCGGATCGGATACTCCGGATAAGACAAATCTTCTCGCAATTCAAACACTTCATGATCCACAGCTCGGATGGGATCCTTAAAGCAGCGACGGAGTTGTGATACATGGAAGACATCGTGCACTTGAGAAAGGTTTGGCGGCAATTCCAATTGATATGCCACTTCTCCTCGACGGGCGAGAATACGGAATGGGCCAATGTAGCGAGGAGCTAATTTGCCCTTGATTCCGAACCGATGAGTGCCCTTCATCGGAGTGACACGAAGGTAAGCTTGCTCACCAGGCTGATAGACCATTACCTTGTGCTTTCGGTCATAATTACTCTTCTGACGAGACTGAGCAGTTTTCAGATGTTCACGGACAATGCGTACTTGTTCTTCAGCTTGTTGGATAATATCCGGTCCAACGAGTGAACGTTCCCCAGTTTCTGACCAGTTCAGAGGGGTTCGACACTTACGTCCATAAAGAACTTCAAACGGTGCCATCTTCAGACTAGCTTGATAGCCATTGTTGTAAGAGAATTTGGCATACGGAAGAGATTCCTCCCATTTCTTACCGAATGAGATGACGCAAGCCCGAAGCATATCTTCAAGCACTTGGTTGACTCTTTCAACTTGACCCTGAGACTGAGGGTGATAAGCAGTGCTAAAAGACAGATGAGTTCCCATTGCTTCTTGGAAACTGTTCCAAAATCTGGAGGTAAAGAGGCTGCCATGATCTGAACTGATCTCCAACGGAACACCGTGGAGTGACACAATTTGGGAAACATACAAGTCTGCTAACTGACTAGCAGTGATAGTCTCCTTGACTGGAAGAAAGTGAGCAACCTTTGAGAATCGGTCGATGACGACAAAGATAGCATCATGACCCTTCTGCGATCTGGGAAAACCAGTAATGAAGTCCATTTGGACTTTGTCCCATTTCCATTCAGGTATTTCAAGGGGTTGCAAAGTTCCAGCAGGCCTTTGATGTTCTGCCTTGATGCGACGGCAAACGTCACACTCAGCAACATATTTAGCAATATCATGTTTCATATCGGGCCACCAGTACCGCTGACGAATGTCTTGGTACATTTTGGTACTACCAGGGTGAATAGACAAAGGCGTGTCATGTGCTTCTTTCATGACATCCAAACGGGAGTCCAGATTGCGCCTTCTGGGGACCACTAGGCGGCCTTTGAAGAACAAGGCACCATCCTCACCAACATGGTAGAATGAAGGATTACCCTTGGAGAGGAAGTTCTTAATCTTCTCGACTTCAGAGTCATATTTCTGTATGGTCTTGATGTTGCGCTCGAGGTCTGGCTCAACCTCCAGGGTATTGAGATAACCCTGAGGAACAATGTGAAGGTTCAATTTGCGAAGCTCTTCATAAAGCATAGGTTGCGCTTCCTGAACCATGAGGTTGTTGCAGTAAGCCTTGCGACTCAAAGCATCGGCCATTACATTAGCCTTGCCAGGGGTGTAGGAGATATTCATATCATAGTCAGCTATTGTCTCAAGCCATCTTTGTTGATGAAGGTTCAGGTCTGGTTGAGTGTACAGATACTTCAAGCTCTGATGATCCGTGTATATCTCGCAACGATTACCAAGGAGCTAATGTCGCCATAGCTTCAGAGCATAAATTACTGCAGAAAGTTCGAGATCATGTACTGGATAATTTTCTTCATGAGGACGCAGTTGTCGAGAGCCATAAGCAATCACTTTGCGCTCTTGCATTAGGACACAGCCTAATCCTTGACGAGATGCATCACAGTAAATCACGAAGTCCTTTTGAGAATCCGGGGGTGCTAACACTGGGGCAGATGTCAACTTATCTTTAAGCGTCTGAAAGCTTTCTTGACATTTTTCTGTCCATTCAAATTTAACACCTTTGTGGAGCAGGTCAGTCAATGGCTTAGCAATCTTGGAGAAGTTCTCAACGAATTGGCGGCAATAACTAGCGAGTCCGAGAAAACTCCTGACTTGCTTGACGTTCTTCGGGGGAGTCCAGTCAAGAATAGCCTGAACTCGCTCGGGGTTAACGGCAATGCCATCTTTGGAAATCACATGACCAAGATAAGTCACCTCAGATAACCAAAATTCACACTTAGAGTACTTGGCATATAACTGGTGTTCTCGAAGTTTCTCCAATACAAGCCGGAGATGTTCAGCTTGTTCTTCTTCATTCTTGGAAAATATAAGGATATCATCCAAGTAGACCACGACGAATTTGTCGAGGTAGTCCATGAAGATATAGTTCATCGATCGAGAGAAGGTTGCCGGTGCATTAGTTAATCCGAACGACATGACGGTGTACTCGTATGATCCATAGCGAATAACAAAAGCGGTCTTCGGAATATCCTCCTTACGAACTCGGATCTGATGATAACCCAAGCTCAAGTCGAGTTTCGAGAACACAGAGGATCCAGCAAGCTGATCATAAAGATCGTTGATCCGGGGCAGTGGATATTTGTTCTGGATTGTGGCTTGGTTAATGGGCCGATAGTCCTGGACCAATCGGTTAGTTCCATCCTTCTTCTTAACAAAGAGAGAAGGTGCCCCCCAAGCAGAGGAACTGGGGCGGATGAAACCCTTTTTAAGTGACTTGTCGATTTCTTCCTTGAGCTCGAGAAGTTCATGCGGAGGCATCTTATAAGGACGCTTCGCAATAGGGGTAGTGCCAGGTTTCAAGTCGATGACAAACTCGACAGCTCTAACCGGGGGTATTCCTGGAAGTTCTTCCGGAAAGACGTCTGGAAAGTCACGGACGACCGGAACGTTCTTGATCCCCTCAAGAGGTGAGACATTCAAATCATTCAGAGCATATATCTGAGCTTCGGCATTCCGGGCAATTCGGGCGGCGTAGTTCACTATCTCATCGGAAGGATGAAGAAGTTGGACGACTTTGGTGGCACAATTGATCGAAGCAATATGAGCTTTCAACCAATCCATTCCCAGAATGAGGTCTATGGTGGAAGACTTCAGGATAATGGGTGAAACAAGGAATTCCAACCCTTCAATTTCAACAGAGACATTGTGTGCCATCACAGAGGTTTGACACTGGCCTCCAGGGGTACGGACGACCATTTGTAGGTTCATTTTATCAAATGCAATGTCATGTGATAATGCAAATGCTTCTGACATGAATGAATGCGATGCTCCTGAATCAAATAAAACAGAAGCGGGTACTGAGTTAACGAGGAGGGTACCCATCACAGTAGCAGGCTGATCCTGAACTTCTTCAATGTCAATATTGTAAGCATGTCCACGACCATAAGCAGCAGACCCAGTATTATAGTTGCGGGTCTGATTGTTGCCACGACCATTGCCACGACCATTGCGAGGAAATGCCAACTGATTCTGATTCTGGCGGCAGTCCTTAGCAAGGTGACCTGGTTTGCGGCACTTGAAGCACAGACCATCTTCAGGATGAAGAGGAGCACTGGGTGGAGCAGCTTGAGCTCTTGGCTGCCTCGGTGGTGAAGGAGGCAGACGAGGTGCAGCATAAGAGGGCCTCGGCGCAGAAGCAGCTGGACGGTACACACTATTGGGAATCCAGATACGACATTTCTGTGCTGAGCTTGAAGATGAGCCAATGTCACGATAGCGCTTCTGCGACTCCTTGTGCTTGATCTGAGCGGTCTCAACCAGAATAGCCTTGTTCACGAGAGTGGCAAAGTCGGTGAAGTCTTGAGCAGCAAGTGCAAGCTCGAGGTCTGGGTGGAGTCCACTACGGAACTTCTCCTGTCTACGAGCATCAGTTGGAATGTCTTCTTCAGCATAGCGGGACAAGTTAAGGAACTCCCGCTGATAGGCTTCGACAGTCTTGTTGCCCTGAACGAGGTTGCGGAACTCGGTCTTCTTCCGGTCTATGATTCCCTGAGGAATATAGCGAGCACGGAAGGCAGTCTGAAACTCAACCGAAGTAACGATTGTCCCAGCAGGCAGTGTATGCTTGTGAGTGGACCACCATTGAGCAGCGGGTCCCTTCAGGAAGTAGGTCGCGAAGGTGACATAGTTGTCAGGGGCGACACTAGCAGACTCCATCTCAAAAGCAATGTCGCGGAGCCAGTCATCAGCACCCAGTGGCTGTTCAGAATTGCGATAAATAGTGGGGTTGAGGCGCACAAACTCTGACAGTGTTATTGAAATTGGGTTCTGGTTCTGATTGTTCTGATGCGGAAACTTAGCCATGATATTAGTCATGAACTGATGGTTCAGCTCGAATTGCTGCATCATAGCTGCCATATAGTCTGGTGGTGGTGGGTTTTCGAGGGCATGGCCACGACCACGACCACGAGCACCTGGCCTAACCATCCTGCTAAATTTCAACAGGGGGTAGTTTAGAAAAAGCACTTGCGAGTGTTTAAAGACAAGCTTAATGTAACACGACAATGAATAAGCAGTGCAATAGATACATAATAGTAGTCAATTAAGACATACAGATCCA
Organism: Elymus sibiricus; assembly: GCA_039707655.1. Taxonomy (NCBI): domain Eukaryota; kingdom Viridiplantae; phylum Streptophyta; class Magnoliopsida; order Poales; family Poaceae; genus Elymus; species Elymus sibiricus. The sequence continues at coordinate 331,819,013 of CM077670.1, read as the reverse complement.
TACACAGAGTCGGTTACACGCGGACAGCATAACGGCGTAAAATTAAAGAAAAAGACATACTAGGCGGCGCGCAGGCACGCGGTGAGGAATACACAACGAGACATAGCAAAGGCTACATCAACGTCGGAGAAAACCACTGAAACGGGGTAACTGCAAGTGCGGACGATGAGTCTCTAAGGCAGAAAAGTCCTGCTCTCCGTGTGCACTCTGATGCAGAACCCGGTCTCGAACTGGAAGAAGAGGTCCACGTGCAGGTGTATGACCTCCAACAGCAGGCCAATCAATACCTGCCGGCATCTGAGTCCTGCGCGGGTAAAGGATATACTCTGGATGTATCCCTGCACGAACAGCTGGTAGCAACTGCGTCATAGCATCGTAGAGACGTGCTCGAGTGGCAAACAACTCGACGGCAAGAGCCCGGTTAGTGCGATCCAGAGCCTGGGTGCACTGAATCAACACGTGCGGGTCGTATCGACGACGCTCGTAAGGGGAACAAATAGCTGTGTAGTATCCAGTAGCATCTCCAGTAGGGGCATACGGGATGTATCGGAACTCAGAGGCATCCAAGCTACTATGCTCTCCACGGAGTCGTGCGACAGCAGAATAGGCAGCATCATGGACTGCCATCTCAATCGTCACACCGATACCGTGAAAGATGTGCAACTCAGTGTCGGAGTTGTCCCTCTGATCATAGATACGAACATCTGCATGGTACTGCTCCTGGTTGAACTCGCGGAAATCCTCGTAAACCATATACTCGGGGTACCAGCGGTAACCCAGTCTGGTCAGGAGGGCGATCAGGACAGCTGGAAAACCATGGGCATCACGAGCCCAAGTGCGAAGCACAAGCTGCGTCGCAGGGCGCGGCGGAAACAGGCGATCCATCTGAAACAGAGGAAATTCAGGATTGTCAAATGACAATGAGAAGTATAATAACTTGGAGAGAAAGGTTAAGCAAACCAATGTAAAGGAAAATATGATTATCAGACTAATCAGATCAATGGTAAGGAACAGGCACAGATAATCCAGCTCTCCGGGTGGACGAGATTACGAGATCCTAGTGTCGGCGTTAGTAAAATTCATTTAACCCGAAAGGAAGAGAGTTCAGAGTCCCAGAGTATAGAAGAGGAATAAAAGATCCTAATACCACCCAGTTGGCGACGTGGGCCCGTAAGCCACACAGCCATGTTAGTAAAATAGTTTTCGGAAATACTAGACTCAACTGCGGCCAAGGAGTTGGAGAGGGGCTTCCTACAGGTAGTCGGCTCTGATACCAACTTGTGACGCCCCCGACTTAATCGTGCACTAATCATACACGCAATTGCGCACGATCAAGCACAGCGACTCACGGGAAGATATCACAACACAACTCTAAACTCAAATAAAAAGCATAAGTCTGCATTTACAAACCGGGGGCACGAGGGCCCGAATACATAAGTCATACACACAAATGATATCTGAGTACAGACATAGTTAGTCAAGGGTGCCTTAAGAAGGCTAGCACAAACATCGATACAGATCGAAAGGCGAAGGCCTCCTGCCTAGGGCCTCCTAACTACTCCTGGTCGGCTGGCTCGATCCAGTACTAAGTGCCATCGGGACCCTCCTGGTAGTAAGCTCCTGCGGTGGCATCTGGCTCCTGGACTCTATCGTCTGATGTATCATCAAATGGGTATGGGAAAAAGAAGAGCAGAGCAACCGTGAGTACTCATCCAAAGTACTCGCAAGACTGACATCGGAAGTATGCTAGTTATGCATTGGTATCAAAGGAATGGGGCTATATCTTTGGACTGAACTGCAAAATGCCAGAATAGAGGGGGAGAAGCCTAGCCTATCGAAGACTAGCATCTTCAAGCAATCTTGCAGCATCAGAAGAGAGTAGAATATAGTAACATACAATAGTGGTTGTATAGCAGCAACTCCCCGAGATCCTTTCTCGACTATCCCGCGAGAAAGCGATCCCAAGAGCAGTAGTAACAGTTTAATATGTATTATCATCAGTTTGTAGTTGTCATAGATCCGGATACAACTCTGAGCGTCCTGTTACCGTGGACACGGCTATTCGAATAGATAACTTCCCTGCAGGGGTGCACTACCGTTACCCAACACGCTCGATTACCTCCGGCCAGACACACTGGCTGGGTAATACCCGGCCTCGGGTGATCGACACGACGCAGTCCTACCTAGGCTAAGTAGAGAGGTCAACACGCCGGTCTAAATCCTAAGTGCGAAGGGGTCTTGGGCCCATCACCCTTTGCACTCCTGCACGTTGCGTGGCTGGACGGGGAGCAGGCACGACACTGAATACACCAGTGACGTAACCAGCCCAACCCTGACGATCAGCCCGCATCTCTGAGCTGTGACGTCTGAAGAGCTTTCGGCTGATACATACGACGTAGAGGGCCCCATTAAACCATTATCCCACGTGGTGGTAGTGCGTATAGGGCACGACGACCCACTCAGATCAAATACCCAGTTCCGTTAGGCGTATTTAGTAACTCGCGGAGACGAACAGAGTTTCTGTCGCTCCGACTTGGTAAAACATGACGCGTGGGTGATCTAGGAGCCGACCCGTCTTTAATGATATTCACTCGCGGGCACCCTTGGGGCCAGCCCGATTTTAACATTGGAAGCTGTCGGGACTCAGGTCCATCTCTGACTGGATGGTACCACCAGCCCTTCAGCCCCGTAACAGTAAATGAATGTAGTAATGCAAGCATTTCCGTGATCCTCACCCAGAGTGATCACGGCCCGGTAACTAGCATGGCATACGGACAAGGCGAAGGGGCCATAGATGGAACAGCAGCATAGCTAAGTAGGCATCATGGGATAACAGGTAATGTATCAGTAGCAGGCGACAAAATCAGGCTATGCATCAGAATAAGTTAAAGCAGGGCAGCGGCAATTTCTAGTGCAAGCAGGAGGGAGAAAGAATAGGAAATATCGGTATGCGTCAAGGGGGGATTGCTTGCCTGGAAGCTCTGCTGAGAGTGGCTGATCGTCAGTAGGCTGCTCGTCGGGGGTGTAGTCAAACTCTGCTGCAACGGCGTCGGACTCGGCGTCTATCGAGAGAGAAGGAGGGGGGAAGAAACAGTAAATTTCACGGCAAAATGCAATCACTATGCATGACATGCCTAAAATGATATGCATATGTGTTTTATTGCCTAACTAAATGATTTAGTTAATTTAGGGATTTATTTGGGTTTATTTAATTAAAGTTGTGCACTATTCATTTATCGAAATCGGGCAAATTGTTCCATGTTCACCTAGCTAGGAGTGTTGGATAGGCATTTTGATTACATATTCAAATTCTTCATATTTTTCTGATCATTTTACATATATAAATTATTTTCATCTGACTTACGGTTTAAAAGATATGATTTTTCAAAGTTTTAAACATTTCTGGAATTAATTTAATTATTTAATACGAATTATCCAGAACAGTGAAGGGGTGACGTCATCATGATGCAATGCTGATGTCAGCAGTCAACAGAGGCTGACCAGTGTCAAACCTGACCAGTGGGTCCAGTGGGACCCACTGGTCAGCCTCACAGTAGTTAATTAGGTTTTATATAATCTAATTACAGGTTATATTAGGGGTGGGGTCTACTGGTCAGTGTCTAATTACTAATTAATTTAATTAACCAATTTAATTAACATTTATTTATTTATAAAAATCGTTTTAATTTAGCGGGACCCACACGTCAGCGACAGGGGGTGCCACGTCAGCGAGTTGACCGGGTCAACAGGTCAACGGGACCCACCCGTCAGCGACGCAGGGGGCCCCACACGTCAGGCCAGGTCAGCGTCGCCGGCGTCGGCGCCGGAATCATGCCGGCGACCAAATTCGCGGCGGCGCGGCCTCGGACCTCGTCGGAAATCGTCTACGGGGCATCATTTTGATCGCGGTCGGGCGCGTTCGAACGGCACGACGACGGCACGTCGATTGGCGGTGGTCTCACTGGCTAACTCGGCCTGAGTCGAGCGCTACAAGCTCGCCGGCGGCGAGGTGTTTCGGGCGAGCTCGGTGGATTCGCCGCAGGGCACGGCAGGCCGTGGGGTTGGGCTCTACGGGGTCCTAGAGACGCGTGGAGCACGGTGGTGAGCTCGTTGGAGCTTGCCATCGACGAGGACGACGGCGATGAGCGATGCGGCGGAGCCAAGCTTCGGACGGCGGCGGCAGAGACGGCTACGGTGGCGGAAATGCACGGGGGAGAGAGGGGAAAGGAGCGGATGCTCACCGAGAAGGCACACGAGGGCCCGGCGTAAGCTTAGGAGCAGCAGTTCGATGGCATTCGCCGGCGAAGCTCCGGCGACCGAAAACGAAGAGGGGCTCGATCCCGTCATTGTGTTGGCACAGGGCTCGGTCCAGCGGTCGGAGAGGAAGCAGAGGAGCAAGGCGGAGCGATTGAGCTCGGTCTCAGGCGGTGAGGACGACGGCAGCGACGGCGATGAGCTCGTCCATGGCGACGGCGGCTCGGCTTGTCGCGGGGAGGAAGAGAGCGAGCGAGAGAGGGGGATCTGTGGGGGTTAGGGTTTCGGGGAGAGAGGGCAGCACGGGGGAGGTCTTAACGGCGACGGGGAGCCGGCGGATGGCCGACAGCGCGACGGACGGCGCCGTGTCGGCGTGCGCGCGCGACAGCGAGCAGAGGAGGACGACGATGCGGCTTAACGGGCTGGGCTGGCTACTGTTCCACTAGAGCCCATAGGCACAGTAGTCGTTAGGCGTTTTTCTTTTTCTATTTTCTGTTTTCTGTATTACTTTCTGTTTTGTAAAATGTGTGGCACTAAAAGGACTTTTGTAAAATGGGTGACTTGGGCCAAATATTACAATGCAATATGCTCTAACACCAGAAATTGGTTTGGCTAAAATATAATTTCATTTGTAATTTAGTTTAAATAAAAGGTATTAAAATGCTGCTGTTAGTTACTGTTTTAGGTTGATGGAGTTACTTAGGCAATTTTAGTGATGTTGCTTTTCTGAGCATAATTAGTAATGGATTATTTGCTATTTAATGAACATTTTTATTTCAAATTTGGAACAACATTTATTTTCACTTTAAATTTGGATTGAAATTTGAATTGGAATTTGAAATGAGATATGATGCAATGATGATCAAGCATAGTTAATCAGGATGACTTGGCATTTTCAGAGGGTGATCACTGTAGCTATTACATAGGGATGTTACAGAAATAAAAGTGACGGACTGCATAATAAAGGTTGCTATCACAAGGGGCAATATAACGTGACGTTCCTTTGCATTAAGAGCTTGTGCATCCAACAATAAAAAGCGCATGACAACCTCTGCTTCCCTCTGCGAAGGGCCTATCTTTTACTTGTATGCATTTACTTTTCTGTATTTACTTTTATGCAAGAGTCATTAATGTTCATCCCTATTCCGCTCTATTTACTCTTTAGTTGGCAAGCATTATGTGGAAGGGAAAGATCCAGGCACATATATCCAGTTGAATATAGGTGATCATGAGTTATTATTGTTGACATTATCCCTGAGATAAATAAGTTGGGAGGCGAAATATTAAGCCCCTCTCTTCCTATGTGTTTGACTGAAATGGTTTGTTCTAAAAATATGCTTTGAGTGTCAGCAATCATGGAAGACTAAATGGTGGTTGAGTATGTGGAATTTGCTAGATCAAAGCTCTTACATAGACCCTTCCCGAAAATAAGATGAATTGCAATTGTTTGATGACTGAGAACATAGTTTGTTAGTTTTCAAGAAAGTTTATGGCCTATACTTTAAACATGTGAATAGCTTGCTACTTGATCATGAGAAGTTTTATGAGATGAGATACTGATTATGATATATATTGATGGTAGAAAAAGTGATTGAAATTATCATTGATCAAACTTATGCACTATGCTAGCATTAACACTTCATAAATTATTTCTTTTATCATTTACCTACTCGAGGACGAGCAGGAATTAAGCTTGGGGATGCTGATACGTCTCCAACGTATCTATAATTTATGAAGTATTCATGCCATGTTTATTATAGTTTTGTATGATTTTGGTGCACTTTTATATGGCTTTTATATGATTTTCATGGACTAACATATTGACCTAGTGCCCAGTGCCAGTTGCTGTTTTCTGCTTATTTTTGGTTTTCCAGAAAATCCATATCAAATGAAGTCCAAATGCAGTGAAACTTTTTGACAATTTTTTCTGGAACATAGGAGACACTAGAAGCTTTGGGAGGTGGCCAGAAGACCCACAGGGGCCCCACGAGCCACCAGGGCGCGCCTGGGCCCCCTGTGGCCCTTCTTCGCGTGATTCCAACGCCAAAAAATCATATATATTCAAAAAACCCCGAAAGTTAACCTAGATGAGTTTTTACACCGCCGCACGCCTCTGTACCTCCACGATCTAATCTACAGCCCTTTTCCGGCACCCTGCCGGAGGGGGGAATCATCACCGGAGGCCATCTTCATCATCCCGGCGGACTCCATGACGAGGAGGGAGTAGTTCACCCTTGGGGCTGAGGGTATGTACTAGTAGCTATGTGTTTGATCTCTCTCTCGTGTTCTTGATTTGGCACGATCTTGATGTATCGCGAGCTTTATTAATATAGTTGGATCATATGGTGTTTCTTCCCTCTCTACCTCCTTGTGATGAATTGAATCTTTCCCTTTGAGGTTTCGTTATTGTCGGATTGAATATTCAGATTTGAGAACACTTGATGTATGTCTTGCATATGAATACCCGTGGTGACAATGGGGTATTATATTGATTCACTTGATGTATGTTTTGGTGATCAACTCGCGGATTCCCAAGGTGACATTGGGGTAATCTATGCATAGGGGTTGATGCACGTTTTCATTATCTTTTCTCCGATAGAAACTTTGGGGTGCTCCTTGAAGTTCTTTGTGTGGATTGAATATTATGATTATGAAGTTGTTTGATGCATATCGTATAATCAACTCACGGATACTTGTGGTGACATTGGAGTATCTAGGTGACATTAGAGTTGGTTGATGTGTTTCATATGGTGTTATTTTAGTACGAACTCTAGAGCTATTCGTGACACTTAAAGGGATGGCTCAATATATCGATCGGAAAGAATAACTTTGAGGTGGTTTCGTACCCTACAAACAATTTCTATCTTATGTTCTCCGCTAATAGTCCTTTCGATAAGTAAGAGTGTCGAACCCAACGAGGAGCAGAAGGAAATGACAAGCGGTTTTCAGCAAGGTATTTTCTGCAAGCACTAAAATTATCGGTAACGAGTAGTTTGATAGCAAGATAATTTGTAACAAGTGACAAGTAGCAATAGTAACAAAGAGTGTAGCAAGTTGGCCCAGTCCTTTTTATAGCAAAGGACAAGCCGGAACGATCTCTTATAGTAAGTAAAGCGTTCTCGAGGACACATGGGAATTTCATCTAGTCACTTTCATCATGTTTGTTTGATTCGCGTTCGCTACTTTGATAATTTGATATATGGGTGGACCGGTGCTTGGGTGCTGTTCTTACTTGAACAAACCTCCCACTTATGATTACCCCCTCTCGCAAGTATCCGCAACTACGAAAGAAGAATTAAGATTTCTCTAACCATAGCATTAGACATATGGATCCAAATCAGCCCCTTACGGAATAGCGCATAAACTAGGGTTTAAGCTTCTGTCACTCTAGCAACCCATCATCTAATTACTACTCCACAATGCATTCCCTTAGGCCCAAAGATGGTGAAGTGTCATGTAGTCGACGTTCACACGACACCACTAAGAGAATCAACAACATACATATCATCAAAATATCGAACGAATACCAAATTCACATGATTACTTATGACAAGACTTCTCCCATGTCCTCAAGAACAAAAGTAACTACTCACAAATCATATTCATGTCCAAGATCAGAGAGGTGTTGAATAGCATAATAGATCTGAACATATAATCTTCCACCAAATAAACCAACTAGCATCAACTACAATATGTAATCAACACTACTAGCAACCCACATGTACCAATCTAAGGTTTTGAGACAAAGATTGAATACAAGAGATGAACTAGGGTTTGATATGAGATGGTGCTGGTGAAGATGTTGATGAAGATTAGTCCTCCCATGATGAGAGGATCGCTGGTGATGTCGATGGCGACGATTTCCCCCTCCCGGAGGGAAGTTTCCCCGGCAGAATCTCTCCGCCGGAGAGCAAAGGTGCTCCTGCCCAAGTTCCGCCTCGAGACGGCGATGCACCGTCCTGAAAGTTTTCTCTATATTTTTTCTAGGGAAAAATGACTTATATACCAGAAAATGGGGGCCAGAGGCTGGCCAGGGGCCCCACGAGGTACCAGGGCGCGACTGGGGGGGTGGCGTGCCCTGGTGCCTCATGGGCACCTGGGTGGCCCCCTCTGGTACTTCTTGCTTCCAGTATTTTTTATTTATTCTAAAATAAATCTCCACAAAATTTCAGCTCATTTGGAGTTGTGCAGAATAGGTATCTCTGACGTAGCTTTTTCAGGTCCCGAATTCGAGCTGCCGGCAATCTCCCTCCTTGTGTAAATCTTGCATATTAAGAGATAAAAGGCATTAGAATTGCTCCACAAAGTGTTATATTGATTAAAAACATTATAAATAACAGTAGCAAAACATGATGCAAAATGGACGTATCAACTCCCCAAAGCTTAGACCTCGCTTGTCCTCAAGCGAAAGCCGATATCGATAATCATGTCCACATGTTTAGAGAGAGATGTGTCGATAAAAACAAAATACGGACATAGTAGCATCATGATCATTATTATAACAGCAATATTTATTATGATAAACTTCTCATGAGCAAGTAACAATTCATCACAATAATGGAGTATAAGGCATAAACTTTCGTGAAAACTAACAAACTATGTTCTCAGTCAACAATGCAATTGCAATTCATCATATTTTCAGGAAGGGTCTCATGTAGGAGCTTTTAAGCAAGTCCATATACTCAACCATCATTTAGTCTTCTATGATTGCTAACACTCACGACATATATATGGAGCAAAAAGTTTCAGCCAGACATATAGAAAGATAGGGGCTTGTGATTTCGCCTCCCAACTTATTCACCTCAAGGGTGATGTCAACAATAATAACTCATGATCACTCATATCCAACTGGATATATATGCCTAGATCTTTCCCCACCACATGATGCTTGCAAAAGAGAAAAATAAAAAAGGAAATAGAGGAGAACACTATTGACTCTTGCATAAAAAGTAAATACATAAAAGTAAAGGATAGGCCCTTCGCAGAGGGAAGTAGAGGTTGTCATGCGCTTTTTGTTGTTGGATGCAAGAGCTCTTAATGCAAAGGAATGTCACTTTATATTGCCCCTTGTGATAGCAACCTTTATTATGCAGTCTGTCGCTTTTATTTCTTTACCATCACAAGTTCGTACAAAGCTTATTTCCCTTACAATAAAAGTTCAGACATATTTAGAGGCAATTTTTATTGCTTTTTGCACCGATGACAACTTACTTGAAGGATCTTATTCAATCCATAGGTAGATATAGTGGACTCTCATGACATGAAACTGGGTTTTAGGGTTTTGGATGCACAAGTAGTATCTCTACTTGGTGCGGATTTTTGGCTAGCAAAGATATTGGGCAAGCACCACATGTTGGAGGATCTATACCAATATAACTTCTATGTGAATATGAACAAACATAATTCATTACGTTGTCTTCCTTGTCCAACGTCAACAATTTGACATAAAATATTTAATGGGGGCTCACAATCATAAAAGATGTCCAAGATAGTATATTTGCATGTGAATCTTCTCTTCCCTTATTAATTCTTTCATGAATTGCATCATTGACTAATGCTATGTTTGTTAACTTCCAATAAATTTTACCACCTATACTTTTATTTATGTAATGTCATTACTTTCCATAAGATTAGCATATGCTCTTGTTCATTATTTTCATTGCTAGAATTGGAACATGAAAGTAAAGAAGCAAAAACTCAAACTACTCTTTATTATATAACTCTCAACTTGATTACATAGATAGATAGATCACGAAGCTAATACTCGAAAATAGATCATACTAAACTTTTATTCAACTAGATCAAACTAAAAATAACTAAGGATCAAACTAAAAATAGGTAATGATAATAAAAGTGATGGTGATACGATACCGAGGCACCTCCCCCAAGCTTGGCACGAGCCAAGGGGAGTGCCCATACCCATGTGTTCAAGTCTCCTTCGGTAATGGTGGTGGTGATGAAGTGATGGGCTTATCCTCCGGCTTCCATGGCATAGGTTCCCCATCATAGAAAGATGAACGAGTCTCCGGAGTCCTGAAACTTGCAGCTAAACTCATACCTTTGAATCTTGCCTCATACTCAAAATTTTGGTTTTGAAGATCATAGATTTGGCCTTGGAGATAGTCGATTCGTTCATTAAGCTTGAAGATGATGTCCCCCATTGATTGGCCCTCCACCTTGTGATTACGGGTGAATTCCGTGATCATGGAGTGGTTGGCGCTGAGTCCACGTTCCACCATCCCTTGGCACTTGAAGATCTCCTGCTCCACTGCTTCGAGCCTGGACTCCACGCTCCCGGTCTTCTTGGGTCCTTGAACGTCCCAGATGTGAAGCACCCCCTCATGCATCTCAATGGCCTGAGGGTGTTTCATCACCTCCGGTAGGTAGGGGTTGATGACCTTCTCGTAGAACTTGTCCTTGGAAGAGCTTGGTGGAGCCATAGCGATCTAGATCTGTCAGAAAAATAGTACGAAACAAGAACAGAGGAGATTTCTACGATACGGTGGTCAAAACATTCGGGAATATATATAAAGATTTTTATCTTGCAAAACAAGTAATCCAGGAGAAAACGAAGTCGGGAAGGCTCACGTGGGGCCCACGAGCCACCAGGGCGGGGGGGGGGGGGGGGGGGGGTGGCGCGCCCTGGTGCCTCGTGGGCACCAGGTGGGTCCCCTCGGCTGTTTCTTATTTTTGTATTCTTTCTAATATTCCAAAACTGATAGAAAATATTTTTATGGAATTTTTGGAGTCGGTTTACTTACCGTATCACATACCTCTTCCTTTTCAGGGTTCTGGAGTCTTCCGGAAGGTCTCTCTTATGTATTCCTCTGGTGTAATTGTTTCAATAATATTAGTTTCAACATTAATGGGGGTACCTGAAATATAGTGCTTGATTCTTTGCCCATTCACCACTCTTGGATTAGTGCCTTCGGAGTTATTTATTTTGATGGCTCCAGAGCGATAAACTTCTTTGATGATATACGGTCCTTCCCATTTAGAGAGAAGTTTTCCTGCAAAGAATCTCAAACGGGAATTGTACAATAGAACTTGTTGACCCACTTTGAATTCCCGTTTTTGAATTATTCTATCATGCCATCTTTTAACTTTTTCTTTAAATAATTTGGCATTTTCATAAGCTTGGGTTCTCCATTCATCTAATGAGCTAATATCAAATAACCTCTTTTCACCGGCAAGTTCAAAATCATAATTTAGTTCTTTAATTGCCCAATATGCTTTATGTTCTAACTCAAGAGGTAAATGACATGCTTTTCCATAAACCATTTTATAAGGAGACATACCCATAGGATTTTTATAAGCAGTTCTATATGCCCATAATGCATCGTCAAGTTTCATAGACCAATTCTTTCTAGATCTATTGACGGTTTTTTGCAAAATTAATTTTATTTCTCTATTGCTCAATTCAACTTGACCACTAGTTTGAGGGTGATAGGGAGATGCAATTCTATGGTTGACATCATATTTAGCAAGCAATTTTCGGAATGCACCATGAATAAAATGTGAACCACCATCAGTCATTAAATATCTAGGGACTCCGAACCTTGGGAAAATAACTTCTTTAAGCATTTTAATAGAAGTGTTATGATCAGCACTACTAGTTGGAATAGCTTCTACCCACTTAGTAACGTAATCAACAGCAACTAAAATATGAGTATACCCATTGGATTTAGGAAAAGGTCCCATATAATCAAATCCCCAAACATCAAATGGTTCAACAGCAAGTGAATAATTCATAGGCATTTCCTGACGTCTACCAACATTACCAATTCTTTGACATTCATCACAAGATAAGACAAACTTACGAGCATCCTCGAAAAGAGTAGGCCAATAAAAACCAGATTGCAATACCTTATGCGCAGTTTTGTCTCCCGCATGGTGTCCTCCGTAAGCCTCGGAATGACACTTCCATAGGATTTGTTCCTGTTCATGCTCAGGTATACAACGCCTAATAATACCATCTACTCCTTCTTTATAAAGATGTGGGTCATCCCAGAAGTAATGTCTTAAATCAAAGAAGAACTTTTTTCTTTTGTTGGTATGTGAAACTAGGTGGTATAAATTTATCAACAATATAATTAGCATAGTCTGCATACCATGGAGCAGTACGAGAAGCATTTATGACAGCTAATTGTTCATCAAGAAAATCATCATTAATAGGTAGTGGGTCATCAAGAACATTTTCCATTCTAGACAAATTATCTGCTACGGGATTCTCAGCTCCCTTCCTATCAGTAATATGCAAGTCAAATTCTTGTAGCAATAGAACCCACCTAATAAGTCTAGGTTTAGCATCTTTCTTTTCCATAAGATATTTAATAGCAGCATGATCAGTGTGAACAGTTACTTTAGAATCAACTATATAAGATCTGAATTTATCACATGCAAACACAACTGCTAGAAATTCTTTTTCAGTAGTAGCATAATTTCTTTGGGCACTGTCTAGAGTTTTACTAGCATAATGGATAACATTTAATTTCTTATCAACTCTCTATCCTAGAACAACACCAACAACATAATCACTAGCATCACACATAATTTCAAAAGGCAAGTTCCAATCGGGTGGTTGAACAATAGGTGCAGTGGTTAAGGCTTTTTTAAGTGTTTCAAAGGCTTATAGACAATCATCATCAAAAACAAATGGAACATCTTTTTGCAAAAGATTGGTAAGAGGCCTAGAAATTTTAGAGAAGTCTTTAATAAATCTCCTATAGAAACCAGCATGACCTAGGAAACTTCTTATACTGTAACACCCTGGATTTTTGCCTTTTTCTTTTATTTGGATTTAATTGGGTTTTCCAGTCATTTCTTTTGGACTTACCACTTGGATTTATTTTTGATTTTCTTCCAAGTGGGTTCTTCCATCCTTAAACTCTCCCTGGACCTCATCCCTCTCATAATAATGCCATTGGGTATTTTTATTTAATGGCATTATACCCTTTTTCTCTTTGAAAATGCCTATTTTCCCATAGAGCTATGAAGCAACGCCTATTTTTATTGCCCAGAAAATTCCAAGAAAATTCCCAAATATTCTTTGGGTCATGCCTCACCTTCCTATGAAAAAATATCCCATGGTCATTTGGAAAATTTCAGCCCAGGAAAATATTTTTGCTTCTGGACAGAAAAGTCACATTGTGAAGCAACTATATTTTTCCTTGATCCTTTTTATCTGAAATTTTTACCACTTAATGACCTTCCTATGTAATGCTTAAACGCCTAAAACCAGCCCCAGAATCTTAGCCATTTGTCCTCAGCGCTTGGAGCAAGTTTCTGTCCAGAAACTTTAGCTCAAGCTCTTGTCACCTCCATTGCACCACTTGGCAAGCCCAGAGTGTTTTTAGGCACCGCGTTGAAGGGACTTCACGTTGGACATGGTGTGGCAGCGCCGAAAGCCACCCCCGTGCCAGTGCACGCGGTGACCGCGTGCGGGCAGGGTGCAGCGCACGCGCTCTGTGCGCTCTGCCCGATGGGTCCGATCGGCCGCCGTCCAACCACCCTCCCCGCGACACCTCTCCGTGTCTCAGCGCCACAGCCAATTCCCGTGCACCACCCAGCCCTCTCCCTGTTCCTCCCCGATGCCGGAATGCAGCTCGCCGGAAGAGGCCGAGAGCTAGCGGCGGGAACAGTGAGCTCGCGTGCCCGATTTTCGCGCATAGTGCGCGCCACTGTGGCCGCACGCGTGCACCGCGTCGCCCTGTGCTCCTCTGCTTCACCCCGCGTCGTTGCCCGAGTCCTCACCGCCCCCAGTTCGCCCTGCCGCTCCACTCCGGCGGAGCCCGAGCTCTGCCTCGCCTCCTCCTATAAATAGAGCACTCCCCCGATCGTTCTAGCCATCCCAACCCACGTCTCCACTCTCAAATCGATCACTAGTAGCTAGTGGCAACGCCGGGAAGGCCTCTGGCCTTCAAACCTTGCCGGCGACCGCCGCGGATCCCCCTCCTCCGTTCACTCATCCTAGACCACCTCAGCTCCAACCACTGCCACCAACGAGACCGTAGCAACCTCCTGAGCACGACGGTAGCAAGAACTCACCGGATTGTCGCCGGAAACGCCGACTCCGATCAGCTCCGCCGCCGCCGTCTCTAGAGAAGATCGCCGCGACTCCGTCCGACCGCCTCAGCTCGAGCTTCGGGTACGTGTGTGACCGTCTCGTCGAGCTAGTCCCATTCCCCCTCTCTCCGGTGATCGCCGACGTCTCCTCGTCGGAGAAACGCCGGCGACAGAGCTGCCAGTCCCTGTTCCCTCCCTCTCCTCTGTTTAACCCTGCCAGCAGGTCCCGCTCGTCAGCCTCTCACTCGGCCACCCGAAGCGGTATAAGTGGAGGCGTCTTCGCCGAATACGCTTTCGACGTGGCCGCTTCTGGTTTTTCTTTTTATTTCAGATTTTGACCAGATCTAATTCAACTTTGACTAGCTATAACTTTTAATCTATAAGTCCAAATGATTTGATTCTTTTTGCTACTGGTTTATAAAATTCCAAAGTTTCTGTATGCCAAGTTTCAGAATTTGTTTTGCTGTTGAGAATTTCTGGTGCAATAAACAGTGTTTTGTGACATTTTCTTTTTTGCATTTAATTTAATTTCAGAAGAACCTAGTTGTGTTGGAGAAGGCCAGGAGTACTGTGACACTCCTCTGAACCAAGGCAAGCCACAACATTCAGATGCAAGGATGGCATTGCAATGACTTGGTTTAATTGAATTAAATTCATCCTTTAATCACTATTTAAAATAATTTGCTATATAAATCTTATTGCATAAACTTTGTTCTCTCATTCTGATAATTTATGCAGTAGGATACATGCTTTCTTGTTAGTGTGCAGTAGGTATCATGGCATATACTCATATGACATCATGATGCATTTGATATTCATGACCATGACCCGTGCATCCATTCATTCACTATGGCTCGAATCATTTTCTTTTCAAGTTAAACTTGTTAATAATCCAACTTGAACATGCTGTTGATCGAGTCATGGTGCCACCGAATCGAGCTCACCAGTGCAACCACACTTGCCTGGATGGGGAGGCCCTAATGCGGTCTATTGTCATGCCTCTCGCCGGTGCCTTCTACGAGGGAAGGTTGTGCTCTGGCGCTACCCTGGCCCGGTAGGCAGTCATAACCTTGAGGACCCAAGTTTTGATGGTACCGAGGTCCTCGTTTGGGACAACTTTGATGTTTGGCCACGACGTTGGCAGCCACAGAGGTGGCAGATGTCACATGTTGACATCAGGGTCACCCAGGACATAGCCCAAAGGGGAGTTTGTCGGAGTGGCCGGGAGAGTGTCATGCAATAGATTGGTTTTGTCGGAATGTCATTGGTCCACCCGAATGGGGGCACGAGGCCATGAATTCCGTAGTGTGGGTACAATGTACTAACCTCTGCAGAGTGTATAATCTATCGATAGCCGCGTCCTCGGATATGGACACAGTTCGTAGTAGGTCACACCGTGGGTCAACAGATATAATTAACTTGCACACTAAGATTCACAAGATGGCACATGCAAACATGGTGATCGAGGATCACTATGCAAGGTATGAATGTGGTCAAGTGAGGATCACGTTGGTAAGTTGTGAACGGTGGTTACGCGGTAACCCCGAGATGGTAAGTTGGTCCCGAGGACCATGGCAATGTTTCATGCACATCTCATGTTGAGTAGTATCATGCTCATGCATTAAATCTGTTAAATGCCTTGTTATTGTTTGTCGCACTTGTTTTGTTTGCTGTGAGCTTGCGAGTACATTCAAAGTACTCACCTGGCTTATCATGCCAGATGCAGGAGAAGCCGTGCAAGGAGTTGATGTCGAGCAGTATGTCACGATCTAGGCCGTGTCCCAGCAGTGTCCCTGTGGAATGGAGTTCCGCTACCCCGTCGTTCCGCTGCCGCGTAGTAGTTCCCTTATCATCGAGGCCCCTGCCATGTCTACTAAATAATGTACATAAGTGCAGCCGCACCGTGTGTGCCGCTTGGCTTCGTTCATCATGTAAGATGTAAACCTATGTTTCCGCTAAGAGATCAATAAAGCGGTTGTTTCCTGTACCAAGTTGTTGTGTATTGCCAGAAGACTTGATCTCTGGGCTGGCAATGCAAGGTAAACCGGTTGCTCTGAGCCGGGGTGCCACATATACCTTTAATATCTTTAGGACATGTCATTTTCTCAATAGCATCAACCTTAGCTTTATCAACTTCAATACCTCTTTCAAAAATTTTATGCCCCAAGACAATGCCTTCATTCACCATAAAGTGGCACTTCTCCCAATTCAAGACAAGATTAGTTTCTTCACATCTCTGCAAAACTCGATCAAGGTTGCTTAAGCAACCATCAAAAGAAGTTCCGTAAACGGAGAAATCATCCATGAAAACCTCAACAATCTTTTCACAAAAGTCAGAGAATATAGCAGTCATACATCTTTGAAAGTTAGCAGGTGCATTGCATAAACCAAATGGCATACGTCTATAAGCATAAGTTCCAAAAGGACAAGTAAAGGTGGTTTTCTCTTGATCGGGTTGTGATACAGGTATTTGAGAAAAACCAGAATAACCATCTAGAAAACAAAAGTGTGTATGCTTAGACAATCTTTCTAACATTTGATCAATAAAAGGTAAGGGGTAATGATCTTTTCTAGTAGCTTTGTTTAATTTTCTAAAATCAATTACCATCCTATAACCAGTTACAATTCTTTGTGGAATGAGTTCATTTTTATCATTAGGAACAACGGTAATACCTCCTTTCTTAGGGACACAATGAATGGGACTTACCCATCTACTATCAGCTATGGGATAGATTATACCTGCTTCCAGAAGTTTTAATATTTTAGTTCTTACCACCTCTTTCATCTTAGGATTTACTCGTCGTTGGTGGTCGACAACTAGTTTAGCATCAGGCTCCATATTAATCTTGTGCTGACATAGAGTAGGACTAATGCCCTTAAGATCATCAAGAGTATATATCCAATAGCAGCTCGGTGCTTCCTTAGAGTCTTTAGTAATATCTTTTTTTCATGCGCTGAAAGGTTAGCACTAATAATAACATGATATATCTTCTTTTCATCAAGATAAGCATATTTCAATGTATCGGGCAATTGCTTCAATTCAAATACAGGATCACCTTTAGGCGGAGGAGGGCCTCCAAGAGTTTCAACAGGCAAATTATGTTTAAGGATAGGTGGTTGATCAAAGAACATCTTATCTATTTCATTTGTTTCATTCATATGCATATCGTTTTCATGGTCTAGCAAATATTGTTCTAACGGATCAGTAGGAGGTACGGCAATAGAAGCAAGACCAATAATTTCATATTTACTAGGCAATTCTTTATCATGAGGTTGTCTACGAAACTTAGAGAAATTAAACTCATGAGACATACCACCAAAATTAACACTAACAGTTTCTTTAGCGCAATCAATCTTGGCATTAACAGTGTTCAAGAAAGGTCTACCAAATATAATGGGACAAAAATCATCTTGTGGAGAACCGAGGTCTAGAAAATCAGTAGGGTATTTTATTTTTCCACACAAGACTTCAACATCTCTAATGATCCCAAGTGGTGTAATGGTATCTCTATTTGCAAGCTTAATAGTAACATCAATATCTTCAATCTCAACATGTGCAATATCATTCATAATTTCTTGATATAAGGTAAACGGAATAGCACTAACACTAGCACCCATATCACACAAACCATGATAGCAATGATCTCCAATCTTAACAGAAATAACAGACATGCCAACTACGGGCTTGTTCTTGTCTAACTTATCTCGTTCATTTCTAACAGGTTTAGCAATTCTAGCAGCCTCATCGCAAAAGTAAATAACATGCCCATCTATATTATCGACTAAGAGATCTTTAACCATAGCAACATCAGGTTCAACTTTAATTTGTTCAGAAGGTCTAGGTGCTCTAATATTACTTTTGTTAACCACAGTTGAAGCTTTAGCATGTTCCTTAATCCTAACAGGAAAAGGTGGTTTCTCAATATAAGTAGTAGGCACAACTGGATCAACATGGTAAACAATTGTTTCTTCTTTAACACTAACGAGTTCCTCAATCTTTTCTTTAATAGGGGGATGATATTTAAACCACTTCTCCTTAGGGAGATCAACATGAGTAACAAATGATTCTCAAAAGGAAGCTACTATCTCAGAGTCAAGTCCATATTTAGTGCTAAACTTATGAAAAGCATCGGTGGCCATAAAAGATTTAACACAATCGAACTCAAGTATTATACCTGACTCATTACCTTTGTCGAGTTCCCAATCTTCAGAGTTGCGTTTAATTCTTTCCAGAAGATCCCATCTGAATTCAATAGTTTTTTTCATAAAGGAGCCAGTCGAAGAAGAATCGAGCATAGTTTGATTATCATGAAAAAGTCGAGCATAAAAATTCTGTAAGATAATTTATTTTGAGAGCTCATGATTGGGGCATGTGTACATCATGTACTTAAGCCTCCCCAAGCTTGAGCGATGCTTTCTCCTTCACGAGGCCAAAAATTATATATATAATTCCGATCATGATGAACCAAATGCATAGGATAAAATTCTAATGGAATTCTAATTTCAATCGGTTCCAGTCCCATGTATTAGTATCATCACATAGCCTATACCACATCAATGCCTTTCCCTCCAAAGATAAAGGGAATACTTTCTTCTTAACTCCGTCTTCGGATAAACCTACAAGCTTAAACAATCCAGAAATTTCATCCACATAGATTAAGTGCATATCAGGATGTGCTGTTCCATCCCCTGCATAAGGATTAGCTAGCAGTTTCTCTATCATACCCGGAGGACTTTCATATGAAATATGTTCAGTAGGTGCAGTAGGTTGAGGAGCAACTATTTGTGTTTCCGGTCAAGGTGAAGATACCCCGAACAAACCCCTCAAAGGATTACTTTCCATAGTGACAAGTGACAGTAAATTTCAGCACGTAATATAAATGTTTCCTTACCAAATTCCACTTACCAAAGGCGCTTCACTCCCCGGTAACGGTGCCAGAAAAGAGTCTTGATGACCCACAAGTATAGGGGATCAATCGTTGTCCTCTCGATAAGTAAGAGTGTCGAACCCAACGAGGAGCAGAAGGAAATGACAAGCGGTTTTCAGCAAGGTATTTTCTGCAAGCACTGAAATTATCGGTAACGAGTAGTTTGATAGTAAGATAATTTGTAACAAGTGACAAGTAGCAATAGTAACAAAGAGTGCAGCAAGTTGGCCCAATCCTTTTTATAGCAAAGGACAAGCCGAAACGATCTCTTATAGTAAGTAACGCGTTCTCGAGGACACATGGGAATTTCATCTAGTCACTTTCATCATGTTTGTTTGATTCGCGTTCGCTACTTTGATAATTTGATATGTGGGTGGACCGGTGCTTGGGTGCTATTCTTACTTGAACAAACCTCCCACTTATGATTACCCCCTCTCGCAAGCATCCGCAACTACGAAAGAAGAATAAAGATTTCTCTAACCATAGCATTAAACATATGGATCCAAATCAGCCCCTTACGGAATAGTGCATAAACTAGGGTTTAAGCTTCTGTCACTCCAGCAACCCATCATCTAATTACTACTCCACAATGCATTCCCTTAGGCCCAAAGATGGTGAAGTGTCATGTAGTCGACGTTCACACGACACCACTAAGAGAATCAACAACATACATATCATCAAAATATCGAACGAATACCAAATTCACATGATTACTTATGACAAGACTTCTCCCATGTCCTCAAGAACAAAAGTAACTACTCACAAATCATATTCATGTCAAAGATCAGAGAGGTGTTGAATAGCATAATAGATCTGAACATATAATCTTCCACCAAATAAACCAACTAGCATCAACTACAAGATGTAATCAACACTACTAGCAACCCACAGGTACCAATCTGAGGTTTTGAGACAAAGATTGAATACAAGAGATGAACTAGGGTTTGAGATGAGATGGTGCTGGTTAAGATGTTGATGAAGATTAGTCCTCCCACGATGAGAGGATCGCTGGTGATGTCGATGGCGACGATTTCCCCCTCCCGGAGGGAAGTTTCCCCGACAGAATCTCTCCGCCGGAGAGCAAAAGTGCTCCTGCCCAAGTTCCACCTCGATACGGCGGCACACCATCCCGAAAGTCTTCTCTATATTTTTTCTAAGGCAAAATGACTTATATACCAGAAAATGGGGGCCAGAGGCTGGCCAGGGGCCCCACGAGGTACCAGGGCGCGCCTGGGGGGGGGGTGTGGTGCGCCCTGGTGCCTCGTGGGCACCTGGGTGGCCCCCTCTTGTACTTCTTGCTTCCAGTATTTTTTATTTATTCCAAAATAAATCTCCACAAAATTTCAGCTCATTTGGAGATGCGCAGAATAGGTATCTCTGACATAGCTTTTTCAGGTCCAGAATTCCAGCTGCCGGCAATCTCCCTCCTTGTGTAAATCTTGCATATTAAGAGAGAAAAGGCATTAGAATTGCTCCACAAAGTGTTATATTGATTAAAAACATTATAAATAACAGTAGCAAAACATGATGCAAAATGGACGTATCAACTTTCATGAATTGCATCATTGAAAAATGCTATGTTTGTTAACTTCCAATAAATTTTACCACTTATACTTTTCTTTATGTAATGTCATTACTTTCCATAATATTAGCATATGATCTTTTTCATTATTTTCATTGCTAGAATTGGAACATGAAAGTAAAGGAACAAAAACTCAAACTACTCTTTATTATATAACTCTCAACTCGATTACATAGATAGATAGATCACGAAGCTAACACTCGAAAATAGATCATACTAAACTTTTATTCAACTGGATCACGAAATAACTAAGGATCGAACTAAAAATAGGTAGAGATAATAGAAGTGATGGTGATACGATACCGGGGCACCTCCCCCAAGCTTGGCACAAGCCAAGGGGAGTGCCCATACCCATGTACTCAAGTCTCCTTCTTCGGTGATGGTGGTGATGATGAAGTGGCGAGCTTGTCCTTCAGCTCAAGCAGATACATCAATCTGCGGTTGATGCTCCGAAGGGCGATGTTTTTCTCTTCCAACAAAATAACTTCACGAGTGAGAGATGTATTCTGAGCACTAACAATTTCAAAGACTCTTAGGGCTTCAATTACGGATGGGGAGAGATGATCATATAAAGGTTGAAGGATATCTCCCTTCTATGTGGTCTCCTCCATGGGGGTGGCTTGCCCAATATATTTGCTAGCCAAAAATCCGCACCAAGTAAAGATACTACTTGTGCATCCAAAACCCTTAAACCCAGTTTCATGTCATGAGAGTCCACTATATCTACCTATGGATTGAATAAGATCCTTCAAGTAAGTTGTCATCGGTGCAAAAAGCAATAAAAATTGCCTCTAAATATGTCTGAACTTTTATTGTAAGGGAAATAAGCTTTGTATGAACTTGTGATGGTAAAGAAATAAAAGCGGCAGACTGCATAATAAAGGTTGCTATCACAAGGGGCAATATAAAGTGATGTTCCTTTGCATTAAGAGATCTTGCATCCAACAACAAAAAGCGCATGACAACCTCTGCTTCCCTCTGCGAAGGGCCTATCCTTTACTTTTATGTATTTACTTTTTATGCAAGAGTCAATATTGTTCTCCTCTATTTCCTTTTTATTTTTCTCTTTTGCAAGCATCATGTGGTGGGGAAAGATCTAGGCACATATATCCAGTTGGATATGAGTGATCATGAGTTATTATTGTTGACATCACCCTTGAGGTGAATAAGTTGGGAGGCGAAATCACAAGCCCCTATCTTTCTATGTGTCTGGCTGAAACTTTTTGCTCCGTATATATGTCGTGAGTGTTAGCAATCATAGAAGACTAAATGATGGTTGAGTATGTGGACTTGCTTAAAAGCTCCTACATGAGACCCTTCCTGAAAATATGATGAATTGCAATTGCATTGTTGACTGAGAACATAGTTTGTTAGTTTTCAAGAAAGTTTATGCCTTATACTCCATTATTGTGATGAATTGTTACTTGCTCATGAGAAGTTTATGATAATAAATATTGTTGTTATAATAATGATCATGATGCTACTATGTCCATATTTTTTTTATCGACACCTCTCTCTCTCTAAACATGTGGACATGATTATCGATATCGGCTTTCGCGTGAGGACAAGCGAGGTCTAAGCTTGGGGGAGTTGATACGTCCATTTTGCATCATGTTTTGCTACTATTATTTATAATGTTTTCAATCAATATAACACTTTGTGGAGCAATTCTAATGCCTTTTCTCTCTTAATATCCAAGATTTACACAAGGAGGGAGATTGTCGGCAGCTGGAATTCTGGACCTGAAAAAGCTACGTCAGACATACCTATTCTGCATATCTTCAAATGAGCTGAAATTTTGTGGAGATTTATTTTGGAATAAATAAAAAATACTGGAAGCAAGAAGTACCAGAGGGGGCCACCCAGGTGCCCACGAGGCACCAGGGCATGCCACCCCACCCCCCCACCCCCAGGCGCGCCCTGGTACCTCGTGGGGCCCCTGGCCAGCCTCAGGCCCCCATTTTCTGGTATATAAGTCATTTTTCCCTAGAAAAAAATATAGAGAAGACTTTCGGGACGGTGCGCCGCCGTCTCAAGGCGGAACTTGGGCAAGAGCACCTTTGCTCTCCGGCGGAGTGATTCTGCCGAGGAAACTTCCCTCCGGGAGGGGGAAATCGTCGCCATCGACATCACCAGCGATCCTCTCATCGTGGGAGGACCAATCTTCATCAACATCTTCACCAGAACCATCTCATCTCAAACCCTAGTTCATCTCTTGTATTTAATCTTTGTCTCAAAACCTCCGATTGGTACATGTGGGTTGCTAGTAGTGTTGATTACATCTTGTAGTTGATGCTAGTTGGCTTATTTGGTGGAAGATTATATGTTCAGATCTATTATGCTATTCAACACCTCTCTGATCTTGGACATGATTATGATTTGTGAGTAGTTACTTTTGTTCTTGAGGACATGGGAGAAGTCTTGTCATAAGTAATCATGTGAATTTGGTATTCGTTCGATATTTTGATGATATGTATGTTGTTGATTCCCTTAGTGGTGTCGTGTGAACGTCGACTACATGACACTTCACCATCTTTGGGCCTAAGGGAATGCATTGTGGAGTAGTAATTAGATGATGGGTTGCTAGAGTGAAAGAAGCATAAACCCTAGTTTATGCGCTATTCCGTAAGGGGCTGATTTGGATCCATATGTTTAATGCTATGGTTAGAGTTATCTTAATTCTTCTTTCATAGTTGCGGATTCTTGCAAGAGGGGGTAATCATAAGTGGGAGGCTTGTTCAAGTAAGAACAGCACCCAAGCACCGGTCCACCCACATATCAAATTATCAAAGTAGCGAACGCGAATCAAACAAACATGATGAAAGTGACTAGATGAAATTCTCATGTGTCCTCGAGAACGCTTTACTTACTATAAGAGATCATTCCGGCTTGTCCTTTGCTATAAAAAGGATTGGGACAATTTGCTTCACTCTTTGTTACTATTGCTACTTGTCACTTGTTACAAATTATCTTGCTATTAAACAACTCGTTACCGATAATTTCAGTGCTTGCAGAAAATACCTTGCTGAAAACCGCTTGTCATTGCCTTCTGCTCATCGTTGGGTTCGACACTCTTACTTGTCGAAAGGACTATGATTGATCCACTATACTTGTGGGTCATCAAGACTCTTTTCTGGCGCCGTTGCCGGAGGGGGGAATCATCACCGGAGGCCATCTTCATCACCGGAGACTCTTTTCTGGTTTCGTACCCTACAACAATTTCTATCTTATGTTCTCCGCGAATAGGAACTTTGGAGTGATTCTTTGTCGCACGTTGAGGGATTGTTATATGATCCAATTATGTTAGCATTGTTGAGAGATTGCACTAGTGAAAGTATGAACCCTAGGCCTTGTTTTTAAGCATTGCAATACCGTTTGTGCTCACTTTTGTTACTTGCTACCTTGCTGTTTTTATATTTTCAGATTACAAAAACCTATATCTACTATCCATAGTACACTTTTATCACCATCTCTTCGCCGAACTAGTGCACCTATACAATTTACCATTGTATTGGGTGTGTTGGGGACACAAGAGATTTCTTGTATTTGGTTGCAGGGTTGTTTAAGACATACCATCTTCAACCTACGCCTCCGACAGATTGATAAACCTTAGGTCATCCACTTGAGGGAAAATTGCTACTGTCCTACAAAACTCTGCGCTCGGAGGCCCAACACGAGTCTACAAGAATAAGTTGTGTAGTAGACATCAAGCTCTTTTCTGGCGCCGTTGCCGGGGAGGTGAGTGCTTGAAGGTATATCTTTAGATCTTGCAATTGAATCTTTTAGTTTCTTGTTTTATCACTAGTTTGGCTTATAAAAGAAAACTACAAAAAAATGGAATTGAGGTTGCCTCATATTATTCATCTTTATAATGTCTTTCTTGAAAATAAGGATTCCGATAATTTTGCTCAATTGATAGAAGAAGAATTCAATAAAATGTTTGGCATAAAATCTTTGAATGATGAGCATGATTGCAATGTTGATAGTATGAATTCTTTGAATATCCATGATGCTAATGATATGCAAAACTACAAGCTTGGGGATGCTATGTTTTATGAAGATGATATTTTTACTCCCCCAAGTTTTGATGAGAAAATTTATTATGATGAAAGCATGCCTCCTATTTATGATGATTATATTGATAAAAGTGGATTTGGATAGGTCACAACTTTATTTAATGATGATTCCACTATTTTGGAAGAGGTTTCAATTGATTATGAAAACAAAGTTGCTATCTATGATGATTATTATGATGACATGTATGCTATAAAGAATAATGATAACTATGAAACTTGTCATCATGATTTTAATTTTCAATTGGATTATGCCAATCAAGTATCTCATGATAGTTACTTTATTGAGTTTACTCCCACTATTATGAATGAGAAGAAAATTGTTTATGTGGAGAGTAACAAAAATTCTATGCTTGTGGATCATGAAAGGAATGCTTTATGTGATGGATATATTGTTGAATTTATTCATGATGCTACTGAAAATTATTTTGAGAGAGGAATACATGCTTCTACATATCTCAATAATATCAAGTTTCATCTCTATGTGTTGAAAGTTTTGAAGTTATGCTTGTTTTGCCTTCCTATGCTAGTTGATTCTTGCTCCCATAAAATATTTGCTCACAAAATCCCTATGCATAGGAAGTGGGTTAGGCTTAAATGTGCTAGTCATATGCTTCATGATGCTCTCTTTGTGTTTCAATTCTTTACTTTTATGCGAGCATCATTGAAATCATCATGCCTAGCTAAAAAGGCATTAAAGAAAAGCGCTTGTTGGGAGACAACCCAACATTTACCCCTACTGTTTTTGTGTGTTCATATGATCAAGCTACTGTAGTAATCATGTTTCATATGTTTTCTTTCAATAATGTGCCAAGTAAAGCCTTTGGGATAGTGTGGATGATAGTTGACTTGATTCTGTGCAAAAACATAAACTTTTGCGTCCAGTGCTGGAATTTCTATTCTGTACTGGAGCGTGAGAAAATTCTGAATTTTTTTACGGAGCATTGGGTTACTAATTTTTTACGTTTTCCTAATTTTGCAGAATTTTTGGATTTTCAGAAGTATGGTTTTTAAATCGCTTACTACACGCTGTTCTGTTTTTGACAAATTCTGTTTTCGATGCATAGTTTGCTTGTTTTAGTGTTTCCATAGCTTATATTGAGTAATATAAATTTTGGAAATTATATAATACACTAGGAATTATTTGAGAACAATTATGAATCTTGTCTTGACAGTACCTAAGTGGATGCTTTATTTTTATCATACTAACCTATTTCACGAAGTTCCGTTAAGTTTTGTGTGATTGAAGTTTTCAAGTTTTGGGTGAGATATTGATATGAGGAGAATAAGGAGCGGCAAGACCCTAAGCTTGGGGATGCCCAAGGCACCCCAAGGTAATATTCAAGGAAGACCCAAGCAACTAATCTTGGGGATGCCCGGGAAGGCATCCCCTCTTTCGTCTTCAACACTATCGGTAACCTCACTCGGAGCTATATTTTTATTCGTCACATAATATGAGTTTTGCTTGGAGCTTCATTTTATTTTATTGAGATTTGCTTGCTGTTATAAATAATCATGTTTTGTATCTTTTAGTTCAATAAAATGCCAATTATAGCCTTTACCATGCTCAGTTTGCAAGTTCATGTGTTGCTGTTTGAAAACAGAAAGTTTTCTGTTATGTCCAGAATATTCCTGAATAGTCAGAACATGATAAAAATATGAAATTTTTACACAGTAAGAATGCATGAGTTCTCTGTCACGTGGTAATTTTTCAGAATTTTTGGAGTTAGGGAAGTATGGATTCTTATTCCCCTTTATAGACTGTTTTGTTTTGGCAGATTGCTGTTATAGTTGCATTGTTTGCGTGTTTAATGTTTCTATTTGAGGATAGGAGTATTAAATATGAAGAGGCATTTAGTATGCAATTTTTAATTATAATTTTTTTGATTTGCTACAGTAGAGAATGTTAAGGTTTTTAGTTGATTTATACTAACTTATCTCACGAGTTCTTGTTGAGTTTTGTGTGGATGAAGTTTTTAAGATTTTAGGTAAACCGTGATATGAGAGGAATTAAGGAGACACAAGAGCTCAAGCTTGGGGATGCCCCGGTAGGCATCCCGCCTTTCTTCATCAACAATTATCGGTTAGTCTAGGTTGAGCCTAAGTTTTTGCTTCTTCACATGATATGTGCTATTCTTGGAATGTCATTTTATTTTGTTTTCTTTGCTGTTTTAATAAAATTATCAAGCCCTGAAATTTTTAAATGAGTGAGAGTCCTCACATAGCTACCTATTTACTTAACTACTCATTTGGTCTTCACTTATATCTTTTTGGAGTAGTTTGTCATTTACTCTTGTTCTTCACTCATACCCTATGAGTAAATTGTTGAAATGAATTGAATATCATAAAGTTGAAATTCATATGCTTCATATGCTTATCCCATGGGGAGTAGTGACTTCACATACAAGAAGTATAAGTGGTAAAATTTATTGAAAGTTAACAAACATAGCATTGGTCACTTGAACAATTCATGAAAGAATTTTGAAGGAAGAGAAATTTCACATATAAATATACTATCTTGGACATCTTCTATGATTGTGAGCCCCCATTAATTATTTTCAAGCTTGATCAAGTAGTTGACGTTGGACAAGGAAGACAACGTAATGAGTTATGTTTGTTTATATTCACATAGAAGTTATATTGTCATGGATCCTCTAACATGTGGTGCTTGCTTAGGATCTTTTGCTAGCCAAAAATTCGTACTAAGTAGAAATACTACTTGTGCATCCAAAAACCCTTAAACCTAGTTTCTTGCCATGAGTGTCCACCATATCTACCTATGGGTTGAATAAGATTCTTCAAGTAAGTTGTCATCAGTGCAAAAAGAAATAAAAATTGCTCCTAAAATATGTATGATCTTTTATTGCAAGGGAAAATAAGCGGTGTACGAACTTGTGATGGTAAAGAAATAAAAGCGACGGACTGCATAATAAAGATTGCTATCACAAGGGCAATATAACGTAACGTTCCTTTGCATTAAGGCCTTGTGCATCCAACAACAAAAAGCGCATGACAACCTCTGCTTCCCTCTGCGAAGGGCCTATCTTTTACTTTTCTGTATTTACTTTTATGCAAGAGTCATTAATGTTCATCCCTATTCAGCTCTATTTATTCTTTAGTTGGCAAGCATTATGTGGTAGGGAAAGATCCAGGCACATATATCCAGTTGAATATAGGTGATCATGAGTTATTATTGTTGACATTATCCCTGAGATAAATAAGTTGGGAGGCGAAACATTAAGCCCCTATCTTCCTATGGTTTGACTGAAACGGTTTGTTCTAAAAATATGCTTTGAGTGTTAGCAATCATGGAAGACTAAAAGATGGTTGAGTATGTGGAATTTGCTATATCAAAGTTCTTACATAGACCCTTCCTGAAAATAAGATGAATTGCAATTGTTTGATGACTGAGAACATAGTTTGTTAGTTTTCAAGTAAGTTTATGGCCTATACTTTAAACATGTGAATAGCTTGATACTTGAATATGAGAAGTTTTATGAGATGAGCTACTGATTATGATATATATTGATGCTAGGAAAAGTGATTGAAATTATCATTGATCAAACTTATGCACTATGCTAGCATTCACACTTCATAAATTATTTCTTTTATCATTTACCTACTCGAGGACGAGCATGAATTAAGCTTGGGGATGCTGATACGTCTCCAACGTATCTATAATTTATGAAGTATTCATGCCATGTTTATTATAGTTTTGTTTGATTTTGGTGCACTTTTATATGGCTTTTATATGATTTTCATGGACTAACATATTGACCTAGTGCCCAGTGCCAGTTGTTGTTTTCTGCTTGTTTTTTTATTTTCCAGAAAATCTATATCAAATGAAGTCCAAATGCAGCGAAACTTTTTGACGATTTTTTTTGGAACATAAGAGACACTAGAAGCTTCGGAAGGAGGCCAGAAGACCCACAGTGGCCCCACGAGCCACCAGGGCGCGCCACCCCCCCAGGCGCGCCCTGGTGCCTCGTGGGCCCCCTGTGGCCCTTCTTTGCGTGATTCCAACGCCAAAAAATCATATATATTCAGAAACCCCCGAAATTTAGCCTAGATGAGGTTTTACGCCGCCGGAAGTCTCTGTACCTCCACGATCTAATCTACAGCCCTTTTCCGGCACCCTGTCGGAGGGGGAAATCATCACCGGAGGCCATCTTCATCATCCCGGCGGTCTCCATGACGAGGAAGGAGTAGTTCACCCTCGTGGCTAGGGGTATGTACAAGTAGCTATGTGTTTGATCTCTCTCTCGTGTTCTTGATTTGGCACGATCTTGATGTATCGCGAACTTTGTTAATATAGTTGGATCATATGGTGTTTCTCCCTCTCTATCTTGTTGTGACGGATTGATTTTTTACCTTTAAGGTTTCACTATTATCGGATTGAATATTTTTATGGATTTGAGAACACTTGATCTATGTCTTGCATATGAATACCCGTGGTGACAATGGGGTAATATATTGATTCACTCGATATATGTTTTGGCACTCAACTCGCGGATTCCCGAGGTGACATTGGGGTAATCTATGCATAGGGGTTGATGCACGTTTTCGTCCTACTTTCTCCAGTAGAAATCTTGGGGCACTCTTTGAAGTTCTTTGTGTTGGATTGAATATTATGAATCTGAAGTTGTTTGATGCATATCGAATAATCAACTCACGGATACTTGTGGTGACATTGGAGTATCACTACTGGAATCAGGGACTTTGCCATCCGCCAGCTCTTTGCCGTCTGCTGGCAGATGGCAAAGAGGATATTTGCCGTCTGCTTTTATAAAGCAGACGGCAAAGAGCATGCTGATGGCAAAGAGGCTCTTTGCCATCTGCACTTCTTTGCCGTCTGCCAGCAGACGGCAAAGAACAAAGTGGGCCCCACTTGGTACTGCACTTGCCAGGTCACACGGGCCACTTCTTTGCCGTCTGCCAGCAGACGGCAAAGAGAGGTGAGGGGGCCCCACAGTGTAACGGCGGGGACGGGCTAACGGCCCCCCTCTTTGCCGTCTGCCAGCAGACGACAAAGAGGGGTCTTAATTTTCGCCATCCCCCCGCGCCTCCCGCCTCTCTCTCTTTCTCTCACCTCTCTCTCTCTCACACCCGCGCACGTTCCCCTCTCTCACCGCCGCCGCCGGCGCCGCCCCCTCCCCGTCCTCTCGCTGCCCCCTCCCCGCCCTCTCGCCGCCGCCCCCTCCCCCCTCTCTCACCGCCGCCGCCGCCCCCTCCCCGCCCTCCACCACCGCCTGCCCCCCTCCCCGTGGCGCACCTCCACCACCGCGGCGCCGCCCCCTCCTCACGGCCCTCCTGCCGCCGCCGCCCCCTCCCCGGCGGCCTCCTCTCCTCGCCGCCGGCCTCCTCTCCTCGCCGCCGGCCGCCCTGCCCCCTTCCCCTCTCTGGTGAGCTTCCCCTACCCCCCTTTTAATTTTTTTTTCTGTTTTTCTAATTAGATTTTTAGTTTTCTGTTTTTAGATGTTTTGCAAATAGTTGTTTAGGTGTTTGGGTAAATAGGAAAAAATATTTAGACATTTAGGTAGAAAAAAAACCTAGAAGAAAAAAAAGAAGAAAAGAAGATGAAAAAAAAGGAAAAATAAAAAAGAAAAAGAACAAAAAATAATAATAATAAGAAGAAACAGAAGAAGAGGAGGAGGAGAAGAAAAAAGAAGAAGAAGAAGAAGAAAAAAAGAGGAGAGGAGGAGAAGAAGAAGAGGAAAAAAGGAAAGGAAGAAGAAGAAGAGGAGGAGGAGGAGAAGAAAAAAGAAGAAGAGGAAGAGGAAGAAGAAAAAAGAGGAGAGGAGGAGAAGAAGAAGAGGAAAAAGGAAAGGAGGAAGAAGAAGAAGAAGAAGGAAAAAAAGGAAGAAAAGGAAGAAAAGAAAGAAGAGGAAGAAGAAGAAAAGAAAAAAAGAGAAAAAACCCCGACCCCGACACGGCACCTCGACCCCGACCCGACAACCCGACCCCGACCCGACACCCCGACCCCGACACCCCGACCTCGATCCCGACCCCGACACGGCACCCCGACCCCGACCCGACAACCCGACCCCGACCCGACACCCCGACCCCGACACCCCGACCCCGACGCCGACCCCGGCACGGCACCCCGACCCCGACCCGACACCCCGACACCGACACGGCACCCCGACCCCGACCCCGATACCCCGACACCCCTGACACCGCGACACCACGACACCCAGACACGACACCCCCCGACACCCCGACCCCGACCCCGACCCCGACCCCGACACCCCGACACCCCTGACACCCCGACACCACGACACCCAGACACGACACCCCCCGACACCCCGACCCCGACACGACACCCCGACACCCCGACACCACGCCACCCAGACACGACACCCCCGACCCCCGACACCTCTTCGGCCTCCTGTTGACCGAAAAGGTGCTCTTCGGCCTTCCAGAGGCCGATGGGGTCATATATTTGTGAATTATGAGTTACGAAGTATATTTCCCGATTTTGTTAAGAAAAACATCATATATATTTGTGTTGATCGGGTGGATTTAAATGTGCAGTTCTTTCGGGGCTGCGAGGGTCTGGTGTTCGACGACCTCCCCGTGCGTTCGACGAGCTCCGCCCCTGCGTTCGTGGGTGAGCACAAATGACATCTCCTCCTCCCCCCTTCATTTGCTCTTTTCCGGTCTTCGTGCCGATGAAACTTGCTAGCTATAGGTGTCAATCATCAGTATGCGTGACCACTATGCGTCTCCCGTTCGAAAGGGTTACATCTATAAATATGCATGCATTTGCATATTTATAACCGTGATTCTTTCGAATTGTCCAACGTTATCCATGGACAGCCCGAGTATGTGTAGATTGGGTTCGTTTTTCCATATGCTCTGCTCCGGATTCGATGCAGAATTTCGTCAGTGCCTCCCTGTTGTTCTCCGGGTACACATCCTCTCTGCTTATTGCCGAGACGTGTATCAGGAGAACAGCGGGGAGGTGCTGCCGAAATTTTGCGTCGGATCCGGAGCAGAGCATGGGAAAACGAACCCAATCTACACATACTCGGGTGGGATTAGGACCTATCTTTACCTACTAGCGTCTAGGTTGCATGGACGTAATAAAACTGACAAACTCTATTAACTGATGAATATGGTTTACTGAATTATGTATATATTTCTTGTGTGTCCAGTAGCTAGGCAAGATGAGTGATCGTGCATGGATGTACACCGGTCACACTAGTCAGAAAGACATGACCCATGAATGGCTAAGCAAAACCAAGGGGTTTGTGAGAGCTGCATTTGCAAATGGACAGGAAACAAACTGGTGCCCCTGTGTCGACTGCGACAACTTTCATAAGAAGTCCGAGTTTGAAATGATCGAACACCTGCAGAAGTTGGGTTTTACGCCTGATTATACGGTCTGGACATTTCATGGTGAGTCTGCCCAACGTGCCAGAGCTGAGGAGGGCCGTCGTCGCACCGACGAGCATGGTACCAGGATGGAAGACATGGTGGAAGACTTTGATGATGCTCGGGATTCGGACGATGAGATGGAGGAATCTGCAAAGGCCTTCAATGATATGTTGGAGTCTTCAAAACGTCCTCTCCACGAGCACACTGAGCTTTGTCAGCTGGATGCCATCGCACAAGTAATGGCTCTGAAGGCTCAATTCAACTTGGGCAGAGAATGCTACGACGCGATGATGACACTATTTGGACGCTTTCTACCCAAAGGCCATGTAATGCCTGCAAACCTGTACCAGTCGGACAAAATCCTCCGTGCACTTAAGATGCCCTATGAGAAGATAGATGCCTGTGAGAAAGGATGTGCCTTATTTAGGCTTGAGTATGCGGACTTGAAGTATTGTCCCGTTTGCCAGTCTTCCAGGTATGTTGAGGTAGACAACGGTATGGGTGAGAAGAGTCAGACAAAAATCCCAGTTAATGTTCTTCGGTATATGCCAATCATACCAAGATTTCAACGTCTTTTCATGGTCGAAGAGACGGCCAGACAGATGACATGGCACAAATTGGGCAAAAGAACCGAACTAGATGCAGATGGGGAGCCGATGTTGGTACACACATCGGACGCTTTTGCGTGGAAGCGCTTTGATGCAATACATCATGCTAAAGCGGCAGATCCAAGGCATCCTCAAATCGCCATAAGCACGGATGGGTTCAATGTGTTTGGTATGATGGCAGCTCAATACAGTTGTTGGCCTGTATTTGTCATTCCACTCAATCTCCCCCCGGACAGATTATGCAAAGAAAGAACATTTTCCTGACGTTGATAATTCCGGGGCCCAACTATCCGGGGAAGAATATGAATGTGTACATGCAGCCGCTTAAGGATGAACTGCAAGAAGCTTGGGATAATGGGATCAAGACATACGACGCCGCTACAAAAAAAACTTCCTAATGCGTGCGTGGTACATGTACTCGATGCATGACTTGCCGGCGTATGCGCTATTCGTTGGCTGGTGTGTGCATGGAAGGTTCCCGTGCCCCACATGCAAGGCAGCTCTTGAGTTTCGTCGGCTGCAGGCGGGTGGCAAGTTTTCTTGCTTCGACATGCATAGACAGTTCCTGGATCCTCGCCATAAGTTCAAAAAAGACAAGAAGAACTTCATCAAAGGTAGAGTTGTCAAAAACTCTGCACCACCTGCGTTGACAGGCCAACAGACCCTGGATCAGTTCAACTCTCTCGAGCCGGATCCGGAGCGTCCAGGGTATTTCAAGGGGTATAATTCCGAACACACCTGGACTCACAAGACATGCTTGTGGGATCTGCCTTACTTCAAAGACCTCCTTTGCCCACACAACATCGACGTGATGCACACTGAAAAGAATGTCGGCGAGGCCCTCTTTGGTACATTGTTCGGCATAGAGGGGAAAACAAAGGATAATCCTAAGGCTAGAGTTGATCAGGATGCTCTATGTGATAGACCGCTACAAAATATGCGACAACCGAAAGGAAAGCAGAACTGGACGAAGCCAAAGGCATGGTTCAATCTTGGAAGGCCAGCTATGAGGGAAATTATCCTGTGGGTGAAAAAGGAGTTGATGTTCCCCGATGGGTATGCAGCGAATCTAAAGAGGGGAGCGAGCCTTAAAAAATTGAAAATATTTGGTCTCAAGAGTCATGATTGGCACATATGGCTTGAGCGGGTAATGCCGGTGATGTTGCGTGGCTTTATCCCTGAGGATGAATGGCTAGTACTGGCAGAGCTGAGCTATTTCTTCCATGTTCTTTGTGCGAAAGAACTATCGCCTGGCTTGCTAGAAGAACTGGAAGAGTTGGCGCCGGAGTTGATCTGCAAGTTAGAGAAGATCTTTCCACCGGGCTTCTTTAATCCAATGCAGCATTTGATTTTGCATCTCCCGACCGAGGCACGATTGGGGGGGCCCGTGCAGAATCGTTGGTGCTACGCAACTGAGAGGATGCAGAAGACGCTTCGAGAAAAATGTAAAAATAAACGTCGAATTGAAGCATCGATGGCCGAGGCATTCATTACTGAGGAGGCGGCAAACTTCGTGACAGCACACTACGAAGCCAAAAATCGTCATTTGCATAATCCGAAGCCTCGGTACAATGCTGGCAACCCTAAAAAGGGTGGATCCAACCTCAGCCTATTCAAAGGGAAGCTCGCACCAGCCGGTGCTTATACTTCCTTATCGCTGGATGTCAACGAATGGCGGACCATTACGTTGTATATCTTGAACAACCTACCAGAAGTGCGGCCGTACATCGAGTAAGTTCTCGGTACATTGTTTCGCAACCTCTAATTCCTTTGAACTGCTCTTATTCCCGGATATTTGATACAGTCGATACGTCGCCAAATTCTCGTATGCGGTGATCCAAAAGGATTCCGTCGAAGAGTGTGAGCTTCTGGCAATGCATGGAGGCGGCTATCCCGGTTTCATCTCTTGGTTCAAACAAACGGTAATTTCCATTAGACCATTTCATTTCTTCGTCTAATTTCTGGCTAATGCAACAATCCTTTCGTATTAAACTTGTAGGCTAGTTCAGAGTCTATGGACGCCGAATTGAGACAAGTCGCTAATGGTTTTGACTATAAGGTCCGTTCATTTGACAAATACGACATCAACGGGTTTCGCTTTCGTACCTATGGCAAAGAGCTATCTATGGCCGACCGAAAGTCTACAAATTGTTGTGTCTCTGCTATCGGCGAAGGAGGTACCGAGTATTATGGAAGAGTTGAAGCAATTTATGGACTTCTATTCTATGGTGCAAACCCACCGAAAGTCGTAGTCTTCAAATGTTATTGGTTCCAGCCGAAGGAGACTAGAAGGACTCATGAACATCTAGGGCTAGTCGAAATCAAACAAAGCACCCATTTGGATGTTCCCGATGTCTATATTACGGCTCAACAGGCAACCCAAGTTTTCTATCTACCGTGGGCCTGCCAAAGTGATCCAAATCTCAAAGGTTGGGATGTCGTTTATGAAGTGCCGCCACATGTTAGACCACCTCCCCCCAATGAAGAGGATTATGAACCTCACATTAACCCAGACACATATGAAGGAGAATTCTTCCAAGAAACACGTCTTTCCAAAAAACGTTTCAAGAACCGCTCTACTTCACCTCAGAACATTGAAGTAGACAGCGGTAGTGAATCCGAGCCTGAACTGGAACAAGAAGAGCCGGAACAAGAAGAGGTTACTGCTGCGGATGACCTGTCAATGCTTGACCGATTACGTACAGGAGGCCTTCCACATGTTGATGCATTTATTGATGATGATGATGAGCACGTCATTACTGATAGTGATGATGATGATGCATTTATTGACCCCGAAGCATATATAGACGATGATGATGCATTTATTAATGATGACGATGAAGATTAATATTATAGTTCATGTCAGGTATTCAATTATTATTATGTACATATATATTATTAATTGGTTCATGTTAGGTATTCAATTTTTTATTATGTTCATGATGATGATACACTTAAATTATATTCATGTCAGGTATTCATTTTTTTAATGTTGTACTAACTTCGTTTACTCTTTGTCATTGCAGGTGTTGACACATGGTGGGCGCGGGTCGAGAGCGCTCCGAGGCTCCTTCCTCGGCGCGTGGTGGGAGGGGTACTTCCATCCCACCCCACCACCTCCGGAGAGCGCTGGATCTCAGTATGCAGACACCGGCGGGCGCTTCTTCTTCGACCGGGAGAGGTCGGGGGGGGGAAGAAGGTTGGTAGAGGTGGACGTGGCGGCGGGAGAGGTAGGAAGGCTGCTACTACGCCTTCCTCGCCGCCACCCCCAGCTGATTCACCCGACCACAGGAGTGCTCCGTCTGAGATGGAGCAGCCTGAGGTGCAGCCGTCTCGGACTCCGGTCCACGAGCCTCAGGCCGACGAGCCTACGACAGACGAGGCTACGACAGACGCGCCTACGGCCGACGAGCCTGGGGCCGACGAGCGTCGGGCCGCCGAGCCTTCGTCCCACGAGACTGGGGATCACGCTGAGTCGCAGCAGAACCCAGGTGCGGGCTCGTCGAGTGGCCGTGCTGAGGGTGGCTATAGTTCTGATAGCTATAGCGAGAGTGAGTGGGTTGAGGGGCGCAAAGTCTACCAGCGTGGTGGTACAAAGCTCCCGCCCACCCCGGCGACCCCCGACCAGAGGTGGTTGATTGCGCCGCAGGGGGAGAAGTAAGTGCATTTACTCTTTTTTAACCTTTTGTCTTCACGTTTCTTCGAATATCTAATGCGTTGGCCTTGTCATACTGCAGGTCTTGGACACACGGACCTGGTTGCCGCAAGCCCAATAGTGTCCTTGGCGTGATTTGTCGCCAGAGCTTCCCGGGGTGGGTCACGTTGCCCGGTGAGGGCCGGGTTCCAGAGCTAGGAATGACCTGGGAGCACTACTTGGCTGCCCCGGCCCCGCCGGGGCATAGGATCGGCGATGTCGAGTGCCACACGGTCGCCGACATTGTGATCCAGACGTTTTGGGTAATTTCTCCTTTGCCGTCTACGTTGTGTTTTCTTCTTTGATTGGCAACCCTAGTGATTGTACTAATCCGTGTTTTCTTGTTTGATTGCAGACCTTCTACAGGTGTGCTGAGGGACAGGAGGAGGCCGTGACTCGGGTTATCGACAACGAGTGCAGGCGCCTACTTCAAAACTTTCGGCACGAGGCTCGGACGCAGGCTATTCGAGACTACTACGCCTCGACTGGTATTCGGAGGAAAAAAGAGAAGTGCCGCCTCAACTATCTGAGTAAGGAGAAGTACATGAAGGTAATTACCTATTCTTAAGGCCTTGTACTTAGTTCCTTGATTTGATTCGTATGCGTAGCGCTCAAATTTCTCTTGCTTAACTTAGGTGCCCCCGAGATGGTGTGTGGATAGGATGGACTGTTGGGAGGCGTTGGTGGATGAGTGGTGCACTCCCCAATGGCGCAACGTCCACGACGATGCAAAGGAGAAGCGTGCCCAAATGAAAGGTGTCCCACACCATCTAGGCAGCGTCAACCTACGTGGGTTCGGGGAAAACTGGGTATGTGGTTTGCTTCATGATTCATGCAAATTCATTCTTCATGCTAGCTTGAGCCCTTAACTAATACTTTGTTCCTCTCTTTTAGGCGCGGCACAACAAGGCTCCAGTGCCAGAGCTGTTCGACCTCTATGCCATGTCCAATACTGCCTCGTACAAGAAGGCCAAGGCATTCTCTGAGTCTGACCTCGATGATCCAGAGAAATTCAGCAACCGCGCCTCCCACAACAAGCTTGTGAGGTACAGAGACGAGGGGAAGACGAGGAAAGGGCCGGAGTTTAACCCGAGCCAGCAACCTCTTGATCCAGAGCTGGTGATGATATCTGGTGGCGGGAGGCACCATGGCTTGTTAGCCATTGGGGATGGACTGATACGTTGTACTAGCACTCTCCCACAGATCAAGAAGCGCCAGACCAGCTCCGATCCTGAGATAAGGCCTCGTGCACGGCCAATGGAGCTCGAATTCCAGGTTAGTTATACGGACTCAGATACCTTTCCTCC